>CAMZMU010000054.1:32324659-32505254 GCA_947311845.1 Poa pratensis
TCATTGTAAGTGGACATTGCTATTTTGGCCACTTACACAGTACTGACTCAAATTTAAGTAACATGATAGAACAGTGAAAAGTGACATATAACTTGGATTGTACGCTTGAACATTCAGGTATCGTTCAATGCCTTTATAATGAATAGCCAGTCAGACACAGGTCATGCCTTGCACCTTGCTTGAACAACGTACTGTTAGTAAGAACTGGGGTTCTGATTCAACTGTAACTTTCAGTTTAAACCAGTGAAAGATTTCCTTATTGTACCGTGAATCTGGCTAAGTGACATAATGGATATGCATTAGATCTTTCGATGATCGGCATATTTTTCTTCTTAATATACCTTTGTAACTACAGTTGGCACTGTGAGGCATTCGTAATCTCTTGAAACTAGTCCAACGCTTTGTATAGGCTACTCACTGCTAATAATTATTAAAATTACAACAAGAAGCATTATTCCTATGCAATCTTGCGTCTAATTATTTCAATCACAGTCAATAATGAAGTCATGTTTGTCATGAATATTACGGGTTGCAGACAGTGGGAACGCCATCACTAGTTTGTACATCTTTAACTGCTCTCCTTGGGAACAGCATGTCAACTCATTCAGTCAGTGAAGTTCCTTTTCTTCTGGCACACTCATGGTTAGAATATTTCTGTACCAGCATACTACATGAACGCATGAAATGGTGTTTGGTGTTGTCAAATAGACATGTGTTAAGGATTTTTCCAGCCTGTTGGTTATCATGATGGTGCTCATTAAAAAGTGA
The DNA here is from genome assembly GCA_947311845.1 of Poa pratensis. NCBI lineage: Eukaryota > Viridiplantae > Streptophyta > Magnoliopsida > Poales > Poaceae > Poa > Poa pratensis. The sequence continues at coordinate 32,325,428 of CAMZMU010000054.1, forward strand.
TCTCAAATTATCCACCATGGAAAAAGATATTTGTCAATTTTACCTGAAAAACCAATTTATTTAGTTGGTAATATTCGTCTTGCACCGTGCAAACTATTTGTAATTGAATGAGGAAATTGAGATACGTGCCTATTGTCTCACCCCATGCAATCACTATTTTTCAAGCTCTGCTTTTCATCTTGTTACCCGTTTTTACCACATTACTTTGTGCTAGATGCTTGTCTCATCGCCAATCTCTAAAGACGGGCGCACCAATATCACTTAAAATTTTCAAAGTCTAGATGTCTGCTTGCTAATCATGAGAATCATTGTCTCCATCATGTTTGTGTCTATGAATGAGCAATGTTTCTGGTATTTTCTTCAATTGTACTGTACATGTCACCAAAGTCTAGTACTGGCGACGTGAAACATTTCTCCTTCCCTAAATTTGCAAAAAGTGGAACGACTTTCTTCATGAAGGCTTGCAGGCCTAGATCCTCTTCCTTTGCGAAGCTCAGAGAGCCCAGCTTTGAATTAACAAAGCCAACAACCGCTAACGTTACAGCTTACAGGAACACGCTGCTAAGCCAGGAGCACACACGCACACCACAACGCACACACACCTCACTACAACAGAAAACTTGCTAGGTCCGAAGACGCACCAAGACTTCTGTTGACAGACGACGTCGAAGATGTCCACATCAGAACCTCCACCACACCAACCTTGACAACACCATGACATGACAATGGAGAGGGACCTACAAAGGCAAGGGGTTGCAGCAACGCCTCCAAGAAGGTGAACGGCGTACCAAAACGTCGTCGTTGCCGGCAGAAACAGTTCTGGCAGAGCTTTCGCCCAAGCCCCCTGAAACCAACCCTAGAAAGGGTGACTCACGCCGACGAGGAAAACCTACACCAAACGGGCACACCTGGGAAGCTAGGTGGGCGGCGAGGCAGCGTCCAAGACAGAAAAAGGAGGGTGCTTCACGGCGATGCCTTCAACAAGGGGGACGACACCGGAGGTGTTGTCATCGCCGGCAAATGGTCGCTACCATTCCGTGGTTTGCACGAGACCCATCCAAAATCAAACGCCGGTCGCTGCCACGAGGACGCGAAGGAGACATCCGCGAACGCCTCTACTGGCCTCTGAACCTCGGGGACACGGTGCAAGCACCGGAAAACAACACACCGACCACGCCCACGAGCAGGGCAGCACGGTCCTGCCTGGATCGAGCTCCAGAGAGACTGGAACCTCCCGGCATAGCAGCCGGGGCATCACCGGCAAAACCGGGGGAACCGGGCATCTCCGGCAAGCCCACGCAGGCCCGAACACGGAGACATGGCAGATGGCCCGACCCGGCCCAGATCCGGCCCACTGGGCTCAAGATCTGGCAGCACATGGCAGCAGCCATGGAGGTCGGGCACCACCTGCAGCACGCAGGGGAGACCGCCGGAGGGGCGGCACACGGCCACGGCCGGCGAGGCGCCGGCGAGGCGACGCCCGCCCTTGGCCTGCCACCCGACAGATCGAAGATCTGGAGGGTCCCCGAGCGGGAGAGCCTCACGGGCGGCAGGGCGGCGCGGCGACCTGGGACAGCGAGGTCGGGGAGAGGGCCTCATGGTGCCGGAGCACCATGGAGAGCGCATCCCGCGGCGCCGGAGCACCACGGCAAGCTCAAGATCTCGTCGCGCCAGCCGCCACCAGGACCCACCGGATCTGAGAGCTCCGCCCGACGAGCGAGGGAGGTCTCCCTGGAGGTTGCGCGGCGCGCCGGCGAGGTCCGGCGAGCAGACTGGCCGGCCACAGGGCCGGCGAGCTCGAGGAGAGGCAGGAGGGGGCCGCGCCCAACCGAGGACGAGGCCACACACACACACACTCACACGACACCTACACGCACGCGAGGGGAAGCTCCCCGCCGCCACCGTCAGCCGCCGAGATGGCAGCGTCCTCCGGCGACGGCGGGGGAAAGGGGCGGAGGGAGGCGGCGAGCTCGGGGGCGCTACGGTTTCGCCGCCCGAGCCGCCCTCTGAAGAGCGGCGCGGGGGAATTGGACATAACTAGAATATTTGAAAAATGAAAGGGGAGCACCAAATGGATGTGCGGCTTGCACATTGGATTCCGACAGAGTAAGGATACATGGTACTTTATGTGTGAGGATGAATATTCAGTTGCTACTTATGCATGCATGTGAAGTCACATTCGTCTATTACAGATAATTTGGACTATTGCTGCCAGTGGGTTGTTCTGAATAATGCAAAATAAAGCATCGATTGCCTTTAACATCCCATCTGAACTTCTCAAGAGCACAGTATTGAACAATTTATGTGATATGATACAAAGACTAGCCCATCTAGGCCCAACAGGATGAAATTTACTGATTTCCGTACCTTATGATTCTGACTCAAAGTGATCGTACCATGCAACACAAGCTGTGGCCTTTAAGCTTTACAAGTTCCATTGTACCGCAGCACTTAGAAAGTTTATTGGAAAAGACGTTATTATGGGACACCTGAAGTTTAATCTACACTTTAGTTTAGGAAGTTACAAGTTGCCTTAATCAGAGCAGTTCTTTTCATAGTGCTGATTTTGTTACCTGATATCTTATCTGCTTCCTAACTGACGTTGGGCGGTATCTGATTAATGGGTTATCTGGTGTCCCTATATTCCTGCAGAACCGAACACCAGTTACTGTGGACGGGCACACTCGCATCACATCGATCACTCTGCTCAGTTTTTACCTGACATGTTTATTCTGTTTTCTAACTGATGCTGGGCCTGGGGCTGTGTTTAATCGACCAGTTAATTGGTTTTCTTGTAGACATACAGGATAGAACACTGGCAGCTATAGACGGGCCGCGCTCGCATCACATCGGTCGTCTACTCCACTGCACGGCACAAGGCACATGGGCGCCTGTCCTGACGGAGAGCACAACCATTATAAGAACTAAGGTTAGCAGTTGACAAACTCTGACCTGAAGGCCCTGTTCGGAACAAAGGAATCGCAAAGGATTTTTGCAGGATTTTCTTCCTATGGAATTTTTTCCCTTGGTGGCGTTCGGATCAAAGGAAGGTGCAGCACTGATTCCTGAGGAAAGGTTTCCTTTCCTACGTTTTTCACAACATTTCACAGGAATTTGGACATCTACCTCGAGCTCTTGGTTTCGCGTATGCCCGAGGCGAGATGCTTTGGCCGCTGATATCAGCGAATTAAAAAAGGGACTCGTACGTGGGATGGGTAGCAGAGTTGTGGTTGTGTCCCAATAAAATAGTCTTTGACAGTGCTCCACTATGGTCTCACAGTCCGCAACAGAATCAATAGTTTCCTTTGTTCCGAACGCATCAAATGTTTTCATTCCTCCGTTTCAGCATTTTTTTTTGCGGATGAAGATTACATCAACCGAGCACCTTACAGATAAGCCCAGAAACAAAGAAAAAATACAACTATGTCCTTCTGAGCTCCGGCGCCTTCTTCGTCGCGCAGCACGTTCCGCCAGTGGAACCCGCCGCCTTCTCCTCCATTAGACCTTGGACTAGGAGGAGCCCTCCGGCGGCCAGGAAGTCGACGACACTCGGCACCAAAGCGCCTCCATCCCGCACCACGACCAGCGCCAACTCGGTCAACACCATCTTCATGAAGATCTTCAGGTTCCAGCTCCGCCATCACGAACGCCGGCCCTAGGGAAAGCACGCCGCGGCTCCGAGAAGCGGCGAACGCGCTGGGGACGGCAGATCTGCCAAGAGCCTCCACCGGAGCACCCAGAGCGGAGGAGAGGACCGCCGTCGACAAAAGCCTCTCCGGCCACGCCGCCACCTCCACAACGCCGCCGGCAAGCACCCCACGCACACCTAGCCTATGTACACGCCGGGATCCGTTGATTCCCCGTCCTCCCGCCGCCGAGCGGCCGCCGGAGGGCGAGGAATCCGACGAATCGCTGGCGGCGAGCTGGTTCGCACGGGTTCACCCAAAAATCGCCTCCTTTCCACTGTAGATGGGGAAAGGAGGAGAGGTCCAAGCTCTCTAGCCTGTAGGTTTGCTGTTTACGCTCCATCCTATTCCTATGCAGGTTTCAATTCCTACGATTCAGATTCCCACGTTCCGAACAGGGCCGAAAACTGCACCGGCGATCTGCATTTTTGCGAGATGGAGCTAGAACAATGCATAGAGTTTTGGTGTCAGTAGGCCGGCCGCGTGGGTTCCTTTCGGGGCTGATTCCAGTTTAGGTGCCCAGCTTTTTGCTAGTCCTGATGACCAGATGAACCAGGATTTAACTGGTGCTCTCTGCGCCAAAGCCTGTCATCGCACCAGTAATGAGAGCAATGTACAACCTGTACCATCATCTTCCATCTTCTCAATTAAATCTGTGAAGATCTTAGTCCTGATGACCAGATGAACCAGGATTTAACTGGTGCTCTCTGCACCAAAGCCTGTCATCGCACCAGTAATGAGAGCAATGTACAACCTGTACCATCATCTTCCACCTTCTCAATTAAATCTGTGAAGATCTTAGTCTGGGCTCCTCCCTGCATGCCCTCAAGTTTTCAGAGTTCAGACCGCCGGCCCAGTCCTTTCGCATCTTCACTTGGAATTAAAGAAATGCACCCTGCAGTAACAGAGACATTAGATTTCGCCTCCCGGCCCGTGCAATCTAGAATGGTCACCAACCTATTTAGCCTTTTTTTAATATAAAAAGGGCATTTAGCCTACTTAGGCATAGCTACATTTAGTACTGGTTGATCGGCTATATATGCAGCTCAGTACACAAGTTAACCTGTGTGGTTGAAGGAAGTAAAGACTTGCTGCCGGGGGAAGGACCCATGTACGGGAGGGAGGGACCTATGTAGAGGACGTGATGCACATTCAAAAGCCTGGGTTTAGTATAACATGGCTGTAGTACATACAGCTGCAACAACCACAGTTGCAAGCGACATACTGGGAGGGATAGCTAGCTAGGGCTGCCATGCATTTCGATCTAGTCTCGGGAAACTGGTGGTAATGGATGGGAGGTATACGATTGTGATGTTGCCTCTAGGCAAATCCTTGCTTTTCCTTAGCTTTGCTGTCATTCTCAACTAGCTGTACCTCATGTTCTGGTTTTTTGATCTTACAGCTAGTGTCGCTCGAATTGGCAACAAAGATGGCCAGCACTTGGCGATGCAGTGGAGAATATTCAAGGTGTCAACTGGCCATTGCATTGGCTATTGCTACTCATTAGGAGGTATACTGCCGTGTGCCTGAAAGAATACAGTGATATATTTCGTGCATGCATGAGAAAAAGGTGCTGCCGCAAGCCCCCAGCGTTTTTTGAATTTTATGGACAGTCCTGTTTGCATGCAGAAGGGGGGAAAACGACACTTCCTCAAGTCGCATTGGATCTATCACCAATAATAGCGACAGGAACGGCAGTGCTGCACTGCAGCAGCAAACATCAAAAACGATACCATTGGACAAATAAAAGCTTCAACGCACAGCACACTCATTCGTATGATAATTAACCTGCACTAGTGAGACTACTTGCTTAAAAGAAGCGACGCTATGCGCCAGGCTACCAGCAACCGGCCTTGTTGCACTGGTTTGTAAACACCCCCATTTTCTCCAAGCCATTTTTATTCATACATGCATGCATCTACTGATATACCGTTAAATAGTGTTTCTCTTTGGCGAAGCGATTTCCTAATGTTCTTCTTACTTTCGTGGGAGTGGTGCATGCTAAGAACATCCAATAGCACGGCCGTATTTTGCATACCCAAGCCGGTTTTGACTATAGGAGAGAGAAGGTTTGGGTATACAAAAAAAATTCTGCTTTTTTAGCATGCCCAAAACAGGATTGTCATATTTTGTGCTTCTAGTTCTATTTGTGCATATGCAGTCCGAATCACTCTATATTAACTGAGTAAAATAAGTTCTGAACAATTAGGAAACAATTATTTCAACACAATGTTCATCGTCAAACATAAATCTAATGAAGAAAATCACAAAGTTCAGCAAAACCGAAATATGAAACATACAAACCAAAATGGCAGATCGATGGTTTTGTCTGCCATTCCATTTACATCACTCCTCGATGAGAGCTTCTTTAAGCTTTTGATGAGTCTACGCATCTCGAATGTCATGTTGAACTTGAAGGAAGTGCTTGATGCGGTTTACTCTCCTACAAGGATGCACCACCCTTCCAATGAAGTCATAGTGGTGGTTGAAATCTTGGTCACACTCAAACTTGATGATAGTATTGTGCAAGATCACAAGCCGTCATGATCCTCCAAAACGTGTCTTTTGATCGCAAAACCAAACCGGTCCACGCGCAACATCAAATTGGGCTAGTAAAATCTCAAATGATCTCTCCACATCCTTTCTAGCAGCAGCTTGAGTACTATGAAAACGAGTTTGTTTGTTATCTTGGGGTTGGGAATTGGCTTGACAAATGTTGCCCACTTCCCAAACGCAAGGTAGTATCCCTTGCTGTATATTTTCCCATTTTCCTCAAACTTCACCTCTGGTGAATCTCCCATGGCTAAACTTGCAACGAGTGGTGATCGGTTCGAGCAAATTGACGTCATTTCAAGATCCAAGTATTATGAAATAGGCATGCCAAAAACCATGTCTCCTGATCTGCAACATCCTCTAGGATGATTTGGATCATTTTAAAAGGCCGATGAATTGTTCATGCCATGCCACAAGGGCAGTTCTTCCATCTCCACTGCAACAATTAGGCAGGCCGAGCATCCCCGGAAACCCCCTTGAGGCGTTCATGTCCGAAGACCTCTCGGTGTCTTGAGCATTGGGTGCTCTCAAGTACCGTTGGCCAAAGAGCTTGACAATTTCCTTCGCAAAGTACCTCAAGCAGAAAATGTCGTGTTTTCCACCACTGCAAGATAATCATCGACCAAATCGGTCAGGATTCCATAAGCCATACTGTGGAAAGCTACTATGACCTTCTGCAAAGTGGTATGACCAAGCAAGCCCGTACAACTTCTTCTCTGCATGATTGTCATGCTCCATAATCACGTTGGATGTGCAGATGAACAAATATGTATCCATCTGGAACCGCCGGCGAAGTAGCACGACCCGACATTAAAAAATATTCCGACATAAGCCGGTGGTGGCGTTCTTGCCTTCTATCCGGTGGAAATCATAGCCACGGTGTCACGCGGTTCAGAGATCGCTGCTGCAGATGAGGGGGTGGGTGGTGGCCCGCGGGTCTAAATTTCGTTGTTTGGGTATTGGAGCAAGTTGCCAAATTTACCAGTTTGGAGGAAGAAAACTTTGGCAAGGTAGCCAACTTTTTGGGTCTGAGCTCACTGATGGGTATGCTCTTGGAGCTGTCTTTCTTCTCCCAGAACCCCAAAAGAAAACATTTTTTGTTATTTCTTTGGTAGTGGAAGACTGGAAGCTAATATGGCTATGCTCTTGGTAATGCTCTAAGATAATCTGGCGTAAACACTTCAAACTAATATGCACCTCACGGTGATTACTCTACTACTCTCTTGAAAATAAGACCGATGATCTCTGCGTAGGGCCGTAGCCTGATGGCCCTCCTATCATTTTGGATAATCACACTAGTAGCACGCACTGCCTGATCTGAATCTGATCGTCAGGCATTTGCATAAGATGTGAGCCTGACATCTCATACTTTAATTTATGGAGAAACCCTAGGACAACAACAGGTTGAGATCTATGTAGCATTGCTTTCATAAGCTAGCAGTACGAACACCATCTTGGACAGTGATCTTGGATCGTTGTTGGAAAATAATTATGGGTGGCATCATTTTGAGCTGCCATTTCTCTGAACTCCTTATCCCTCCTGCTCTTCCTTCTCATACTCGTACTTTCCCTTGCCTTTCTTTCTTTTGCATATATCTACGGATGCACTTTACTGATCTTTTTTATTATAATATTGTTCACACAAAAGTAGGCACATATTAAAAGACCGCACATGAGAGATCCTTTCTAAGGTATAGAATATAACACTGTTTAAAACAGTTATGTAGCTCAGCCTTTCAGATAGACAGTAACGTACCTAGTCAACTTAAGAAGTCCATTGTTATGGAATGATATTATGTATTATTTATTTTTCCTAAATGCCCTTAGCTAGTAGTACGTGAAACTATCTTGAATCTACATCACATTCTCGAAAAAAAGATCTACACCAGAAAGCTGAATCTACTGCTAGAAAGCTACAGCCTTATATATTTGGCCATCCAAGTTGCTGCAGCAGTGCTCACATATACGTACGTTCGTACTGGGTAAAACCCTGGTGGGGCTCAAAATATTTTACCATTTGCACACGTTGTATATTCTTTAAAATTTATATATCCACACGTGTCTATTTGTTTAAGTTGCATGTCCATACGGAACTGCGGAAGCTAGCTAGTTAATGAAAGATCATGGAAGATGAATATGTATTCTAGAAAACAATCAAATAATTACCCATAAAAAAGATAAGCTGCCCATATATTGATGTTAGAGCTAGACTACAATATGTTTTGTTCTCTAGAAATTTGTGTTGTCACTCAGAGTCAGAGACACAAAAACTTGTTGTGTCTTCTTTATGCGTAAGAATTTGTACGGTATGTTTTCTAAATGGCAAGAAATAAAATGTGTATCTTAATTCCTAAACTTGATCATATGGTGTATATCCAACAATTTAAGTGCAATTCAGCTTAACTCAACTGAAACAACTCCAAAGCGATTCCAGTTGAGTATAAACTATAAAGTCGACTTGTTGCATGAAAGGTATAAAACCTGTCGTGATAAAAGTTAAACCGTAATCATATGACCCAAATTGTTCTTTATATCCATGCAAACGCAGCAGGATCGAAGCTTTGATGAATGGGCATACTTCTCACGTGTCGCGACTCGGGAAAAAGGTAATCTCAGGTACGATCCGAATTCAGTAAAGGGTAACTTCAGGGCAAGGAATAAGGCTGGGAAATCAGTTCTTGGAGCAAGCAATAAATCCATAAAAACATCGGGGAAGCTAGGCACTTATAGATGCAAATCTAAACTCACACCCTCGGCTGCCGCTGTGGTCCCTGGCTGCTCGCAAGCAAACTGACCTTGCGCGGACAGCATCAAAGATGAAGAAGAGGAGGAGGAGGGCGCCCCAAGAGAGGCCGATGCTCGCGGCTCGTCTCGTCCGAACACCGACAGCTCCACCGGCCGCCGCTCTCCTGCCAACTGCATTCCTGTGTTGCTGTGCGAGGCCAGAGGCCCCCTCCACAGCGCCCCAGGCAGAGGGTTCCCGTTGATCGGCTGCCCGACCGACCCGATCCCTCTGTAGAACTGCTGGCCGTAGGAGAAGCCGGCGCTGCTGCCGCCTGCGCCACCACTCATCGTGGGCCACGACGGGTACAATGTGGCCCCGAAGCGGTGCTGAGGGTAGCCGAGGAGGTGGTGGTGGTGCGCACCGCCAGCGGCCGCTGCCGCTGCGGCCATGGCGGACTGCATCTGCACCCTCTTCGCGTGCTGCCGCTCGCGCTTGTGCGCGTTCTGGTGGCCCCCGAGCGCCTGCGACGTCGGGAAGTGCCTGCAGCAGTAGTGGCACTCGAACTTGCGGTTGCTGTCAGCGGCAGCGGTTGGCGCGATGGTGGTACCACCGCTGCTTTGCGTGGCAGCAGCTGTGGTAGCGCTGCCTGTGGCGGCGGCGGCCTCCTTTGTCGTTCGGCCCTCAGGCGATGCATGCGGGACGTCAATGCCGAAGAGGCGGATGCCAGAGTTGGGGCTCTCGCGTGGAGGGGCAGACCGCAGGAACGGCAACTCGGAGAAGGACGCGACGTTGGCAAAGTCACGAGGCTCCCGCACGCTCGCTGCGCCGCCGCCGCCGCCGTCACCGCCTCCGCCTTCACTGCCGCCGCCGCCCATGCAACCAGGTGGATTCGAGATAGGTATAGAATTTCCTCGTCTATATATCTAGCTGCTCGTGATCGAAGTACTACAAATCACTGTCTCAGATGGTCTAGCGGCTGTGGGCAACTGCTGGGAGGAAGAGGAAGTGAGGAACCCTCGTAATATCATGGAATTAAGGATCGGAGGAGGGCACCAGAAGAAGTAGGGAATAGAAAGGGCAAGAAGAGGGTCTGGTGCTCATGTCGCTCAAAGGAGGAGTGCCAAATGTATACAAGTGATAGGTTTCGCATGCTGAGGCAAATGGGCCGGGTAGTGATGGATGGATGGGGCAGGGTAATTGTCACCTTACTATTGTGCGTGGTTAGTTAGGACGAGGTGGGGGCGTAGTACGTACGTCCTGTTAGATGGGAGGAGAGGAGAGAAAGGAGCTGTGGGTGATGCATCGTCGATGGTGATGTTGTAGTAAATTCATGGGGAGCCCATAGTACACAATAAGCTCTGACAAGTACTACTGCACTAGGAGCCTTTTGGTTGGGCTCTCCCACATAACAAACAAGTACCTGTCACTGAGAGGGAAGTCATCTCTCTCTCTCACACTCACTCACAAGCTCTGAAGCTCTTAGTCTCTCTCCACATTCTTCTGTCCATCTGCAGACTAAGGCATGGCCTAGTGGTGGGGAGGGGCTGATGCCTTCCCACCCACCCGAGTTCAAGTCCTCATGCTTACAATTTCGGTGATGTTGCACCCTGCTCTATCAAAAATACCACGTGGATCTCCCACGTAGGAATCATTTTTTTCTGTCCATCTCTCTCATTTTTTCCCTTGGCTTTCTTCATTTCTCTGGCTTCCATGCATGTGTAGGCATCAGTGAGTACGTGACAAGCTCTGAGCGTGGGCCTGTCGCTCTATATAGCTATGTGGGGGGGGGGGGGGGGGGGGGGGGGGGGGGGGGTGGGTGGTGCTGGCTGTTTTATGGGGGGCTCTTTATAGCTGTTGGCTTCTTTACATCTGGAGCTGCAGGCTTGTGTTTGGAAGTGGTCCTGTCGTGCAGATCTAGTTGTAGCCTCCTTGTGGCTATGCAGCTGCATGCGTGACTGACTCATCCATCCATTTCTCTCCACCTCTCTACTCTTGGTGCTGTCTTTGTGTCTTATCTCTATTCTTAAGCTATACCTTATATGGGAACGTCCTAAAATATCTGCCCACTCCTGTTTCTACTATTCATCCGAAAGATCACCATCTCCTAGCTAGGTTGTTGTTGTTAAGCGAGAACCACGCATCATGTTACCTTGTTCGCCTATAGCAACATACATACCTCGGCTCTCTATGCAACTAGGTTCATCATGCTAGGATCTGCTTTGTTCTTTTGCTATAATGAAGCTACTCAGCACTCACTTTGTTTCTTAGTCCCTACGATTAAAGCGTGGTCACCTGAAATAGCGGACACATGCATGCTTTGCGGGTGCATGCCCTCCTTGGAGAATCCAACAAAACAAAATTACACTAGCTTGTCGTTTGGGGATCGATAATATTTGGTCCCTCCACACTCAGGGCCTCCAAGCCATGACATTCGGACAGAGATTGTCATCCTCATTCTCTGGAAAACCTTGGCTGCTAGAAACGCTAAGGTTTTCCTTTCACGGTTCATGAGCACGTCTCCATGTCGATCTGATAATAAGAACATGGTTCTCAATTTAACATTTTGGTTCTATTAGTTCAACAACACTGATTGTAATGCAGCCATCATGTCATGGTGTGAACTTACGGTCCGCTACACCCTAATAATTGCTATTTTTTAGTTTCCCTCAGAAACAATAGATTGTCTTGGAGATCTCTGCCAATGATGTGACGTCCGGCCTATCTATAGTGTCACACAGGACTAAAGGTTATGTGAAGGAGAAACTTTTTTTTAGATACAAGGCACAAGTGCCCACCTTTAAATTAATAAAGCCACAACGGCCAGATGAAACAAGGTGCTGCACACAGCTTACAACTCGACGCACACCCAAGCACAAAGAAAGAATTGAAACACTGCTTGGAGAAGACGAAGACCTCCGTGCTTGCACACCAAGAAGAAGCAGACCAGCAAAGGATTGCCTGTTGACCAGAGGATGGCACCAACAACGCCGAAGGGCAGGAGCACACGAATGGCGGGCAGAATTGCCGGGCCGGAGCTCACCCTAGAGCTCGGGCGCACCAACAATGTTGGGCCGGACCACACCAAAGCTCAGGCGCACCAACAATGTCGGGCCGGAGCTCAACCGAGAGCTCGGGCGCACCAACAGAGGCTGCACACCGCCGGGATGCACACTACACCTTCGAAGCACCGCGCGCGGACTGCAGGACGGAACGAAGACCGACTGCCATAGCCACGGCCTGACCCCTGGCCAGGACCGGTGGAGAGGCCGGACCAACCTCCCCCAAACCAAGCAGCACACCTCACTGCAACGAGAACACCTGCACAGCAACAACTTCGACCACGGACAGACAAGACGAAGAGGGAAAGCTCGGTAACAGTTGCTGAGCACGAAGAGCTCGCCACCGACCCCCAAGGCACCACTCACCGGCTACACCACAGTCCCCAGATGGCGCCTCCAAGGAGGAAACGACACGACGGCGCTGCCGCCATCCAATCCGAGGCGGATTTTGGATTTTTCATCCGGGACGAGGGTAGGGGATGGGGAGAAGGGACCTCAGCGGCGCCTCCAAGAAGGCAAACGAAGCACGAACGGCGTCGCCGCCGCTGTGGTCAAAGAGACCAAGGGTTTCCTAGACCCGACTCACCACATCAACTCCCGACCAACCTCCACTGCGGCGGACGAGTCCACCGACACCAGGAGCAACGGGAGGAGATGGCCAGAAAAAGGGGTGGATCTGACCTTCGAGATCTGGCGCTTGAGCCACCGCGGCAGCCGCAACGCCATGACCCTCACCCGTCGGCGCCCTGCCGCCCGCACGGCCCAGGACGACGGCCAGCACCCGCGCACGCCACCAGCCGCATGGTCGGCATCGCCAGCCCACCCGAGGCCGCCGCCTCGGCGCCCAGAAGCCCTCTGCGCGAGCAAAGCAGCAGATCCTCGCCGCCACCCTCACCGGCGGACTGCGCGGGCATGGCCCGAGCCCACCTCAGGCGGCGGCGGGGGAGAGGGGAAGATGAGAAGGCGGCGGCGGCGCGGAAACCCTAGTCTCCCCGAGTCGCCCTCGAGAGGACGACGCGAGGGCCGTGCCTTTCCCGGTGTTTAGAGTTTGGTCGTGAAGGAGAAACTAAAGAGAAGAAAGTAGTACGAGAGAAACCAGATCACATACGGTTTAGAATTTTCGTGAAGTACTTACCCTGGCCAATCTATGTATGCAAGCATTGTAAGATTGGTATCTTCCTAGGTTCTAGGTGGTATGTATATGACAACAAAGTATCATTTGGAGCGTCTTTGTGAAGTTTCCACATCCTGTAGAGACAAAAACCTCCTTAACGCTTTTCTCTATGATCATTCCCACAACATTTTGTCATTATTTCACAACTTGTCGTCATTATAGTCTCTCACTAACGTCTATTTTTACGTGCACTGGTTGTTTCCCTTAACGACATTAGGAGACAACCGATGTGGCCAAACATTGTAGATCATTGCTTCACAGGAGACTGGTTTCTCACTAACGTCTATTTTTACGTGCACTGGTTGTTTCCCTTAACGACATTAGGAGACAACCGATGTGGCCAAACATTGTAGATCATTGCTTCACAGGAGACTGGTTTCTCGGGGTACAACCGATGAATCCATTGAAAACAATGCATGTCGGGATATAATTCTATTATACGTATATTCGTGCCATCAGCGACAAAACATTGTTATATATGGTTCGGTTAAAAACCTCCAGGAGACTGGTTTCTCGGGGTACACTAATCACTACAGGAAACCGTCAAAACGCCGACGGCGGCCCGCCGTCGGCGTAGGCCTACGCCGACGGCCGCCGTCGGTGTATCGGCGTCGGCGTAGGACGCTGTCGGCGTATGAAAACTGCCGTCGGCGTATCCGTCGCCGTCGGCGACGCCGCAGTGGGACCCACAAAACGGACGGCGAATGTCTCCGTCTGCTCCACCTATACGCCGACGGCACTGCCGTCGGCCTAGGCTGCCACGTGTGCTGGTCTGGTGCATCTGGGAGGAGTATACGCCGACGGCAATGCCGATTGCCGTCGGCGTAGGTATGACCATATGGTCCTCCAGCGTCGACGTGGCGCCATCCTGTGCGTCCCCACAGCATCCTACGCCGACGGCTTTGACCATATTTTCAGTTTCTGAAACTTTTTGCTGGTGGTTTCTGGCGCATTTTAAATACAATTAAAATTGCACAAATTATAAAACATCACAGAAACATCAAATAAAACATCACATACATATCCAAATGACACAAACATGATTCAAATTCATCCAAGCATTCATACAAACTCCAAACAAGTTCGAATTCACACACGCTACACCCGAACACATCCTACACCTCCCGAGAGCCCGAGGCCGATGATTCCTTGCCTTGTCTCATCTTGGTCAATCACCTGCATTGAGAAAGGATAAACTTTTAAGCATGTTGAAAAATGTAGTAAATAAGAATAAAGACGTAATGCAATTAAAAAGAAGCATGTTGAAAGACTAAGCATGTTGAAAAGTAAATAGTACGCAAAAGGACATAAAAGACCCTCACCCCTAATCATCACTCTCATAGTTAAGTCCTGGGTTCTCATCATCACTATCAACATCACTATCACGAGTGTTGTATATTGGAACCTCCTCGCACGTGGAGGCTCATCATCGTCATCACTATCACTCTGTAACTTGTTGAGCATATCTATATCCTTTAGATTCACCACTACGTCACCACCTGTTTGTGCATTGTCCTCGCGGTCCTCAAGACCTTGTATGCCAAAGTCCCCAAAGGTTTGTTCCTCTTGATAGAAAATCCCCTCGTATGTTTTAGGGTCAATGTTGTTGTAATCGTCTTCGGAGGGCATGGGTAGCTTACCACGTGGCGATACATGGAACACGACTTCCCAACCAATGAGTCCCTCTTTCTTGCATGGGTAGGGCAAATAATAAACTTGAAAGGCTTGGTGAGCCACAACAAAGACATCGGATCCATGTAGGTGGTTGAAGGCTTAACTTCAACTAACCCAATGGAAGGGGTACTTTTGGTTCCATGCTCAGGGTCGAACCAGTGGCATTTGAACACAACAAGCTTGAGTGATATGTTCGTGTTATTGAACGTCAGCTCATATACGTTCTGTAACCTTCCGTAGTAATCATAATTACCGGCTCCTTTGGTGAAGACCCCGGTATTTATAGTCTTTGCATTAGGCCGACTGTTCTGGTGATGCTCTGTATGGAAGCGGTACCCATTCACATCATACTTCTCATACTTCTCGACTCTACGGTTACAACCTTGGGAGACACATCTCAACTCATCTGACATCACAACGTTGGCATCAGCTCCCTACAAGTACAAATTGTTTTGTGCATTAGTAAGAGGGATAAGACACGAATTGCAAGGTAGAAGGGACAGGTTTGAAATTACCTTTTCCCTGAACCAAACCGTGAATTTTTTCTTTCCGGGGGCAGGCTCTTTCAAAAGAGTGTCCAACGCGGCTTCATTGGGTCCATCTGATGTTCCCGACCACATTTCATCCGTGAATTGACTAAAAGGAGAAAATACGTATTAGAACGAAATCATGTTAGTAGTTGCAAAGTAATTTGTTCCCCATTTTACCTAAGGAAACTTCTCCCTGCTCGTCGTGGGTCACTTCCTTCATGTTCATAAGCACATAGAGCATTATGCACTCCAGCTCATCATTGGTCAAGTTATACCTTGTTGGGCCACCGCTCTTGCCACCGGGACACTGGAAGAGGACGAGCTTGGGGTCTCGCTTGGGCTCGTCGACATTGTACCGAGAGGCCTGGTTATGCATAGTGGGAACATCATCGGGGTAGTACGTTAGCCTGGCGTCTGCCATCTCCTGGAGGATAGTTGCCTCGGCTATGCATGACTCAATCTTATTTTTGTTTCCACATTTGGTTCGAATATACTTAAACTCTCTCTCAATACAAAACTGCCAACGAAACTGCACCGGTCCACCCAAGAGTACCTCGTTCGCAAGATGCACAACAAGATGTGCCATCGGAGTAAAGAAGCCTGGCGGAAATATCGTCTCTAAGTTGCACAGCAACTCCGGCACTAGTTCATGCAGCTTCTGAATAATCAGGGGACATACTTGCTTAGCACAGAGCGTGCGGAAGAAATGGCTCAACTCCGCGAGCACTCGCCAGACACTGTCGGGGAGATACCCTCGAACCATCACCGGTAGCAGCCGCTCAATCCATATATGATAGTCGTGACTCTTGAGCCCGGTGACTTTTCCCGATTGTATATTGACTCCCTTACTTATATTCGAACAATAGCCATCAGGGAACATCACGACGAATTTGAGCCAATGGAATGCCTCAGACTTTTGCATACTATTAAGGCAGAAGTCAGCATGCGGCTTGAACCAGTTCTTTTGACGACCTTCAGGAGGCTTCATGTGCATTCTCTCCCTATCACAGAGCTTCTTAACATCAACTCTAGTCTTAACATTATCCTTCGACTTCTCAGGAATGTTCAGGACTGTGTGAAAAAGGGACTCTCCAACATTCTTTTCGGTGTGCATCACATCGATGCTATGGGGAAGTTCGAGGTCCTTGTAATATTCGAGTTGCGTCAAGCCTGCCACGTGAGTCCAGTTGTGCGCCACACCATATCCCACATATCGTGGGCCTTTTCCCTGGGCAGGCACTAGAGCACTTAGCTCGGCGTCAACAGCTGCACCATCGAAAGTTGGTATCGCTTTTTCTTCACGCTCAACTCTACCCTTCTTGAAGTTCTTTTTGTCTTCTCTAAACGATGCCCTCTTTTGAGGAACTTTCGATGTGTGTCAAACGCGGAATACTTCCGTCCCACCGCTAGCCACATGAACTCAAGTCGGTTCCTGCACACTGGGCATGGCCACTTACCAGCTGTACACCATCCGCAGAATAGGGCGTACCCGGGCATGTCATGCATGGAATTGTGATACCAAACTTTCATCAAGAAGTTTGTCTTTGATGCACGATCATATGTCAACGTCCCGTGGTGCCAAGAGTGGTTCAGATCATCCACAATTGGCTGCATGTACACACTTAAATTCTTCCCCAGATATTCAGGACCTGGAATGATCAGCGAGAGGAATATGGTCTTCCTTTGCATTAGGGCTCCAGGAGGGAGATTGAGCGGAATAACAAACACGGGCCAGCAGCTGTACGAGGTAGTCGACAAACCATATGGATTGAATCCATCGGTTGCTATCGCGATTCTCACGTTTCGAGCATCTGCTGCCTCATCGGGGTGGTTCGCATTAAAGTTCTTCCATGCCGTACCATCAGATGGATGTCCCATCAATTCCCGGTCGTGCTCATCCTTGTATCTCTTCCCCGTTTTGTGCCATTGCATATGTGTGGCAGACTCTTTGTTCATGTAAAGCCGCTTGATTCTTTGTATGAATGGGAGGTAACAAAGAATCTTAACGGCGACATTTGACTGTGTCTTCGTACCATCGGCTCCTTTTACCACATGATACCTAGAGGCCTTACACAAGATACAGTACTTGTCATTGGCAAACTGTTTCCAAAACAAAAGGCATCCTTTTGGACAACAATCTATCTTCTGATAATCCATGCTGAGATCTCGCAGGATTTTCTTCGTTTCGTACATGCTTTGAGGCAGACAATGCCCTTCAGGCAACAGGTTACCAGTTGTTTGCAGATGCGCTTCAAAGCATGAACGGGTGCTGCCATACTGGAGCTTGTTGGCTAGTGCTTGCGAGATGGCATCGAGCTGAGAAACTTTTGCACCCTCGTACAGAGGCCTCTGAGACGAGGCCATCATATCAAAGAAGGCCTTCACGGTTGGCTCTGGGTCCTCTGGTTGACGCGGTTCCTCCGGTTCACGCGGTTCCTCCGGTTCTGGAGGTTCCTCCGGTTCCTCCTGTGATGGTGGCGAATCTGGCATGTCGCCAGCACGGAGATCATCTAGCCAGTTTCTAATCCCATCATCTTCATTGCCATTGATCCGCTGCCGCATCACCCTGCCACTCTCGCGCTCGTACTCATCAAAGTTGACTGTCGTCACGAAGTTCGGCATATACCCACGAGAGAAGAGGTGTTTAATCATATCATCCTTTCCCTGATGTGTACGAAACTTGCAACGAGGGCAAGGGCACTGTCCACGAGCGCCTGACTCTGAACCCTTACGCGCTAACTCCTTCACTAACAAATGCGTCTTTCATACCCACTCATCTGTTTTGTCAACCAAACTAGTTCGGCCACTGTACATCCACCCATTATCTGCCATCCTCTGCTGCTTTACTGTGAGCCAAATAATAATAACATGAAATTAAATGCATCATATTTTTATTTTCTTGCATGCAATGTCACCATTTTATTACGGCCAAATTTTATCTTTTACAACATGCAAGGGTTCACATACACTTCTAATAGGTAGGGGCCTATCCCGCCCGAGTACGTGTAGATCGAGTCGTGTCCCATGTTCTACCCCGACCCGAGACGGAATTTCGGCAGCACCTCCCCGCTGTTCTTCAGAATACACGTCTCGAGCTTGTCAAGCCGAGAGGGTGTGCATCCGAAGAACAACAGGGAGGTGCTGCCGAAATTCCGTCTCAGGAAGGGGTAGAACGTGGAACACGACCCGATCTACACGTACTCGGACTGTCCAACAGGACAACCCGGAAGTGTTACGGTTATAAATATGCAAAGATGGACAATCCTGCATATTTATAAATTTGTAACCCTTCCGGATGGGATCTGACTCGGGTTACGCGACTGACTTGGTGATCTAGACCAAAATAAACCTATGCAGCAAGAGAGGCGAAAGATTTATACCCTCGAAGCGTGATCGGTGACCGGAGAAGGTCGAGGACGTGCTCCGGAAGAGGGCGACAAAACAAAGGGTACCGAGGCGGCCCCTCCTCAGCTGGAGAAGCCGCGACGACGCGCGAGACCGACGGTGCTGGCTGGCGGGAAGCTACGTCATCTAAAAAGTACAAACAATCGAAATATATAAGCAAATATCCCTCCATTTTACCTAATAATTAAACATAAAACAGAATAAACCATAGAACGATGTAACCATATTAGCTAAACATAACACATATAGACAAGTAGCATAATAATACATAGGTAGCATGTATGATAAGTCTAGCAGTACAACAGGTAGCAAGATAAGTCTAGTAGTACGACAGGTAGGATGATAGACATCCTAAACTCGACTCGCGCCGGTGTCAGTGACGTCGTCCAAGCGGTCCCAACAAGAGGACAGGCTGGTGCTAGAATCCTCGCCCTGCTGCTGCGTGCCGGAGGGGCCGGCCTCGCCCTGCCCGCGCTGCTGCCGGCTCTCGCTGAAGACCTGGTACTGGACCGCCATCACCTGGGGATCAAGGAGGAGATCCCT
Source organism: Poa pratensis (assembly GCA_947311845.1). Lineage (NCBI taxonomy): Eukaryota > Viridiplantae > Streptophyta > Magnoliopsida > Poales > Poaceae > Poa > Poa pratensis. The sequence continues at coordinate 32,344,777 of CAMZMU010000054.1, forward strand.
GACTAAGGGGTCATCCTCCTCGCGCTGGTGGCGCGCCCTGAGCAGCCTCTCTGCCTGCCGGTGCTCCCTCTCTGATACGTCCAAAACGTATCTATAATTTTTGATTGTTTCATGCCATTTTTATGCTTTTAGCACTTGTTTTATATTAAGTTTATTATTTATTTGGACTAACCTACTAATAGTTGCAAAAGTGCACAATGTTCTTGTTTTACTCTTTGATGTGTAGAAATTATCAAGAATACAAGAGGAAACCTTGTTGGAGTCGAATTGGGACTTTCCTGAAATCTGTCTGAGAACTTTTTACGAAGATTGCCAGTTTGACCCTCGAAGATGACGTTATATGGAGACCTGGCTGTTACGAAAGTTGTCACAATTTTCCATACGAAGATTTTAAGCCCGAGATCAGCCCAATCGGAGTTCGGACGCGGCCTGTAGGCCCGTTTTGGTGGAACCCTAAAAGGGGGTGACGGAAATCCGAGAAGATATATAAAGGGAGGAAACCTAATTCGTGGAGGACTCCTCCACCCACGAATTTCAGCCACCAAAAGCCACGTTTTTGCCTCCCCCATGGATCCCATCTCCATGGGGGAGGGCTCCCAAGAAGCCATGAAGGAGGGAGGCTAAGGGGCGGCGCTCCCCAAGCTTGCCGGCGGCGGGGAAAGGAGTTCCCCGCACCGCCGGCGCCGCCGCCGCCCTGCGCCGCCGCGCTGCCCCTCTCCGCCGTCTTCACCGCCATCTCCATCACCATCTCCTCCTTGTATTCAGTGGTTCATCCTCCCACAAACCTCTGTACCGTCCTATGTAAACATGGTGTTTGATGCTATAATATTTATCCTATGATTTACATCATGTTTCCGTAGTTTATTTGTCTTTTGATTGCTTAATTGAATGCATGAGGTTCATTAGAGTTGTATGTCTATATGGTGCTGTCCTTTGGTGTCCATTATATTTGTGCGCGCATGGATCAAACACCCTAGGGTTGGTAGTATTTGTAACGAAGCGGGGGAAGTTCTGCCGGAGTGACAGAAACCTGAGAACGCGAACCGATTAGTTGCACGTATGGGAGTAAGAGGACCTTGAACTTAAGGCTATGGTTGGGGAAACCTTAATGCATTGTTAGTATTTGCGGATGCTTTCTAACAATCCAATCATATAGTACTTGTAATCCCAAGTAGTGGAGTGCATGTATATTTAGCCTCTCCCACATAGAAAACTGCATCGAAGACAATGAACCAAGTACCTTCACTAATTAATCTTGGACAAAGCCACCACAATTACCACCACTTTTCCACACTCATGGTACTGTTAGTATATGGTTACTTAGTGTATTTTATTGCTGCAGCACTAACATTTACTTTCTTGTATTTATTATCTTGCAAAACTACCTCTCATACCCGTATTGCTACCGTAGTTTTATTTTCTAGATAATGCAAACGTTTAGTGTGCGTAGAGTTGTATCAGTGGTTGATAGAACTTGAGAGAATACTTATCCTACCTTTAGCTCCTCGTTGGGTTCGACACTCTTACTTATCGAAAAGGCTACACGCGATCCCCTATACTTGTGGGTTATCAAGACCTTTTCTGGCGCCGTTGCCGGGGAGCCATAGCGTAGGTTAATGTTCTTGTGTGCACTTGTTTGCTTTATCTCTAAGTAGTTTTTATTTTCAGTATTAAGTTGTTCTTTATCTTACTATGGATAGGGAATGCGAATTACAAAAAAAATTAGGTGTAGTTGTTATCTAAAAACGTTTTCAAAAAGAAAAGTGATTGGAAAGATGAGTAATGGTTAAATGGGGGTCGACCTTGAACACTTGTGTTCATGCCTATGAAACCAAAACAAATCTTTCCATGGAAGCTTTTCATTAAAAACATGTAAATATTGTAAATATTGTGTATATACCTCTGTACATAAAAATAAAATGCTAATTATAGTCTAGTTAATTGAAAGTTGATAGTTTTACTTTGCTGTCCAGAAACAGATTTTCTGTGCTCCACCGTATTAAATGTTTAAAATCACCAGAACGTGATCTTGATCTGAAATTTCTTGAGTGCAAAGTGATGCTTATTAGCTTTCTTTCATTAGACTAACTTTTTCTGATTTAAGGTACGTAGATAGGTCGAAAAATTCGATCTTTACTGACTGTTCTGTTTAGACAGATTTTGTGCTTCTCTGTAAATAAAATCGTGATAAATCTCAGAATAGTATTTTGACTTGAAAATTTTTGTGCATAAACCTGAGATTATTATTCTTTCATTAGACTAAAGTTTTTCGATTTGAGCTACTTAACTATCTCGTTGAATGCCATCTTTACGGACTGTTCAGTTTTGACAGATTTCTTTGTTTATTCAATATTGTACTTGGTGTTGTTAGTTTCATTAGTTTTTCGACGGACAACGGAAATCATGAACACCTTAGTATATACAGTGGCTAATGTTGAGTAAAAATTATAAAACTTGTCAATGCTTGAACATGAGTGGATTTTATTTAATGAGTACTAACCCTACTAATGAGTTTTGTGAAGTTTTATGTGGATGTAGCTTATAAGATCTAATCAATATGGTGATATGAGATGAATAAGAAGACGCAAGAGCTCAAGCTTGGGGATGTGTAGGTGCATCCCAAGAACATATTCAAGAAGATACAATCATCTAAGCTTGGGGATGCCCGAGTCATCCCCCTATTCATCAACTAACATGAGGTTGTCTCGTTCATACTCTATATTACCCGTCCACATGATATGTATTGTCTTAACTTGTATTATAATTGCTTTTATATGTCTTGGTTTTACCTTCTTTAGTTTTATTAGGCTCCTTATTTGGTTTCGATTGCTTCTTTACTTTCACTTATAAATTCAAAATAACAAAAATATTTTCTTTTGTTTTGCTTCTTTGTTTGGTTCTTTATTTTAATTTTATTTGGGTTTTACTTTTGATTTTTATTTAGAGTTTTCCTTGCTGTAGCTAGCATGTTTAGGTCTTGCTTAGCCTCTGGTTTCTTAGTTTATCAAAAATAAAGTACCAAGTTTTATCCATTTAGCTTAGTTGATACATATGTAAAAAGTGATTTTCTGTTTTCGGTATCTACTGCTTATTGCGCGATTTTTCATATTTTACTGGAAGCTCTAAAAATCACGAAAAAATTACTGATGTTGTAGCACCTAATCCTCTGCATGTACAAAAATTGGCTAAAATTTCGGGCATGTTTAAGTGCACCTAAAAATTGCGTTTTCCAGCTGCTGTTTTTCTGGACAGATTCTGACTTTTGTTGCAAGAGTGGCCTCTTTTCGTTTTCATTTGATTTTTAATGGTTCTTACCTTTCATTTATAAGTTGGCCATTTAAGCAACCTTTCTGTAACTTAAAAACAAAATTTTATTTGGTTTAATAGTAGCACTTGGGAAATATTATCTATTGTACTAATGTCTAACCGCAGAAAAGAATGGGAAAGTTTTTGTGTTGAAGTTTTTTCACAGAGAATGAAGGAACACCAAACTATGGAATATTGAAGAATTACCAAAGTCATAAGCTTGGGGATGTCCCCGCATCCCTCTTCATCAATAACCCCACGGTTTGCAAACCTTTAAACTTTGTTTTTTGAGCAACATAGGAACTTAACTAAACTTGAAGCGGCTGTATTTTATTATCTATTTATCTTAGCATCAAACACCAGTTACATTAATAAGTGGATCGTCACATATTTTATTTATCCTCTGTTTTCAATGTTTACTTGGTTAATGGATTACTTGTTGAAACTTAAAAATGATGTGTGAATAATACTGTTTAGTAGTTTATGTTTTCTTATGGTTAGTCTCAACTAGCTAATAGTGCATATTATGTTATTTTGATATCAACATGCATTGTCCTGTTCATAAGATGGTATGGTATTGTGGTATCCTCCTCTGAATAATTCACTTGAATCGACTTGGCACATGCTCACACATGTTATGACTGAAAAATAAAAGTCAATTAAGCCTTGATGATCTATTTTGCCTCAGAGTTTTAGTATCGTTTTTATGCCTCCGTTAATTTTATTTTGTCGCAAGCATGATTATGACCGTTATCGCTCTCGTGGTTGTCGCTTCCCAGTCTATTGCTAGCCTTCACTTGTACTGAGCGGGAATGCTGCTCGTGCATCCAAATCCTTAAAACCAAGTTATCCCAAAGAGTCCACCAAAAAATTCCTATGCATGGTATTTCAAGCCATTCCAAGTAAATTTGCATGTGCTACCTTTAAAACCTTCAAAATATTTCTCTTTTTGTGTCAATGTTTACTAGCTCATGAGGAATTAGTGTGGTTATTCTTTATTCTATTTGTCAAATGGACTTTTACACCTGGACTAGTGGCATATACATCCGCTTATCCAATAACTTGCAAAAAGAGCTGGCAACGGGGTGCCCAGTCCCAATTAATTACAACTTTAACCAATTAATTCTCTTCACACTTTTGCCCTGATTCATCAGTAAGCAATGACAAACAGTGAAATACCTGAATGTGTGTAAACCAAAGAGAAAGAGGGATGATCTGCCTTGCTGGTAGAAATAACGTCCTTCATGGGAGCCGCTCTTAAAAGTCCGTTTGACAGGTAGAATACTGTTCTCACCCGCTACCATTCGTTGACAATTAACAAACACCTCTCAAAACATTTTTACCTCTGTTTTTAAAACAAAAAGCTCTAGCACGTGTTAATCCCTGCTTCCCTCTGCGAAGGGCCAATCTTTTATTTTTATGTTGAGTCACCATCCTTTCTTTGAGCACTTCTTCGAGAGCATAGCTGTCGTTCTTAGTGTAATGTGCTTGTCCCAGAATACGATTAATTGAGGTATAACCATGATGCTTTTATCTTTGATATCTCTATATCTAGTCTTCACTTGAACTTCAGAGGTGCCTTGGCATTTATGTTTTGCTCCACAATTAAGGGCAAGCGAGATACCACTCTATCATGCTTTATTATGGTCATTACAATCTTGTTGATGTTTATAAATTTCATGTTATAAGCTCTTAGTTCGTTGATACTTTTCATTAGGAAACATGATTGCTAAGTTTTATTATCCATACATCATGCAATTGTTAAAGACCTGATCATAGCATTTACAATCAAAAATTATTTTGTTATCATTTACCTACTCGAGGACGAGCAGGAATTAAGCTTGGGGATGTTGATACGTCCAAAACGTATCTATAATTTTTGATTGTTTCATGCCATTTTTATGCTTTTAGCACTTGTTTTATATTAAGTTTATTATTTATTTGGACTAACCTACTAATAGTTGCAAAAGTGCACAATGTTCTTGTTTTACTCTTTGATGTGTAGAAATTATCAAGAATACAAGAGGAAACCTTGTTGGAGTCGAATTGGGACTTTCCTGAAATCTGTCTGAGAACTTTTTACGAAGATTGCCAGTTTGACCCTCGAAGATGACGTTATATGGAGACCTGGCTGTTACGAAAGTTGTCACAATTTTCCATACGAAGATTTTAAGCCCGAGATCAGCCCAATCGGAGTTCGGACGCGGCCTGTAGGCCCGTTTTGGTGGAACCCTAAAAGGGGTGACGGAAATCCGAGAAGATATATAAAGGGAGGAAACCTAATTCGTGGAGGACTCCTCCACCCACGAATTTCAGCCACCAAAAGCCACGTTTTTGCCTCCCCCATGGATCCCATCTCCATGGGGGAGGGCTCCCAAGAAGCCATGAAGGAGGGAGGCTAAGGGGCGGCGCTCCCCAAGCTTGCCGGCGGCGGGGAAAGGAGTTCCCCGCACCGCCGGCGCCGCCGCCGCCCTGCGCCGCCGCGCTGCCCTCTCCGCCGTCTTCACCGCCATCTCCATCACCATCTCCTCCTTGTATTCAGTGGTTCATCCTCCCACAAACCTCTGTACCGTCCTATGTAAACATGGTGTTTGATGCTATAATATTTATCCTATGATTTACATCATGTTTCCGTAGTTTATTTGTCTTTTGATTGCTTAATTGAATGCATGAGGTTCATTAGAGTTGTATGTCTATATGGTGCTGTCCTTTGGTGTCCATTATATTTGTGCGCGCATGGATCAAACACCCTAGGGTTGGTAGTATTTGTAACGAAGCGGGGGAAGTTCTGCCGGAGTGACAGAAACCTGAGAACGCGAACCGATTAGTTGCACGTATGGGAGTAAGAGGACCTTGAACTTAAGGCTATGGTTGGGGAAACCTTAATGCATTGTTAGTATTTGCGGATGCTTGCTAACAATCCAATCATATAGTACTTGTAATCCCAAGTAGTGGAGTGCATGTATATTTAGCCTCTCCCACATAGAAAACTGCATCGAAGACAATGAACCAAGTACCTTCACTAATTAATCTTGGACAAAGCCACCACAATTACCACCACTTTTCCACACTCATGGTACTGTTAGTATATGGTTACTTAGTGTATTTTATTGCTGCAGCACTAACATTTACTTTCTTGTATTTATTATCTTGCAAAACTACCTCTCATACCCGTATTGCTACCGTAGTTTTATTTTCTAGATAATGCAAACGTTTAGTGTGCGTAGAGTTGTATCAGTGGTTGATAGAACTTGAGAGAATACTTATCCTACCTTTAGCTCCTCGTTGGGTTCGACACTCTTACTTATCGAAAAGGCTACACGCGATCCCCTATACTTGTGGGTTATCACTCTCCTCGGCCTTCGTCGCGATCCTCATGCCATCTGGCGCTAACATATGCGCCACGCTCCGCTCATCCTCAAAGTTGAGGATCGCTCTCGCCCCAAAGTGCTGGACCGCCGCACAGTCGTAGGCGCGGTCCGCCTGCCACGGGCACCTGAAAGTACCAAGCTGGATCTTCCTGTGATCCACTGTGATCTGAGCTGCCAAGTCGGGATCTTCATGGGTCTCCGGTGAACACCACGAAACTTTCGCTCCGGCTCCGACATGATACTTAGTTAAGTAAAAGCATTTGATATAGGGGTTAGTCATATATGAAATGAATATATAAAAATAATTGTCAACAACATTTTATTTGCTACATCTATCCCTAAAATCATTTTGTTATTTTCTATTTTCAACAACATTTTATTTGCTACATCTATCCGTAAATCATTTTGTTATTTTCTATTTTCAACAACATTTTATTTACTACTTCTATCCCTAAATCATTTTGTTATTTTCTATTTTCTACCACAAATTTCCATCTATAATTTCTATTTGCATGTGTTGCGTTATTAATCATTATTATGGGAGCAAAAACTTTGTTACTGGTTATTTCTTTGAAAATGTTCACAATTTAGTAAACCTAACACCAAACCATCCCGCATTAAGATAATAAGACCCATCCAACACTTCCCTAAATACAACATTCTTTTGTACTAAATGAACAATTATTATAACATGGATTTTGATGAACAAAATCTAATTTACAATGGACAATACTACATTTACAGTGGATAATTTCTACTCCTAAAATCCCTAAATCTAAAATCCCTAAAATCCTACTCCTAAAATCCCTAAAATCCTATAATTTCCATCTATAATTTCTACTCCTAAAATCCCTAAAATCCCTAAATCTAAAATACATAGAAAATAGGGGAGGGGGCGGGGAGTACCTGGCGGCGAGGTCGGGGGAGGCGCGGCGAGGTCGGGGTTGGAGCGCCGCGGCGAGGTCGGGGTCGTACGGCTAGAGGCGGCGGCGGCGGCGAGGTCGGGGGAGGCGCAGCGCGGCGAGGTCGGGGTCGGACGACTAGAGGTGGCGACGGCGGAGGAGGACGGGTGGGGCGGCCGGCGGCGGAGGAGGACGGGTGGGGCGGCGGAGGAGGACGGGTGGCGCGGCCGGGTGTCGGGGGAGGACGGCTAGAGGCGGCGGCCAGCGGAGGAGGACGGGTGGGGCGTGCGATAAGGTGCGGGGTCGGAGAGTGGATAAGATGCGGGTGGCTGCGATAGCTTAGAAGATAAGGTGGACATACGCCGACGGCTTTGACCTACGCCGACGGCAAAGCCGTCGGCGTTGTCTTTTTTTTTTTTTTTTTCATATTATTTAATTTTAATATTGTAAACTATTAGAATTTATTACATTATAAATTTGTAGAGTTTTATTATAATTTATTTTATTATATCGTATGACCGCACGCAAATTTTTGAGTGATTCCGGCACTCTAGCTATCGGTTTTATTGAAACCGTAGTCGGTGGGACCCGCATATCTACCCCGAGCTTGGACATTTGAAACACACAACACACTTGTATACATATGGTATGGCACAACCTAGGTTTTGGTGGGGTTTCGACGCTCCGGGGCCCCGCTTCGGCGAAACCCCGAATCCGCTGGGAAAACCCTAACGTTTTCGTCTACCCCCATAGACGTGCGTCGAAAGGGGGTAACCCAGTGGACTTTTTTGCTTGGTTGTGTTAGGTTAGGCCATACGAAGGTGAGAAACCAAAGTCTACCGCAAATCAACACAAGATTTCATCCGGTTCTCCCGAAACGGGAGTTTTCACCTCTAAGTGCAGAAACTCACTAGAGAGAAAGTGAAGCCGGTCACACCCGGAGTAGGATCTTGCACATTTACAACACACAACACACTTGTATACATATGGTATGACACAACCTAGGTTTTGGTGGGGTTCCGACGCTCGTCTACCCCCATAGACGTGCGTCAAAAGGGGTAGCCCAGTGGACTTTTTTGCTTGGTTGTGTTAGGTTAGGCCATACGAAGGTATTTTACATGTGTTGTTTTTATTTATTTTACATGTATATGTTGTAGGGTTGGGTTCCGGGAAACTCGAACCGTTATTTTACGGGGGTGGGATACTGAAATTGGAAGGGAAATTATAGCTCCAATATATAAAAATTATAACTACATTAAATATTATATAGAGAAATAAATAAATATATATAGAGAAATAAATAAAAAAAGGTTCATATATACGCCGACGGCCGCCGTCGGCGTTGAAGTACACGTGTACACCGACGGCACGGCCGTCGGCGCATCAACGCCGCTGGACGTTCCGTCACGGCGTCCTTTTGTACGCCGACGGCAAGTTTTACGCCGACGGCTGCCGTCGGCCTTAGCTGGATACGCCGACGGCGCTTCGTACGCCAACGGCTGTGTGGGCGGCTGCCCTACCTCGCGCTGTACGCCGACGGCCCCGACATTTAGCCGTCGGCGTACAGTACGGCCGTCGGCGTAGTGTGGCTTTCCCGTAGTGAATTACCTCGCTATCGAAAGGTTTAATCCTACGGAAAAAATATATATATGTTCTTGCCCTCAGTCTCAGGTCTTTCTTGTTGATCACTTTACTTCTTGCAAGATACTCAATATAGCAGCATGGACATTTCCATTAAACAAACCTTGCACGTATGTTTTCCACAGGTGAAGAAAAGGCAGATCGCTCGATCTTTCTCCAGCCGGCCAGCCACGTTCCAGGGCGATGGGGATTCTGCTGCATCAACGTGCGTGCTATCACATGGAAAGGTGTCCTCCTCTCATTCAACAGACACAACAACCTTTGTTTTTGTGAAACATAACATTCCACCGCTTAAAGTCAGCAAACACTTTTCTCATGCATCGATACTTTGTTCGAATCAAATATATCATGCATGCCTTCGGAGATCGCTAGTATCGTTCCAAGACTAGAAAACAGTAGCTGGGCTAGCATCTGTGAACGAAGCCACACACATTGATTGGTTAGAATTTTCGTCAAAAAGGATCACTTCCCCTAATGAATTGTCAAAAAAGACCACCTACAAAAACAATTGTCGCCTGCCGCCACCACCGAAGGCGGCAGCACTGTTTGCATGGCAGAACGGGTGACAGAGCCTGAGCTGGAAAAAAAATGGGCGGGTGGGCCCGGCCGGCACCATTCGAGGCGGCAGCCGTGCTGTGCATACCGTGCCGAGCTGATTCACGCATGGATCAGTGGCCTTTACTGTTCACGCATGCATGCAGTCCTGTGCATGCAGATGCTACACCATCATCCCGCCTCCACCTGTGGCGGCAGGGCCCATTCTGTGACCTAAACAGTGATGCCGCCTCTGGTGGTGGCTACAGGTGACACGTGTCGCCTATCGGGCCTGCCGCCACGGTGAAGGTGGTCCTTTTTGACAATTTTTTAGCAGGTGGTATTTTTTGACAATTCATTACGGGAAGTGATCCTTTTTGGTGAAAATTCGATTGGTTAGTTATAAGCTGTACACAGTGACTAGCACGTACTGTATCATGAATCCCAATGTATAAAACGAGTTGTTGTGTGCATCGTGTCTTGCAAACACCGGGGTTGACCGTACTCTTCTATTTCCCCCCAAAAAAAAGGCTACATTCACGGCGCCACTGGTTGTCAGATCAAAACCTGCAGTAGTTCGAAATCCTAACTGGAAGTCTGGAATTCAATTTTTTGAAGGATACCGTCAGAGGTATATTGGGTTCATACAAGAAGGGCTAGAAGGTAAGGATAACATGGCATGTTGGTTGGTACGGACGCCGAACATGCACCCCATGCTACCGAGCCGCCTACACTCGACACTAACTGCTCGTCTACCCTCCGCTCCGCCTCGAGAAGGCAACCTCGAAACAATCCCGCGAGGCGCCAAATGCGGTCTCTCCACATCCCGTGAGGGGGAAACCCATTAAAGACAACGTCGTTGCCACACCTCCACATCAACCAACACACAAGTGTCACCGCCGACCAGAGGTCCCTCGCATTTTGCCGACATGGATGCCGGGAAGAAACCTAGTCAACAAACGTATCGTCTTGCCCTAGCATCCAACCATGATAACGCTACCTACTCAGACAAACCGACCAAACCATCCGGGCAAGAATGCAACCAATCAGCGGGTGGTCAATGGACTCGGCCTGCTAGTCACAAGAGGGGCTGGTCTCCGGGTGGGGAACGCCGCTGCAACTCAGGCAGTCCCCCATCCAACAATGATCCCTAAGTGCAAGCCACATAAAGAGCTTGCAGTTGGACGGGGCAACCTCGAGCATCAAATCTGCAAACCACAACCATATCTCGATGGACCTACCGAACATGCATGGTTGTGTAACACGAGCATGAAGAATAGATCGATGTTGCTCGCCTCCCAATTCCACCTGAACACGTTGTCCTGCTTGTCGTTGAGCTCGATACCGATGAGACGATCAACTAAGTCTAGGAGCTCTATGATTTCTGGCACCGAGACGTCGTGGGAGATATACGAGCCAAGCACCTGCCACCCTCCCCCCCCGGACAAAGCAGGATCCAACTACCTGATTAGACACCGCCGCGAAAGGGTTCGAGGCGAAGTCGTGGATGCGACCAATATGCAGCCACCCGTCAGTCCAGAACATGGTACATGCGTCATCACCAAGAACCGATGAGGTCGTGGCATCGAACGTATGTCTCACAACACGAGGAACCTATAGATTGAATTTCCTCCATAGCTTGTTGGAATCAACGCAAACACAGTTAGAGCCATCTCACCTCAAAGCCAAGCTCATCAATCTCATTTTTAGGATGCCAAGCCTGCCCAACTGCCTAGGCATGCATTTACTCTATTTCATGCCACGCGAGGTAGTGGCTGCCATGGACCTCCTTGTGCCTCTTCCAATGGAAGCCACGAATTGTCCGCTTGGTGACGATAATGGTCTTTGTTGGGACATCAAGTAATATCATGGCACAGATCGAGATCGCGGAGTGGGTGGACCAGATAAGGAACAACCCCCCCCCCCCCATTCTTCATCTGCACAACCCCAACTAGTAAGACTATTGGCCACGCTCGTAGGTTTGCGAAGGGCGAGCGAGAGGCCAAGGGACCAGAGAGGGAATGACAAGACCTCCAATCCCAGCTCATGAACCGCTGTTTGCCCATGTTCATCTGATCCATGAATAAGGTGCGCCTAGCTTTTGATGACGTTTGTGCGTAGACCAGAGGCCGAAATGCTCCAAGACCGTCGAGAAGACTTGAAGATTGATCCACCATCGAGGGACATAGGAAGGTAACCACATTACCAGCGTAGATCGAGGTGCGGTATCGTAGCCCCGACGTGGCTAATCAGGATGGCCCACCTCTGTTGTCTTCTAAATCAAGAGGTAAAGGACCTCCATGACCAAACTGAAGAATAAGGGAAAGGGAACTCCCTCCCTCAAACCATGTCTATTGGCAATACGACAACCAGGTGAACCCTTCATCAGGATTCTAGTCGAAGTCGTGGAGAGCAAGGCACAGATCCATGCAATCCAACGGTCACCGAAGCCCATTGCAGAGGACCTCGAGCAAGAAGGTCAACTGTACTGTGTCAATGACCTTCATGATGTCCACCTTTAGGAGAACATCCAAGGTGGTGGTGCTATAGCAGCCAACTTCCTGGCTGTGCCCTAAACCAATATGAAGTTTTCGTGAAGAAAACAGCCACAGAAGAAGGCACTTTGGTGCTTTCCCACCAACTGAGGAATGACAAGCGCAACTCGAGAGGCAAGCACCTTTGCCAAAAGCTTGGCGAAACCGTGGATTGGGCCGATTGGGCAAAATCTCGCACCTCCTTGGCGTCGGGTTTCTTGGGGATAAGCGTGATGAGCGCCTGGTTCACCGCCCCAAAGCCACGATAGTTAAGCCTATATAGGGAGCGGAAGGCGCACATCAGCTAGCCTTAATGATGCTCTAGGAAGACATGTAGAAACGTGTGGAGAAGCGATCGTGTTTGAGGCTTGTTTTTAGCGGCATGGCTTTGATGACATTCCACACACCTCCTCCTCAGCAAAGTCCTCCTCAAGATGTCGTAGATCCACGGAGAGAAGCCCCAAGAAGTCTAGGTCCAATGAGGATACCCAGTCGGTGGCCGATCCCAGCAGGCCTTTCAGGTCGTCCACGACCACAACCTTGTCTCCGTGGGACGTTGTCCACCATGAGATGTCTGATGAAGTTTTTGCGCCTCCAGTGACTCGCATCGCATGAACGTTGAAGAAACGAGTACTGGCACGCCTCCTTCACGTAAACGAAGGACACGAGATCACCGGCGAGCCATCGATCTCTCATGGGATGCGATCCCAAAGGAACTCAAATTATCTTAGCTAGAAATTTATTGTCATGACCACTTCAAGAATGTGTCTTGGTTAGGACATGCAAGTTGGTGCGTACGAGCGTATGTATATGTATGTAACTAGGAGTATATGCTACTAGTACATCGACCTTCTCGTTTGTGTGGAACTTTTAAAGCTGTTCACAGTATAGCGGTGAACCTTCAACCAGTTGTTGCGTGCATACATTCAAGATCCAGCAGGGGTCACTATCCAGAATTTCGCGAACCGAATTATGCTGTGCATCGTACTAGTGGCTAGCTAGTCGTACTAAATGATTCGGACAGACAGAATGGTCGCTAATCGATTGATTAAGACTCTCTTGACCTGAACCAAATACATACAAATCCTTGTGGTTGGTTACAGGTCTAGATCTCACCAGCAGCTATATAGCACTTCCAGCACTTGATAACCAGCTACTTGTGCTAATTAGTAGGGGACCTTCCTGCTGTTTTCAGAGAAGACGCCACTATCCTTGTCCTCCTGGGAAACCTTGCTGTTATGAAAGCGGTGGGTCCATATGGCATAGGAGAAAACTTGAATCTTGCCAGTTCTGTTAGTAGTCCAGTGCAGCAAGTTTATCAGAGACTGCTGCCTCTGCAATTTGCTCATTCCTCCCACTCACTTTCTTTGGGAAAATGTTGCTCATAATTCCTCTTTAACGACGTGCATGCATGTGCGCAGTACATGTGGGCGTACTGACTTTTAACTGCGGCGTTACATATGTTCCTACCAAAACAGCAACTTGATCATTAAGTCTTGGGGCCTAGCTCCTCCATATAATCATAAATCTCAACAAAGTGGGGATATCCAGCTAGCTATTAAACCGTTTCTGCGCATCTTTCTAAGTTTATGGACAAGTACATGTCCAGTTGCCACTACGCTCTGAGGAATTGACAGGCCAACAAGTTTGCGAGTGATGTTGTCTAAAATTGGACCATACACATGACATACCCACCACCGTTTTTTCGCATGAGCATCATACCAACCTGAAAATTTCCTAAGCAAACTTAGAGGTGTCACATTTACTTAGTGTGTGAATCATATTTTCTTTTACGAAATACTGAACACTTGCTGATCAACTAAAATATAGTGAGTTCGATTGTGCTAGGTGCTACCATCATGGACCTATATGTTACTGACTAGTGACTAGTGCCCGGCCAGTGCATGCTGCAGTGCCCATCCTTTGGGCACGAAGATGATGATCATGTAGACTGAGTATGGTGGCCGCTTTACTGATGCATTGCCTGACTCATAGGCAATTATTCTTCCTCTCATAACTGTGCGCAGCTTCCCTCTTTATTCTGCTCCCTGCAGTTCCCGTCCATCATCTTGTGGTTGTGAGACGGACACCATCTTACTTGGTTCAGGCCAATGCTGCAACTGCACTGCAACTCTCTCCACTCTGAGATGGCCGAACAAGGTACTTGCCTTCAGCGCCCCGTCAGTCCCACACCTAGGCCAATTCATGAGCCCGCTTGTTTCCTTCGCTCACGCCTAAGGGATTTAGCGCACCTGCCTTCAGGCACTCAGCTTCAACGCCGCTCGGTCCCGACGAGCTACAGTTGCTGCTACGGTGATACTTCCTCCTCCGTTACTCAAAATAAGACATGTAAATTTAGTCAAAATTCAACGTGCGTGTATTAAGTTTGACCAATTATATAGACAAACTTATGAACATTTAAAATATCAAATCAATATCAATACAATCAACATAGAATATATTTTATAGTATGTTTATTAAATCTCGTAAATGTTCATACTTTTGTTTATAAGATTGGTCAAAAATACTTGACTAAGAATATATTCCTTATTTAATGGAATGGCCGTAGTATGGAGGAACCGATCCAATACTCCATCACATTCTGCCAATATGCTCGTGAGGTGTGAACTGAGATAAAATATAAAAAATCAATATACGTCTCCATCATGCAAATTCTCATATATTTATGACTATGGACTGTTGGAAGATTTCATCAGCGCGTGCCGAGAACAACACTGCCCTGCTGTCACGGCGTGGCATCTCTAGGAGGCATGCATTACTGTGAGAAATGGGGAAGCTCTGCTTCACCCTCGTCGAACCATTGAGGAAATTGTTTATCATGAAACACTTTCAGATCCGTAAACTACACTAACCGTGAGTCCACCACTTCTACACTGACATGGAATTTACCACCGGTGGGACTGGCCATGCTCAATGTGGATGTTGCCATCTTCTCATAGACGAGCCGAATAGATGATTTTCTTGTCATATTGTATGTATGAGCATATATATAGATTGATGATCCTAATTAATCTAGCGGAGGCCATCGCCGTGCACATTACGCTCTCGTTGGCTCAGCAAGCTTCTCACATAGTCACTTGGTGGTGGTTGTGGTCTCTAGCTGTGTCAACCTTGTGGGGATCAATGTTAAAGGCAGAGCTAGTTGTCACTCTAGAGCAGCTAGCGATCTTTGATGTCAAGCAGTTAGCAAAAACAAATTGTCTCTGTTTTTTCATCAAAGTAGATGGTATAATAGGGTCAGCGGAGGGGCTTCCTTAGGACCAAAGAGGGCCATGCCCCCTACTCTAGCTCAAGTATGAATCTTAAGTATCAAATATTGCTCAAGTATGAAGCTTAAGTACCTCTTGATCGCCGCTAGAGTTTCTGTTACGGTTTGACCAAGAAATCACATAAGGGGTGTAAAGGCGGAGGCATATACATGCATTGGGTCTAGGTGAGGAGGCAGCCATGGTTGTGCACTTATGGAGGAGGTGGCGAGACCTCGATCAAGACACCGGAAGGAATTACGGAGCCAACGATACGACACTTCCCTAGGGAGTACCAGGTGCCTCCCGGCCGATACATGAGGGCGCCCGCCGCGCCGTCGTCCACCATGCGACGGTGGCCGTGTCTCGGTGAAACTGGGTGAGGGACAAGTCAGACTGCACCTCATGCCACCCGCGATGTTGCCATGGTGGCCGGGTAGGATGTGTAAAAACAAGAGCTCGATTGATTTTGGACGAGACGAACGTTTGTCGAAACAATCGAGAGTGCTTAATCCCAGACGCAGTAGAACTGTTCCTGACGTACTACGTACTATACTGCGATCAAACAAATGAACTAACGACATTACTACACTGTGCAGGCAGCCAATGTACCTGCGACCAAACAAACCAACTTGCATGTATGTCGAGGCCTTCACACCGCAGACACAGAGGTTCAGACGATGAACATATGATGATGGTAGGGTAGCTAGCATGCTCTCCGATCGAAGTCCGAACAATGTGTGGCGAACATATGCAGATCGATCCATCGATCGATGCATGTGCGTGCCTAGCTAGCTAGGGCGGCCGGAGATCGATCGGAGGGCAACCGGCGGGACCGGTGGCCGGCGGGCGTGGCTCCCATCATGTCGATCAATTTGTACGTGCGTCCGATCGATGGAATTGATCTCCGTCACAGGCTTTGGCGCTCCGGCCGGCCGACGGACGGGTACGGCGTTATAGGCCTGTCGGGGCCGGCAGAGATCTCGAGCCGGAACTCGGTCGATCCATCTCCTCCGGCCGGCCACAGCACGTACGTCGTGCAGGACCACCTTGCGGGCTAGCTTCAAACGCGCAGTGCCCCGGCCGGCCGGCCCCGGCGAGCCTAGCTTGCAACAGCTTATGCATATGCAGCTGCAGCGATCGAGAGGTACGGCTGCCGTTGGGCGTACGAACGAGACGTACGTACGTGCGACAGGTTTTGCGTACGTACGTAGGAGCTGGATCCATCCCCATCGATATCGATCGACCAGCACTACAGTCTACAGGAAACGGCATAGTTTCAACCGTGGGCGTACGTGTATGCCGAGGGCAGCCGTCGGTGAACGGCTGTCGGCTTATTCTTGTACGGCACCTACCCAATGGTTGTTTGTGGCCATCGGCAAAAGAAGAGGCGTCGATGGATGGCGTCGAGCCGTTTGACGACGGCCGCTTCATCGGCATATAGGTCCACATGACTGCTAAGGATCATCACTGTCAAATCATGCAGACGGTCGGCCGTCGGCATTAATTCAAACATATGTCGAGGCCAAACCCGTTAGCAAAACAGCACACGTGTCTAAATATGGGAGCTCCTCGTGACACGATATGCAGAGGGCACTGCCAGTGGCGTAGACGAGCATACATATCGACATCTGGGAGCTCCTGGTGACCCTATATGCCGAGGACCAAACAATCGGCATACATGATCTATATGCCGAGGGCCAAGCCGCCGACATACATCATCTATATGCCGAGGGCAAACCCTCGGCATATCTGCCACGTGTCAGGATCCGGTATCACCTGGTGACCTAGGAAAGGTCCCTCATTCTTTTTTGCTCGTTTTCTGGCTAGTCCACCGCCGTGAGCATCGTCACTATAATAGGAAAAAGGACAACCGTTTAGCACCGCGAACTGCCTAAGTCTAGTTTGATGCATGCCGAATTGTCTAAGTCTTTGCCTGGAAAATTGGCGAAATCAAAGTTTGATGCATGACGAATTGTCTAAGTTTTTGCCTAGAAAATTGGCAAAGTCTAAGTTTGATACAAGAGTTGAAGGAACTAGCCGAGTCCTTGTCTTGAAGACGGGACGAGGTTGGAGTAGAGCCAGCATGACTTTGATGAGTTGTGGCCTCTAGGCTCTCTGAACCGGGACCACGACCATTGGTAGAACCACCAAAGAAAGTGTTGGATCCAGAGGTGACCTACAAGTTCGAGCAAGATATATAAATCTCAATGTGTCCAAAAATGATAACTACGCGATTGATTATAGTGTAAAGAGTCGACTAACCGGAGTCCCAACTGTGCCACATGCCAAGAATTCTTCCAACGTTGGCATCACAGGGAACAATGGGAGTGGTGGTGGCCGGGGACCCAACTGAGGCAACGAAATCCCATTAGCAATAAATGAGCCAAACGCATGGAGGTTAGTTTACAAACGGTGATGTCATACATCGCGGAGACAGTGGTTAAAAATGTGAGTGTAAAAATCTTCTCTTTTCTACCATTGGCGAGAACTAACCTCGTTTATGGCACGTTGTCCGAAGCCACAGTACGGCCGCCAGGTCTGCCGCTCCCCACAGCGGGTAAACCCTAACCCGTTGACCGGCATCAAAAGGGGTAGACCGGTTGATATTTTAGGTTAGCATTTGAAATTTAAAAAAATGACAAACTTCGCATTGTGTCATTTATGTTATATATTTATAGAAAATAATCTAGAATGCAAAAGAAAATTAAAAAAACATAAATAAGCACTAGGAAATAAAAGTGGACAAGGAAAAGTAAAAAAAACATAGCGTATGCTGACCACCACCCTCGGGCCTTGGCATAGCCTATTTGCCGAGGGCCAACCCAATGGCCGTCGGCATACAGGTAGCGGCATTAGTCGACCGTCTGCTCGTCAAACGGCAGGCCCACGTGGCAGTACTGTATGCCGACGGCCTAATGTATGCCAACGATAACCCTCGGCACAAGTTCTAGATGTCGTCAGCATTAGAGGGCGAATGCCGAGAGGCCCCATAAAAAGCCATCAACATCGTAAAGCCGTGGGCAATAATGGCTTTTTGTAGTGCCTATTTGGCGTGCGTCTACAGTTAGCTAGCTAGACAAGGTTGTAATCTCAAAAAAAAAACTAGACGAGGTTGTAACGTTGGTGGGGTTTGCAGGGTACGCCTGTGGTGACCATGGACGCGTTTGGTGGCCTGCAAGAGGCCAACCAGGCCCGCCAGCTGCAAAAACGCAACGTTTGGTTGCCTGGGCGAGGCCCCGGGCCAGGCCAGCACGCTCATCAAAGCAGCGTCGGGCCAGGCCCGAGAGGCACGCTCAGATCGAGCGGCCAGGCTCGTTCTCTTTCCCGCGGCTGCAAAATTTCCCCCCGCGGGCACGAGCTCGTGCGACCATGGAGATGGCGGGACCCACGTGTTGCATCGAAAAAGGGGGAAGGAGAAATTCTGTCACCTCCCCCGTCACCGCCGAAGCAGAAGCCACCATTTCCCCCCATACGGAGCTCTCACCTCCTGGCGACGAGCAGGTAAGGGGCGTAGTTAACTCCGGTCGGCCTCGGCAACGGCGATAGCGGTGGCTACGACGTCGGGAGTTGCTCTTCTTCGTCGACCTCTCCTCCTTCGTCCTCGTCGGCTCCGATGGCTGTAAGTACCAAACCCTTGTTCCTAACCAAGATCTGCAAGCATGTGTAGGAATGTGTAGATCTTCGACGATGTGTAGGAATCTGTAGATCGTGGAGCATGTGTAGGAATGTGTAGATTGTGAGCATGCGTATGGTCATACGTATGTGCTTTTTCAGTGTACTATCTGTTAGATCTTTGAGCATGCATAGGATGTTGTACTAGTGGGTGATGCAGATGTTGTTTTGTAGTGTGCAATATGTTAGATCTGCACTTCCTTTAGGACAGTCATGCGGTTGTTTTTCTTGCTTGCGTCATGGATGTGTAGGTCATGCAGTCCTTCCACCTTTGTTCTTGTCGTTCATCCTTGTTCTTCGTTCTGTTCATACCTTTCTTGTTCTCTGCGTCACCGATGTAGGAATCCGTCGAAGACTTTAGTCAGGCCTTGATCCTCATTGGGACTCTCAGATCCCCTCATGGGTTGCGGACTCCCAGATGGAGATTCCAGTACCTCCTGTCGATCCGGCCAGTTCCGTGGTTGTGCAAGACTACATTGCCTCCCTGGATGCGGCCGTGAAAGCCAAGGTGGCGAAGGCTAAGGCAGGGGTCAAGGGGACCATGAAATGGCTGCCATTCATGTCCACCTTTGTGCTGAACCAGATGTGTGCTCTCATAAAGACTGGGGTTAGGACCGACAAGGGCTTCAAGGAGGTCCATCTGACCACCTTGGCCAAAGCTTTATTTGTTCATGAAAGGACATGTCTCTCTCTAAATGTTTTTGGGGTTTGATTACAACAATAAATTGCACACTACTGTGCGTTGATTGATTTCAGGTTTTATCATCTCTTTGACAGCATGAAATATTGCATATATAAAGTGTTTACATAATATCCTGTAATCTGCTTTGAATTCTGAAAACAACAGAATGCGGAAGTTCCGCTCGGATTTGCGGAAGTTCCGGGCGTCGGAAGTTCCGAGTGAACTTCCGCTCCTAGTTCCGCTTAGGAAATTTGCTCTCGGGTGTTCTCACTTCATAAGTGGAAGTTGGCTCGGAAGTTGGCCCGGAAGTTCGGTGGTGCGGAACTTCCGCCCTTTGCCTCGGAAGTTCCGGCCCTACGCATTTGCGGCCCCGCGCTGAGAAGACTGGAGATTTCTACGCTCCGGAAGTTCCGCCCATCTCAGCGGAAGTTCCGGCCCTGCGCAGAAAGCTCCCCAACGGCCAGAATTTGGAGAGTACAAAAAGGGGTCTTCTTATCTAGAAGACTAAGCTTGATTCCTCCTCTCTCTCCACCATTGTTGCAAGCTTCAATCTACTAGTGCTCCCACTCCAACCACTCAAACTCGTTGATACTTTGAGGAGTGAAAGAGGAGCCCTAGATCCACATCTCCACCGAGCCGATTTGTCTACATCGACCTAGTCACTTGTAGATCTTGTGTAACTTGATACATTGGATACCTAGAAGATACTTGTGATTCTTGTGGCTTTGGTAGCCACAAGGATTAGCCGGAGCCTCCAATTAAGTTGTGGAGTCGCGACCCGGCCTTGTGATTCTTGTGGCTTTGGGAGCCGCGGGAATTTGGTGAGAGCCTCCAATTCGGTTGTGGAGTGTGCCTCATCCTTGTAAAGGTTTGTTGCCAACCTCAAGGGCATCATATAGTGGCTCGTGGATCTCCTCATCGGAGGATAACACGAGGGAGATACGGTGTGCCATATCAAGGCTATTCGGAGTTCACTTTGTGACTCCGCACCGCTCCAACGGAGACGTAGCTTCCATTGGGAAGTGAAACTTCGGTAGAACATCTCCGCATCACCGTGTGGTTATCTCTTAATCTTCCTTTACTTGTATTGCGAGCTTATCTTGTGTAGAATATCTTGCTAGCTTGTTAATTGCTCATCATATAGGATTGTTCACCTAGTTGCATATCTAGAGAACTTATATTTGAGCAATTCCCAAATTTGTATCAAAAGAAAAAGAAAATTTGTAGTTGCCTATTCACCCCCCCGCCCTCTAGTCAACCTACTCGATCCTTCCAATTGGTATCAGAGCAAGGTCTCTTTATTAAGGGCTTAACAGCCTAAAGAGGAGGATGACTAGCGACGAGGAGTTAAAACTTGCTAAGGAACAACAAGAGAAAAATGATAGAGAACAACTTGAGAAAGAACTAAGTGAAGCGGGGATAACCCCTCCCGATGATAATGCCCCGGTCACCATGAAAGCCATGATTGAACTCTTTGGGTTCATGAAAGGCAAAATGGTGGACGAGGTGTTTACTCGGGTCATTAATAATCAAAATGCCTCCTCATCAACCGGTGTTTCTAACGTTGAGGCCTTGGTTGTTAAGGATAACAAAGAAACACCTAAAACTGGTGAGAAACCTCCTCATAACTTTGCTCCACCTACTTCATATCTCACTCAAGTTCCACTCACTCAACCTCATATAACAATCTAAATAGGCCACTCCTAAGCTTGATAATACTCGTTATTTCACTTGGAAGAAATCTATGGAGTCTTATTTTCGCAGCTCTTCGGTGCATCTTGGAGGGTGGTTATAAATGGTTACAATCCGGTTGACCCCTCCAACTTGACAAGGCAAGAAGAGATTGATGAACAACTTGATGCAAACGCCAAGTACATCCTTGAGATGCCATGACCGCCCATGATGAAGATCAAGTGCGGAACTCTCAAAACCACCAAGGACGCTTGGGATTTTCTCGCATCGGTATATGAAGGAAATGAGGGCCTTCAACGCTCCAACGACGCCATCCTTCAACATCAAGTGGACAACTTCATCATGCTTAGAAGAAGACACGATCGGATCTCTTCGAAGACTCACCAAGCTTGTGGTGGCATGTAGGGAAAATGGAAAGAAAGATATGGATGATGAATGGGTCAAAGCCAGTTCCTCAAGACCATTGTTCCATACAATGAAAATATGGTGATGAATCTTCATACGAGAGCGGATTACAAACAATGTCTCCCAATGACATATTGGCACAATTCGCACTTATGATACCTTGAAGGGCCACTTCCAAGTCTTCCATCAACCAAATCGTGGCACAAAGAACCTTGCCTTGAAGGCTCATGTGGAAACTCCAAGATATGAGAAACAAGTGGTCATCATGGAAGAAGATTTTGTGGGTGAACTCAATGAGGTGCTTGCTCTTCCCCCACCAGGTATTGGAACAAAAAGAATATCAAGACAACTTCTCCCTAGAAGCAACTTCTCCCCACAAATGAAAAGAATGTGCTTTAATTGTGAAAGGAGAATCACCTTGTGAAGGATTGCCCCTATGAGAGAAGAGAAGATTTTGGAGGCCAATCATCTTAAATAAGAAAGAAGTTCTTCACCAAGCCCATCATACCTCATCAAGAGAGAACCTCAAAAGGCTCTTGTCCCGCACACATGAAGAAGAGATGAGTCGGTGGCGAAGAGGAGATGAGATACAAGTGAGGAAGTGGGGATGGGGCTCTTGCAATGGGCAACCTTCCTCCTTCTTTGGCACCCTTTTCACCGCTCCAAATGACAACAAGATCCCAAGGCACAAGCTTTGATCTTGTAGGTTTTCGGATGCGGATTGGGCGGGTTGCAAAAATGGATAGAAAATCAACTTCGGGTACTTGCCAATTCCTTGGTAGGTCCCTTGTGAGTTGGTCTTCTAAGAAGCAAATTGTGTGCCTCGTCCTCCACCGAAGCCGAATACATTGCCGCCGGAAGTTGTTGTGCACAACTATTAGGATGAGGCAACTTTAAAGGATTATGGTGTCATTTGTGACAAAGTGCCTCCTTTTATGTGATAATGAAAGTGCCATAAAAAATGCTCACATCCGGTTCTTCATGGGAAGACCAAACATATTGAGATCCGGTATCATTTTATTCGAGATCATGTTGAAGGGTGATATTGCAATCAAGTATGTCAACACCAAGCTTCAACTCGCCGATATGTTCACAAAGCCTCTTGGTGAAGCAAGATTCAAGGAGTTGAGAGGAGAACTTAATGTGGTGGACATAAGCAATTGGATTTAGTGGACTTCTTGCATACCTACCCATATTAGACAATAGTTATTGGTTTGGATGTCGGCATAGACATTGGGGGTGTAGCTCAATTCATGAGTCAACACTCTCTTTATAATGCGCAAATAGACAAATCTTGCATGAAGTCACCTATGTGACAAATGTGCTTCAAAGTTGAGTTTTGATTTTGAGCCCAAGATATATCTTCGCCTTCAAGTCATACATAATCAAACATGGTGGCCAAGGCCACCGCCCTCCTCAATTTTTTTTTGAGGAGTTTGATTTAATTGGATTTATTCGGGTATTTATATACCTTATGTTAGTTTGGGAAAACACTTGGAATTGGCATTTATTCTTTGCATCTTGCAGTTTCTAAGTGTGTATCCACTTATCAGTGACAATGTTCTGAACCTAAGTGTGCACTCCTTATCTCATAAAACATGCTATCAATCCATATGCACATACAAAATTTCTAATTTTATTGTCTGTTTTTTAAAAATTCCTGCCCTCTCTGGCGGAACTTCCGCTGGGAAGGGCGAAACTTTTTCCGCACGATCGGAACTTTCGAGCTTCGATCGGAACTTTGGCCCGTCGGGAAAAATTAGCTTCTTATCCCACGGGGGATACCTTCTTCTCACTTTTCACTTCTCATTTTCCTCCCGTGGGTTGACCTCCAAGTCCGGCGCCGCCATTGACGTCCTCCTCCTCCGCAGGGGCCCCTCCCGCCGTCTCACTGCAGATCTGCTCCGTGGGAGCTCTCCCCTGTCGATCTCATCCATGGCCTCTGGTATTTTGCCCTTCCCCTCTTGTTCTATGGTTTAAATTTCAAACCTAGACTCCACTCATGGGCATGAACTAGTTGGCTCGATTTTTCGTTAAAATCTTTTGAATGGATAGATTGAATCCACACTTGACAACTTCTTCCAGTAGTAACATTGTACCCTAGTTTTAAAGACATCTAGATTTGGGAATCGATCCGCTCATGTGGTTGGACACTTTGGTCCCGGTTGGATTCTGACCAAAACTTCCGACCTCTTTGTCGAACTTCTGAAATCTAGGAGTTTATGAATCTATGTTACCATGCTTTGCTATCTGGATATTTTTTTGTATGTGCACTTATCTCATGCTTCCTTCTATGCATATCCTATATCTCAGGGTCGAGTTCGCAGGCTGGCTATTCCCGCAAGAAGTCTCGCCCCAATGAGGAGTTTGAGTCAGAAGAGGAAGAAATCCTTCCCACCACAAGGACAGCTAGGCAGCAGCAGCTGGATAAGCAGAAACTTCCAAAGGGCACAGCAAAGAAAGTGGTAAAGACACCGGTCAGAAAGCCTCAACCCCGGAAACCACCTCCACCGATAACGTTTGACAAGATGAAGAGTCACCTCTACCGCGAGTATAGAAATCTGAATCCTTATTCAACTCCTCGAAATCCTCATGTGCCTAACCCTTTCTTCTACACCTCGATCAAGAGAGGGTATACAATGACATCTATTTAAATCAAAAGACCAAGGTCACAAAGCAAAGCTCCCTCGACATTGATCACATGAAGCTTGAGAAACACCATGGGTATTTTGATGAAGCCCTCCCTTATTGAAGAATATGGGTTAATTAATATCATGATTCTCAACCAACGGTATGATGATTTCCTTATTGCTCAGTTCTTCTCCACCGTGCATTTTGACAATGATGAAAAGAGAACCCTCCGCTGGATGACAAAGGATACCGTTCTGGAGGCTACACTTGAAGAGTTCGGGACTTCTCTTGGATATACTCTTGGTGGATGGACATGCCATGGGGGAGGCCGCCCTATGAGCTCTGATGTTCTGGCTCCAATCACTATGGAGGATGGCACCCCTGGGGAAACTGATGATCTCATTCCTACCTATGAAATCATGCACCGCATTTTCCGAGAGACCCTTGCTCCCCGTGTGGGTAATACTGATCAGGTCCATGCCTTTATCATCGATCTGATGTACTGGACTTTTGCCAAACATGGATCCCATGAGAAGTTGGATGTCATGAACTTTCTCTACAATGAGCTCCATCTTGCAGTCATAGATAAGCGGGCTCCTGTGTTTGGTCCGTATGTGATGAGGCTGATTCGTGATTGCTGGGCTCGAGCTAAAAATGGTGAACAAATTGACCTTAGTGTTCCACTTACAGATCATCCAGTGAAGCAACTTCGGGTTAAGAAACCGAAGTCCCTAAGAAGAAAACTGCTGCAGCTGGCCCTAGTGCACATATTGAGGAACCATCTTGGCTCAAGAAGCTCAACATCAAACTCAAGAAGTCTTTTTGCCTCAAATTGGACTTAGAGGAGCACATGTATGTTGCTCATTGCTATCACAAGAATGCTGCCCGCCGCCAAAAGGAGATGATGAAGAAAATGGGGCACGAGGTGTCCTCTGGATCAGAAGGAAGTATCACTCCAAAAGAAGTGGCTGTCCAAGCATCGCAACTGGGATGATGATGATGAAGCTGTATCTGTTCCTCCGCCGGGCTCCGACACTCATCCTGCCGCATAGGGACGTTACCATCGCTTTTCTCCCTTTTTGGTGTCTTGGTGCCAAAGGGGGAGAATTGTTCTATTTAGGTTATGCGGGATTTGCATGGGTTGGAGTCACAAGCTTGCTTTTCCGATGATTTTTATTGCTTGTACTCCTGGGTTTCTAAACTTGTATGAGAACTATGCTTTCTACATGGTGTAAGACATGTGAACCTATCGAACCTATCTATCTATCTACTATGTGTGCTAACCCTCTAGCTATATTTCATATGTCATGTGCAAGTTATCAATGATATATACTACTTGGTGTATAAAATGTAGGGGGAGCCCCATTGCTATGGATTGTGTGTATTCTCTACATTTTATGTCCATACTCACCGAGATACATCTATCTAAACTGGGGTTCTGTCTATATTTATAAACCACCTTGTTGCAAATTAATTGTTGTCATCAAACACCAAAAAGGGGGAGATTGAAAGGACATGTCTCTCTCTAATGTTTTTGGGGTTTGATTACAAACAATAAATTGCACACTAATGTGCGTTGATTGATTTCAGGTTTTATCATCTCTTTGACAACATGAAAGATTGCATATATAAGTGTTTACATAATATCCTGTAATCTGCTTTGAATTCTGAAAACAACAGAATGCGGAACTTAGAAATTTGCTCTCGGGTGTTCTCCTTCATAAGCGGAAGTTGGCTCGGAAATTGGCCCGGAAGTTCCGGTGGTGCGGAACTTCCGCCCTTTGCCTCGGAAGTTCCGGCCCTGCGCGCAGGGGCGGAGCCAGGGGGGCTAGCAGGGGTCCGACCCCCCCATCGATCGGCCCCCCTAAAGATCTGTAACACGCAGTAGTAGTAGTAGTTTGAAGTCCAAACCTGATTAATCCTCCGGCCATTAGCTCGCAGACAGACTTGATTTAGAAGTACCTAACGTGTTGCACGGCCCAACCTGAAAACTACGAGCCCAAAGGCCGCATGATCTGTCTGCAGTCTGCACGTTTTAACACATGGGCCTATCGATTCACCATCAACAATACACAGCATTAACGCATGCGCTGATTTGCCACCATTCCGTTCCGCCGTTCGACTTCATCCTCGATCTAGGTCGCCGCGCATGCTAGGGCTTCAGTTCATCAGGCAACAGACCTACTCCATCGAGCACCGCCATTGATCAGGTCGCTTTACTGGCCAAGGCGCGGCCGCGCGCTTACAAATCTACCAACAACCGATTAGCAAATGCCAAAATCTCCGCCTCAGCAGTTTCACCACATCGCTTACAGGTCAGTACGTCTAATGCTTTACGGTAGTAGTATACTATATAGATGTATTAATTTACAATTGAATTGTATGAACTGCTGCTGGAATATTTTGGAGATCAACTGGGATATATATTCTCATACCCGAACTAGATTTTACTCGTTGGATTGGATGTACTAGTAGTCAATAACTATTTTTTGTGTGCCGATTGCTTCAATATCTAACACTACGGCTGACATGACAAGACAAATGTGTATATTCGGAAGAAAATTATTGCAAAAGTTCAGCATCGGCAAGAATATACTTTGTTCGGTAGGCCTTGTGGACGGGGAACTACACACTCAACTTAGTTTTGAAAAAAAATGTCTTTGACAGTGTTAATAATCATTGTCTGCTTCGCCCCCCCTATGATCAAATCCTGGCTCCGCCCCTGCCTGCGCGTTTGCGGCCCCCGCGCTGAGAAGACTGGAGATTTCTGCGCTCCAGAAGTTCCGCCCATCTCAGCGGAAGTTCCGGCCCTGCGCAGAAAGCTCCCCAACGGCCAGAATTTGGAGAGTATAAAAGGGGTCTTCTTCTCTAGAAGACTAAGCTTGATTCCTCACTCTCTCCACCATTGTTGCAAGCTTCAATCTACTAGTGCTCCCACTCCAACCACTCAAACTCGTTGATACTTTGAGGAGTGAAAGAGGAGCCCTAGATCCACATCTCCACCGAGCCGATTTGTCTACATCGACCTAGTCACTTGTAGATCTTGTGTAACTTGATACATTGGATACCTAGAAGATACTTGTGATTCTTGTGGCTTTGGTAGCCACAAGGATTAGCCGGGAGCCTCCAATTAAGTTGTGGAGTCGCGACCCAGCCTTGTGATTCTTGTGGCTTTGGGAGCCGCGGGAATTTGGTGAGAGCCTCCAATTCAGTTGTGGAGTGTGCCTCATCCTTGTAAAGGTTTGTTGCCAACCTCAAGGGCATCATATAGTGGCTCGTGGATCTCCTCATCGGAGGATAACACGAGGGAGATACGGTGTGCCATATCAAGGCTATTCGGAGTTCACTTTGTGACTCCGCACCGCTCCAACGGAGACGTAGCTTCCATTGGGAAGTGAACTTCGGTAGAACATCTCCGCGTCACCGTGTGGTTATCTCTTAACCTTCCTTTACTTGTATTGCTAGCTTATCTTGTAGAATATCTTGCTAGCTTGTTAATTGCTCATCATATAGGATTGTTCACCTAGTTGCATATCTAGAGAACTTATATTTGAGCAATTCCCAAATTTGTATCAAAAGAAAAAGAAAATTTGTAGTTGCCTATTCACCCCCCC
Organism: Poa pratensis; assembly: GCA_947311845.1. Lineage (NCBI taxonomy): Eukaryota > Viridiplantae > Streptophyta > Magnoliopsida > Poales > Poaceae > Poa > Poa pratensis. The sequence continues at coordinate 32,373,030 of CAMZMU010000054.1, forward strand.
CCCCCCTCTAGTCAACCTACTCGATCCTTCCAGTTCACTATGGAGCTGAGGTCACTTCTACTCAGCTGTACAACCACCTAAAGAAGTGGAGGCTCCGGTGGCTCCAGGTGAGCAAACTCCGTGACTTGAGCGCCTCAATGGTGTGAGGACACTTTCACCATCATCCTTGAGTCTGACCACTACAAGGGGCACGTCACGGTTAGCACATCATCACTGTCTTGTACACCTGAATCATGAACTTTAGTCTCCTCTAACAGTGATGTCCTTTCTATGTTAGGATCACCCCAAGGACGCCGAGTTCCTGAACAAGCCCATTCAGAACTACACACATATGCAGCTCATCTTCTCCTATGGTTTGGCCACTGGCAAGTTTGCGAGGGGCTCAGGGGATCCCCTCGGGGCACAACCTGACTTCAGCGACACGCAGGAGTCCGAGACCGTCATCCTGGATGGGCCAGAGAAGCCAGCGGATGTCACAAGGCGGCTGTTGGAGCTAGAGGGAAGAGGAAAAGAGGATCCCTTGGCGACGACGAGATACAGACCTTCGCTAGCATGACCGAGGCTGTCAAGGAGGTCGCCCAAGCCATTAGAGATAGCAAGCCCACTGACATGCACCCTGACCTCTACACGGCTATCATGGACGTCGTCGGCTTCACAGAGGATGCACTCATGGTTGCTCTGAGCCACCTTGTGGACAACAAGGCATAGGGGGTGAGCTTTGTGGGCATGCATTTGCAGCACAGGACCCTTTGGCTGAGGACCATCCACGCCAAGCACGACGCCTAATTGGCGTGTTGTGAGTGGTGGTGCCGGCAGCAGCATGAAGAAGATGATGATGATGTATATTTTGGCTTAGCTAGGGCTTACAAACTTCTCTTATGGCCTGTATATTTTGATGAGGTGGTATATATACTAACCCCTCTAGTGATAATGCAAGTGGTAGGACAACACCCGCTTTTTGATGTGGTGGTAGGTTAACACCATAGTGATAGGATGAACTTCTGATCCTACTTTTGTAATGATCATGCATGCTGCTCTACTATTATGAATTGCTATGTACTTATGATGCTATTGTGTGTCTTCTTTAACCTTTGATCTTCCTCCTTTGTTCCTAGATGAACCGGTATGTCGTGTACAGAGGGAGGCGTCCAGGAGTGTACAACTCCTGGAGAACCTGCCAGGATCAAGTCGCCGGCTTCTCCAACAATAGGTATGAATGGTTCGAAACATTGCATGAAGCACAACACAACTACTCCAACTTCCAGAGTCACCAGAACGGCATCAAAGATCATGAGGATGGAGGGAATTTGATGGTGGGCGACATGATGCTTGCCCAACAGGTGATAGCCCAGATGGACAACGATGTCGAGCCTAGCAGGATCAAAGACTTCGTCATCGTAGTTCTTGTTGTGGTGATCGTTAAGCTCTTGCTATTCTAGATGGCAGTGCATTATCTTATGTTGTAATGCGGTGAAGACTGATAAGCTCACCATATTTGAACTTGGATAACCCTAGTGTGACTACGGCATACAACCAAACACCCTGCCTTCGCTTGAACCGAGTCGTAAAGCAGCATGTAATCAAACACCATGTGGTGGTTGCCTAAGTCAATGCAGCCTTAGATCATGCAGCCCACCAAACGCGTTGCACAACCAGGTCCAGAGGGTGGCTCGTCCAGACTAGGCCCTGCCCAGCCTGCCCCCAGAGAGATGAGAAAAAGCTGCAGCCCCAAACGCGCCCCATATACATATCGATCGGTTAATACCTACAGCCCCTGCCTATGGTCTATCTTGGAAGGCACGGGCGCACGGCCTGCATGCGTGCTGTTACGGGGATTCGCTAGTTGTCGACCGCGCAACTGCTCGCGCAGTTCGCGTCACGCGCAGCGTGGGTGGGTCCCACCACGTGGTCTTCTTCCTCCTCTCCCTTTTCCCCAATTTCTCCACGGTTCTCTCTTCTTCCCCAAATTCTCCACCGATTTCCACGACGCCAGGCCGAGCCGGAGACGCCGGAGCCGCGACTGGCCGCGGCGGAGGCGGCGAAGGCGAGGAACAAACTTAACGGTGTGGGTGGGGGTGGGGTTCACCGGCGACGACATCGGGGAGTTTAGAGGGATGGTCGGGGCGGCGGCGGACTGGCGGAGGTGGTGATTTGAGGAGGGCGGGGGCGGCGGCGAGGCGGGCGCGGTAGCGCCGCCGGCCGCGGGGGACGGAGGCAGGCGGTTCAGCCAGCAACGGCGGCGGGGGTGCACTGTTCATCTTCTTCCTCAAATTCTTGTCGTTTTGCTGTCGGAAGGGCACGTGCGGGGCTGTCCGAAACCAAGCTAGCCCAGCCCGCTGTTCTCGAAGAGTACGCCAAAGGCGTACTATACTTTTATAGAAGGCAGAGATAATTACAGAGTCATACCCTAGTCACAGACGAAAAGGGTAGAGAAAAACACTCCAACAACTCCAAAAAAGCTAGGCTAATCTCTCACGTTACAGCATTGAAAACTCCAGCCACCCCTCTCCTAGCTACAGTCCAAGTGGCAAACTCATCGCTGATCTTGTCAATCATGGCCCGCTGTTACGTGCGTACCATGCACATACGGAGCACGAGTACGACGTACCGGCAGGTGCAGTCGTGGAGACGTAGTCACTAGTCAGGGTCCGCGCATGATGTGACGATCGAAACAGACTGACAAATTCATCGCGTCCATCCGATCGAGATGTACGCAACTGTAAAATTAAGATACAGTACATTCATATTCACGTGTCAGCTCGCTAGCTAGCATCCTAGCCCGGAGAGATCCATTTAATCAGTCGGCCTGCAGCGTACACACGGTGCATGCATGCATCATGCATGTGCATATATGGACGCGATAGTCTTACAGTTTACCCACATCATATTCTAGCAGATCCGAATAAGCACCCGACCCGAAAAATTTCTACTGATGTACGGTTTGGATTGTTTTTACGGTTCAAACATGCACCCGGTCCGAAAAAATTATCCGGGATCCAAATATATATGCATCTCCGGGGCTATATTAACGGTACCTGAAGCATTTAGGTTAGCCGTCCTTCCCTACGCCGTGATATGTTACTCGACTACCCTTCAGTAACTCGGTTTCGAGTGAGCAAACCGGTGAAGAAAAAGACCACAGGGATGTAGTTTATTACAAGTTCGATCTTTCAGTAACTCGGTTTCGAGTGAGCAGACCGGTGAAGAAAAAGACCACCGGGATCTAGTTTATTAAAAGTTCGATCTAGTTCAAGTTTTAAATAGTTTTTGTTCTATCTCTATGTAAATAGTTCGATTAACTTGAAATGATTGAAAGCTTGTGTGAACACTTTTATTTAAATTTCCAGTATGAATTTGCGGGATCTATTCCGTCTAAGTCCTCCCCGTACCGCAAACTAGTTTTCGGGGTCACCCGATACTTGTTTTGCGGGACGAGTTTATCCGAAATTTGCTAGAGATGCTCCCATTCGAGAGAGAAAAAAGATCAGCTGATTGGGTTCTACAAGCAAGATATGCAGGGTTACTGTAGGAGATCGGGCTCGCTGCGAATGATATCACGGAACGGAACTCACTCCAATAATTCAGCCATAGGCGCGGTAGCTAGCGCCGTGGCACATGCAGTATAGATGTTCATGTCCCTCTCCATCGATTCTGGATTCTAGCAGCTGGGGGCCTCTTCTTTTCATGTACGCAACGATAGAAACTGGCATGACATGATGTGTACACCACCGTGTGCTGGAGAAAGCCCGGCCGCCGATCTATGGTTTGTTAGCTGTCCGATCTCCGCGGCCGTACGCCCGGCCGGCCCCCCGCGCGCCACGGGACGGGATCGATGATAATGCATAGTCGGCCGCGCAAATTTAGCTTGCAGAGTCCAAGCAGCAGGGAGCCGCGGGCAGGCGCTGCAGTGTGGGCATTTTTTGCAAACACGCAAAAGCTTTGCGTGCCATTTTCAATAGAAGAAAATGACAGAGTCCAAATTACAGCGATTCCGGCATCAACAATGCGGTAACACAGCCAAACAACAGGTTCTCACTAAGTGAGGAGGTACCTCAACCTACAAACTGCACAAGAACATGAGACATCACCCAGCCTTGCCTCCATCCATGTCGTAGCCATTGCCAAACGCTCCCGGGAGGACCAACACTCCAAAACTACCCAGGCCGGAGAACCACACACCACTAGTGGGAAAAGGCCTTTCTGTGGCGCACCTTTTTGGAATTCTGTGGCGCACCCGCAACTTTGCTGGGTGCGCCACAGAATTCTTGGCACAAAAATTATTTCTGTAGCGCACCCAGGGCGTGCGCCACAGAAACCCTGGGATTTTGTGGCGCACTCGAAAGCATGCGCCACAGAATGTATTTTTCGGATTTAAAAAAAAAAGCGGCTGCCACCGCGGTCGTGCTGGGATCTTTTCACGCCGGCGAGCTCCTCCACCTGCCTCTTCATCTCCAGCGCGCAGGCATCCGTAGACGGGGCGGTCGATCGAGATCTTGCCCTGGCGGATGAGCTGGAGGATGAGCCCGGCGGCGTGGCGCGCGGGCAGCTGGCCGACCATCCCCTCGGAGGCGTCGCGGGCGTCCAGCGAGGAGTCCAGCCCCAGCCCCCGGATGTGGGAGTGCGCGCCGATGCGCTCGATGCGGGTCAGGTCGCGGCTCTCCGACAGCCACTTCAGCTCCACCATGGTCGCGGTCTCCGACAGCCGCCTCGTCGCGCAGCTGGCGGCTACTAGTGGCGCACGGGGCGAGGGGGCCTCGCCGCCGTAGGAGGGGGCAGCGGTGAGGTCGGGACGGGGACGGCGGACGCGTCCAAGACCCCGAGCCTGCGTCGGCGCCGGCGCCGCAGCCCGCCCGCGCGCCCCTCAGCAGCCTCGGCGTCAGGCCGTCCCCGCTGCCGCCTTCTTCGCCGCAGGCCGTCCCGGCAGCCACCACCCTCGCCGCGGCGGACGCGTCCAAGACGGAGCCGTCTCCGGCGCCACCGCCGGTCACGAAGCAGGGCGTCGCGGGCGCGTACGTGGGTGCTGTGTTGTGTGTGCGCGCGCGCGTGGTGCTGTTTTTTTTTGCGAAAGGAGGAGATTACATCAGAACCACACTCTTACAGAAAGACCCAGAACAAAGGCAAAATTACAAAGAAGTCCACTGAGTCCCGACGACGGAGACGACGACGAAGCTGCCGTTGACGCGCCGCTGCCCAAGCTCCCCAAACCATGGATTGTCGGAGCCCACCACCAGGCAGACGGGAAGTCTTCCGCACCGCCTCCGAAGAGGATACTATCGCAACCGCCGGCGCCGCCGCGCAGATCTGCTGCACTCACCTCCAGAACGAACACATCCGGATCCATCGCTCCCAGATCCGGCCGTGGTGGAGAGAGCCAAGGAAATCCGCCGATTCCCGGGCTCCCACAAGTCGCGCGCGAGGCGGCCGTCCTCCAAAGAGCACCGCCGTCGAAGGGGCACCGCGCCGACACCAAACACCGCACCAGCCGCACCTCCGCCTCCCAGGCGCCGCCGGACGGACACACACCAAACCCTAGCCTATGTACAAGCCGTGGAACGGGCTTCCCCTACCCTCCCGCCACCGGAGCGGCCGACGGAGAGGGGGGAACCCACGCCCCACCGGCTGCGAGGTGGATTCGACGGTGGACTCTCAAAATATCGCCGCTCCGGACTGTAGCGAGGAGAGGGTGAGGACGACGCTCTGCTGTGTTGTGTGTGTGTGCGTGCGTGGGAGGAGGAAGGAGACAAAGGAGAGAGCAGCAACGGGATGGTGGCGTGTTTAACCAGATCGAAGCAGGAACCGGTGGAGAGAGAAACCACATCTCAGATATGGGTATTTTTTAAAAAAACAATTGCATATCTGTGGCGCACGCAATAATATGCACCACAGAAAGTAATATTCCATGCGCCACCGAAATGTGACTTTCTGTGGCGCATCTGACTGTTCTGTGGCGCATGGGTCAGATGCGCCACAGAAAATCGCATTTCTGTGGCGCATCTGATTTCCGTGCGCCACAGAATTTCAAATTTCTGTGGCGCATGTGGTTTAGTGCGCCACAGAAATGTGACTTTCTGTGGCGCACCGGGCTTGGTGCGCCACAAAAAATAATTCTGTGGCGCACCAATTAAGGGTGCGCCACAGAATGCCAACCTCCCTATAACCCTTTTCCTAGTAGTGCACCTATGTGCCTAGAGGGAGTCGGCAGGTGAAGGGCAAGGCCCGGCTAGAGCTGGTGTATCAATCATCAGGGAGAAGCTGGCGCCGGCGTCCATCGCGCCCCGGAGGTCTGCGCCCGGTCGACTCAGAAGCCACGCTTCACCGCACTCCAGCCGCCACATCGGAGCCACCACGTGCAGCCCAAGCAGTGCCCACAAGAGAGGAACAACGCTGAGTCGCCGCCGCTGCCCGATCCGGCAAACCGGACCTAGGGTTTCCCCCGGTGCTCGAGTAGGAAGTCTCGCAAGGGTCATGCCAACGCCTCCAAGAAGGTAGCGGCACTCTCAGGCGTCGCCGTTGACAGCGCTGGCAGCCGCCGCGCGGGGATTTCGCCCCGACCCAAAGCAAGGACCCCCGAAGAGCCCAAAGACCGCCGAAGCAGAGGCAGCCCGAAGACGGCAAAGCAACTCGCTTGAGAAGACCAACAGCGCAGGGGGCAAAACCTCGAATGTTGTTGTCGTCAGTGGCGGACCTAGCGTCCCGGCAGCCCGGGCAGCTGCCCGGGCTTCCGGCCGGCCGGCACAATGTAATTTGGTAGCTATTAGATAAAAAAATAGCATTCTAAACCTCTAAATACACTGTTTGCCCGGGCTTTAAAATATTTCTAGGTCCGCTAATGGTTGTCGTAGGAGGGAGGCACCACCAACGAGTCAGCCACCGCGGGGAGCGCGTCGAGCAGATGGCGCCTTGCTGCCATCCGCGCCGCGCCGCCGCCGGCAATGGCCGCCGCTCGCTGGCTCACAACTTCCGCCGTCGGGATCAGCCGGGACGTGACAAGCAGCCACCGCTGCTTGCCATCAAGCCCGCATGACGTCCTCCACCGACGACGGCCGGGTGGGGTGGGAGGAGGGAGATGACTCGGCTGGAGGGGATGCCGCACGCCCGCAGGTCCAGCGGGCACCCACGCCTCTGCCGCGTCAGAGACGACGCCGCTGTATCTCGACCGTCCTGGCCCGCCGCCGGCCCAGATCGGGCCCGGGAACCACCACCACCGCCCGCACAGCAGCCGAGCACAGGAGGCCATGAACCAGTCGAGCCCGACCAGATCCGGCCGTCCTTCGCCCAGCGCCGCCACCGGAGCTCCGACGGCCTCGCATCCACCACCGGCGCCACCAACCGCATCCGCCATGAGAGCCGCCGAGCTCCCACCAACAGAGGCCCTCACCCACCTTTTGGAGGAGAGGGGGCCGCCACCACCGCGCCACCGGCAACAGTAGCGGCCAGGGAGAGACGTCGGAGGAGGGGGCTAGATCCGGCGGGATTTGGGTCGCCTCCGGGTCGCCAAGTTCGGACGACACGGGAGCCTCTTCTCGCTTCGTTCTTTAATTAAACATTATGCACTTGTCAGTTGGGCATTGGATCTCATGCTGCCGTGTAAGAGTGGTGTCACAGCTTGGTGAACCCTATTTGGGCCCGGTAGCGTGTCGACGCGTACCCCCACTACAGTACTGGGGTCTTGCCTGGTAGTCGCGGTGGGGCAGAAGAGGAAGGAGACATATATCGATGAGGTGAGGGTGGTTGGCCACCGGAGAAGACATGGACGAGAAGCTAGTGTTTGGTGGCCGACCTCGGTGGAGAATGGGGACGATGACGCAACTCGCTGCGGCGGCGCGGGTGAAGGTGTGGAAGAAACTTAGCTTGCAGGGCGGGTGCTAGAGCTCGCCAGCAACGGGGGATTAGGGTTTGGCATGCTCATCATCGTCGGAAATAAGGGAGCGGAGAGGTTTAGAGGGAGGTCTGACCGGCGACAGCGACGGGTGAACCGACAAGCAGTGACCGCACGTAAGGACGATGATGGGGTGGTGGGGTGTTCCTTATGGGTTCGACCCACATCCAGTTTCTTCGAGCGTCGCTGGTGGAATGGACGCAAAAGGCATCAAGAGAGGGAGCTCCTATTGAGCGCATATTGCGTTCATTAGAACGCAACGCCTAAAGGAATTTCGACGCTGGCCGCTTTTTTCTCCTTTCCTTTTTTATTTATAAATCACAAAAGAATATGTTAATATTTTTTGTTTTTCTTTACGAAATACTTTCTCCGTTTCCGAATGATAAGATATTCTACCTTTTCCTGAATCGCATGTACATAGAGCATGCATATTCATTCATTTTAGTGCATATGCAGTCCATATTGAATATTCCAAGCATTTTAGAAATCGGAAGAGTTAAGCAACAACATCAGAGGTTTCAGAAAATATTCAAGAAATGCCTACGTGTGCTAATTAGATTTGCCTGGAAATCACGAAATAATTCCTACTTCCAAGGTATTTGTGTAGAGATCCTACAGAAGTGCTTTTGTTGGCCTGTCATCTCTTACATGAATGGGCAAAAATGCAAAAAAAACGCTCTGCAAAAGGTTCTTCGTCGGGGAGCTGTTCTGATAACAAAGGTGGCGCACGAGATTTTTGGAAGGACACATGGATGGAATCTGGTGGTGGCTAGACCGCAGGCCTAATTCTCTCCCTGTGTTTGCTGGTAGCCGGGATCTCGATGCTGTGTGCTGCCGATAAAATCTAGTCTGTTAGATGCTTTCGATCTTATTTTCACGGCGTAGCGTTTGGCTGTATACTCTCTTCTCTTGAAGTTAGTGGCACGCAGACAGGGAGGGGATGTCCCATCTCTGGTTTCCTGGCGTCACCTCTTGCCTGCTGTAGTCTTCGCAGTGCGATGAAGTTTGGCTGAGATTTGTGAAACCTGGCACTGTTTAATGAAACTGGGATTCTCTTTCAAGACTCCTTATATAAAAAAATAGATTTGCCGAAAGTTAATAGATTCAACGGAATCCCACGAAATGCAGCAGAAGAACCCTGCTCCTCCGTCCATCCCAAGCCACCCTCCTGTGTATCTAGCAGTTTGGATAAATTATATAGTGATACCACACGAAATTTTCCCTCACTCGTCAAAATTTAAATTTTTAAATCAAAAAATTTGAAATAAATTTGTTAGGCTCACGCAAGGGGGGACATATGCGGCTGACCTTTGGTGTGGAAGACCTCTTTGTAGTACTATTCCTGAGGCTCTGTTTGTTTCTAAGGTTTTTGTGGAGATTATCCCGGTTAAATCCTAAATCCCCATATATCCCAAAGTACCGTTTGTTTCTAGTGTATTTGGTAGGTTTTATCTCCACTTTTCCCCAGAATTTCCCAAACTCTAGTGTATTTTTTCAATACCCAAAACACTACCCCTAACTAGTGTATTGGAGATTGGGGATTTGATGGGATTGGGTGAAGGTTGGGTTTCACCCAATCCTTGTGGAAATTATCCCCATTAATCCCCATAAAAACTTTAGCCTGAAGTGAAAAAAAACTACGGAAACATTGATAAACCCAGCCGTTCAGGAGGCCTTGTCGGCCCAACATAAGAACGGCCCAGTTTAATTTCCTTCCCTCCGGTCGAAGCCCCGACAAAAACCCTGGCGACCCGACCACACCTCTCCGCCCGCCGGCGGCGCCTCCTATGCCCTTCCGCCCCACCTTCCCCCGCCGCTGCCTCCACGACCCCAAGCTCTCCTCCTTCCTCTCCGCCCTCGCCACCGTCTCCGCCACCCCCTCCCCCTCACCACCCGCAGGCTCGCTCCCCGCCGCCCGCACCCCCGCCGCCTACAATGCTCTCATGGCCGCCTACTCCCGCGCCGGCCGCCCAGACGAGGCGCTCCGCCTCTTCCGCTCCCTCCCCTTCCCCCCCACCGCGCCCCTCTTCACCACCCTCATCTCCTCCCTCGCCGCCTCCGGCCGCCCCCTTGCCGCGCGCGCCGCCTTCGCCTCCCTCCTCGTCTCCGGCCTCGCGCCCACCGCGTCCGCCTTCACCGCGCTGCTCAAGTGCCACGACGGATCGCTCGACTCCATGTACCACGTCTTCCTCGCCATGGCGGCCGCCAGCTGCTCACCTGACGCCGCGGTGTACAACTGCTACATTTCGGTGCTCTGCGACTCCGGGCGGCTGGAGGAGGCCCGGGGTATCCTTGACCACATGGTCGATGAAGGAGTCCGCCCCACTGTTCGTTCCTACACCGCGATTCTACGTGGGTACTGCGACCAGGGCAAGATTCTTGAAGCAGAGAGGTTAGTCGATGACATGGCTGATGCCGGGTGCCCACCGGATGTTGTATCCTACAGCGTGCTTATTGATGGGCTTTGCAGCGTCAGGGAATTTCATAAGGTGGAGAGGATCTTAGGGGAAAGTGAGCAGAAGGGGTGGACGCCCAATACTGTTACCTACAACATTTACATGTCTGCCCTGTGCAGGACGGGGTTCTTGGATGAAGCCTGTAATCAACTAGATATTATGCGCAGCAGAGGGTTGTTGCCAACAGCTGAGACACTGACTATTCTCTTTGATTGCTTATGCCGTGGCTCGAGGTTTTCAGAAGCACTGTGCTTGCTAGAACATAGTGAAGAATTAGGCTGGCATGCTGATGTGATCTGCTATAACACCCTCATGGGTAGGCTTTGTGACGTCGGTGATTTTGTCAGTGTCTTCAAGCCCTTTGTCGATCTGTTGAAGAGAGGTATTGGGCCAGATATGTTTAGTTTTACTATTGCAATCCGTGGCCTCTGTGGAGCTGGGAAACTCTGGGTAGCTAAGTGTCTAATAGATGATGAGTCCATTGGATATGATGTTGTGACTTTCAACACTTTGATTCATGGATTGGACAATGCTGGGGATTTATATGGAGTCAAGCAAACATACATGAATATGCGCAGTAGAGACATTTCTCCAAACAACTTTACCAACGCTACACTGATTGTTAGCTTATGTAAAGATCGAAAGTTTGTCGAGAAAATACATTCTCTTGTGTATTCGAGACGTGGGTCAGTGCCTGATCATGTTGTTCGCCTGAACAATCGGTTGGTCAAAGGAGTAACATTTACAGAAGTGGTCAACCTACTAGATGAAATACGCTGTAGAGGATTTGAGCTAGATACATGCATCTTCATGCCATTAGTGAGCGCTTTATGCTCTAAGAAGGACTTTCTGGATCAGAATATCAATGAAGTTTCTTTTGTGCTGACCAATCTGGGAATTAGATGACAATCTCAAGATTGAGTGCCTGACATGAGAAATTGTTTTGGAGCATTTTCTCTAGCAAACACCATATCAGTGATTGAGTTCCCTCTGCATTCACACGTCAGTAATCTCTCATCTCATCAGGTCAGTTGGAACCAAACATTGTGCTATGGTTTCATGTCACCTTATTTACATGATGTTAATGCGAGCTAATTTTTTAGCAGAGAAATATCTGCTTTTTACCAGCACCTAGTCATGGATTTTGCGGGACTGGACAAGATTATCAAGCTCAATTGTTGCCTGGGAAAAAATGGGCAGAAATGTATGGAATTTTTCTTCTTGTTATTTTTTTCCCACGAGGACAATCCTGTGTCTGAATTCATATTTCATCATTGTGCCATCTGTTATTGTTGCGCCTTTTGTCTTTTTGTGAAAGAGAATGTTTATCATGCTAGATGCTGTTGAAGATTGCAACTCTTGTTTTTTCTCGTCTTCCTCCAGAAGGAAATTTGTGTGATAATGTTGATCTCACCTAGTTTTGACTCCTAAAATAAATGTTTAGTATTTTGATTTGCTCCACCGTCTCTCTGAACTCTAAGTTGACATTATTCTTTTTTCAATCAGTGTTGATGTCCATAAAAAAAGGTTCAAAATGCCTCTCCATTGCATATCACCGGTGGTGATTAAACACAGAAATGGATAGTATGCTCGGATATTGCACTTTGCAAAGTATAATAAAACAGGTAAGAAAAATTTACTTGCCTTTGATGATAGTCCTAGTTCTCAGTAAACTGTAGATTAAGTTCTGAAGGATGTTGCCATCAAATGAAATCTCCATATTACGATGAAGATACATAGTTGTTTGAATCATGTTGTGCTGATGTTTGGAAATGAATGCACTGGTGATGTGGTGCATCCATTTGTGGTCAGAGACATACATTGTCTCTATCCCATATCAGTTGGCCTCACTTCTTTGAGGTCAACTTCAGATATAGAGGAGGAATCGTGTTTGTGATAATTCAAGTTCTTATACCCAGTTATTGTCAAAGCACTGGCATGTGCATCTAGTTGGATAAAAGTGGTGCTCCATGAACCATTGGTACATGCGCTATTGTGCTTTGCTAGCTGTGATGATTTCCTTAATAGCTTGTTAGCTCATTGTTAGTTTTTATTTTATTAGTTCATTTCTATGGAAAATGTAATGACCATATGGTGTTGATTCCAGATTTCATGAGAACAACCCATCAGTGATACTGGGCAGTCAGTTGCAGTTGCAAGTTACCAACAGCAAGTAAGTATGTTCCACGTTTTTCTGGTCCTCTTTTTAAATATGGTGCATAATTCTGGAACTAATGCTATCCTCTGTTTGAACTTTCAGGATCTAACAGCACAATTTGCTTCTCTAGCAATCAACTACGTCTGTAAGGCTGATGGCGACCCGAGCTGGGGAGGCCATCCACGCGGCTGTGCCAATTTCTGTGGCACTTACTTGTGGGCCGTCCAGGTTGTTTATCATTTTACCCCCTCACAATCTAAAAATCAAACCACGCTCCAGAGAGCCACCCCCAGACCCAGCCCGTATCCTCTCCTCTCTCTCCTTTTTTCCTCTTCCTCTTCCTCCATCGCGTTCTACCTAGGGCAGCCCCATCCCCACACCTCGCCGGCCTCCGAGCCTCACCGCTCGCCGGAGCAGATCCTATGCCCTCTCCCCGTTCGACCCCACCTCCGAACCAGCCGTCCCACGCCTCCTATTACTGCCACGCGCAAACCCTAGCCTCTCTCCTGCTCGACCGCCCCTGCTCCGGCGACCGTCCATCCAGGAGAAGAACGATGACGTGTTGTTCCTCCAGACGCGCTGCTGCCGCCACGACGAGGTGAAGGCAGACCTCCTCCTGCTGCTGCTTTCCTCCGAGGACAGTGAAGACGATGCCGGGGACGAACGAAGGGCTGCTGCTGCTGGTCGGCTCAGGTCGGCGTCGCGTGGTGGCGGCGGTCCTCTCGCCGACGGAAGTGCGCTGCAGCGGCGCAGTCGTCCTTGGTTGTGCTGCTGCGCAGGCACGCATCAGGCGCGAGGTGGACTTTTGGGCCCTATTTAGACCTGGAAGGGCCATGGGAGGAGCTCACCGTGGTGGTGCTGTTGGTGGCTGGTCGGGAGTTCATCCCGGCTAGCCGGACGGTGCGCTGGTTCCCTCTGATGCTGTCATTCTTATAGGTTCTTTTGATCCTTAATTATTCGATGGAACAAATAATTTTTGTGCAGATCCGTTTTATCTATGCTTAGAAGGTGTTTGATGAAAATCCTAGCTAAGATTAGTGTATGTAATATTTATGTCCATCTAGATATTTTCAATCTTGCAATTAAGGTACCAGGATGTTAAGAAGAGAGATTTCATATGACCTTGTTTTCTATACTTCTATCCCTTTTCACTAACAATGAGCATGTTCTTCTTTTTGTTTGGTTCAGCTAGGCATGAAGCACAAGAATGTCTAAGCAGAAAAATATGATCCAGCCCGCCTCTGCCCCGTTGCCGTCAAGCTCGCCGTCCAGCTCTCTGTTAAGGTCGATTCGAGGTCACCGTTCGGCCGCCGCGCCGGTCTTCCCTTTCCAAGCCCTGTCTTCCTGGAATTAATTCGAGCTGCCGGCAGAGCCCTCCGCTAAGAGTGTGCTCGCATGAAGTTCCGGGACGAGGGAACTACACAAGCACGACCATCAGATCATGACGGGACAACGCGAGAGCTTGTGCTGCAGCAGCAGCCATTCAGGCCATTTGGCAGGGTGACATCTCAGGTAGCCGCCGCAGCAGCAAGCGGTGGACTGCTGTGGGCTTGGTTCGAGCTTGCGCAAGTCTGGCAGGCGGCCAGTCCTTCCGTCTAGGCGGCTATTGTAAGTCTGGCAGCTCCTTCTCTGAGGTTTTTGCCGCTTAATTTTCTGAATTATCCATTTGTGAGTTGGCACCTTGGGTACTGGAGTGCTTATTTAGGTCAAAGGTGGGACATTAGGATTCATGAATCTTACTCTTTCCAGGAAAGCTTAGATTGTAAATTACTTTAATTAAGGGTTAGGGCTAAGTACAACAAGATATTTCGCAACCTACTGGGTCAAACCTAGAAGAATCCTTGACAATTGTTCATTGGGAGGTTAGTTGTTATGTATTCATCACATTCAGTCTACATAGTTTATAGCTAGATAACTCTGCTGATATCGCCAAATATTGCTCCATATGCCTTTTGGTATAATATAATTTTACCTTATTTTCGTCTGACATTTTGTGACCTCACAGTCATTCTGTTTAATATTTCCAGTTGCCATTTTTGTATTTTCATGGTTATGGGTTTTTACAAAAGGCTGCACTTTGCTTTAAATATTAGCGGTTGAACTCCCTTAATGTATATGTGCTACAACCAATCTAAACTGCAACCAATGAAAAAGTAACTTCTTTACAAATGTGATATGTCAGCCTTTGTCTCCTCTTCATGTGGGTTTCCCTTTACTTTTCAGCAATCCCAAACTGTCCCTCATGTTTTCATACTCAGCTTCTTATGTCAGTTTCAGAATTTGGAAATGGGAATCAGATAGGGAGCTGGTTCTGAGTGAAACAAGAATATATGCAGGTACAGATACAATGGAATTTATGTACAGTTATTTGCTGAGGTATGGTACTGCACTAATTAAATAGCTTCATGCTCTAGATGTCATTATTGTTTGTTGTTTCTGCCTTAGCTTATTGTTTATGCCATTTATCATGTAAAGTCTAAACTAGAATATATCAGTTATTGCGCATCGAACTACAACCACTGCAGGTCTAGAGCTACAAGTAAAAAAAATATGTTTAAATCTTTATCTTGTCAGAGTTAAGCCTCAAAGTTGATCCCTGAAATCAATTCATAACTTTGTTAATTCCAGTCAGTCTTGACTTGGAAGAAGAGGAAGTTCTATAGAAGATTATGCCCTAATTAATCTTGATGTTCTACAGGTAATGGTTATAACTGTTTTAGATCTGAACCATACAACAAGCTAGGGATTTTTCTCTTTGTTCAGAGAAAACTATTCTTGCAGTCCTTTTTAGTGGGGTATTGGTTTAGGTGGTGTGGAATGCGAGTGCCGCCAGCTTTGATTAATTCCTTTTTAGTGCTTACGGTACTACTATGCCTGCTCCTTTCTTGCATATGAATGTATGATCATGTACATTACATTCATTTTTGGAAACTTGAGTACAAAGACACCTTGATTTTCAAAATAAATCATCCGCTGAAGGTAGAAGTTGTTGCTACACAAGAGTAGATCGTTAAATGGTGTACTTGAAGATAACATATGCCAAACACAACATATTAGGCGCAAGAGCAGTCCTGAACTTGAAGAAGAGAAAGAAAATAACACATATAATTCAACCCAACTAAACCATGAAGAAGCAGTACCAGATCTTGTGCTGCTTCTTCCTACGGTTCAGCATGCTTGAGCACTCAAAAGAAGGTAATTCAAGTGACACAGATATAATAAAATTTCTGCTCCTACTGCAGGAACTTGAGGAAGAGATTGCTATGGCACCATAAAATCAACCTGAACAGCCTCTGTGTGTTATGTGTTACCTATCAGGCATTAGCAGGTCCATCATTTTTAGAACCGTATAAAAAATAGTGGTCATCCTCTACAAACAAACAAAATTTTCGTAGTATATCTACGTCGTCCGAGCACAATCTAACAATCTCTCCTTCTCGAAAGAAACAAACTTTTATGTGATTATCTGTTATGCAGCAACCATTTTCAATACACTGATATCACTTCTCATGTAGATTCCTTGTTTCAGTTCTTTTTTTTCAGATTACATCAGCCCAGAACACTTACAAAGTGTAGATTAGGTGTTTCCTGAATGTCGTTCTATTTTGGCTGGATAAAATACATTGTAACATGGTGGAATATAATATATCATATATCCGCCAAACTTGTATGCTTTCCAAACTGTTTATTATATCAAATAATCTCTGAGATCTGATTGGTTACATATAGTTTCTGCACCTCAGATTAGTTCTATATCAAATGGGTACTACAGGTTCGAGTGCACTTTATCTCACCGCACAGTACTAATATTATTACAATAGCGCATTTTACTTTATTTTAGGTTTACTCGGTATGGCAGGTTTAATAGTCCTAGATAGATGACCATAGAAACCATGGACCTTCAGCATTAAACAGAAGAAATGATTCTTTGGGTTCATGGCAGGCTCCTGTAGACAGTGGAGAGCCCAGTTCCCAGGAGGTGCCACCCTTGGTATATGTTTCGTTGAAGGAGACGGCCAACCGGAACCGGAAGCGCCTCTGAGGGAGAGGAGGATGCAGCGGAGCATTTCCTTCGGCTTCTGAGATGGACATGTCACCAACTGGACGCGCGTGAACCGGGTGCGCCGACATGCCGTTTTGCTTCGGGCCCAGACTGCCCAACTCAAGAAGCAGGCAGTCGTCGAAAAAGACCAGGTGGCCATGTAGAGCCAGGAGTTGATCGAGATGGCTTTGGTCTGGAGTATGGCTGGAGCGACTCTGTCGTTAGTCGTGCGTGCGAGACAACAGAGTTTTCTTATCAGTTTGTTTGCAAATTTATTATCTCTTTTCTTGATCATGTCCATGTCCGCTTTTGTAGTGGGAACTTTTATGTTCTTTTAGTTCTTATTATGCACATATATTGCTATTAAGTGTGTATACTGAGCTGCCTAAGCAGTTTCTTCATGTCTGATGCTTAAGGTTAATTAGTTATATAAGTCGTTGGTATTCTGCACTTTCTTATCGTGTTAGGATTTCACGGGAACATTCTCTTTTTACTTTACATGCAAACTGATAGATAAGAACAAATTTGAACAAGGCCATGTAAAGAATATGTGAACTGCAATGATACTAGAAGCTAGATTGGTGCTTTGGTAACATTTTTTTATAGATATTATTAGTGCATTATAAAAACTTTCCTAATTACTTTCTATTGCACTGATTATTGTTTAATTAACCTGCCAATTTGCATAATGTGTTCTTCTCACTTTTGTTTGCTGAATCCACTCACATCCAACGAGGTCTGTAATTTGTTGTCTCCACATGTATGATGTATGTACACTTGATCATGGCTCCGCACCAGGCACAAGCGTCATTTCATACATGGTCCTCCTGCTTGAATCGCACCGTCCCTTCTCATTTGCGCATGTGCAATTAAAGTGATACATCACAAATACAGACGTGGTAGACCCTGACAGTTTAAAATATCAAATCATCCCCAATTGTACCGCAATGGACATACTGTGCAACAATGCCATGAAGGCGGCGCGGTGAAGCGCACTGTCCGTCTAGTGCGGGATGTGTATGGTAGGGTTACCAAAGGTTTCTAATAATTACTAACTATATCTAAGACGAGCCGTTTCGAGAGCTCTCAGCGAACGTTTTACTGTAGATCAACAGTGTTGAACAGTGCCCGCCGATCTTTTTGCAAAAAGGCCCCTGAGTTTGCCGAGAATTATGATTCAGTCCTTTCGTATATATCCCAACCACTAACCCTAGATACCTAATCATCTTCATTTCCCCCGCCCAGCTAGGGTTAGCCGCCCGGCTCCCCTGACCTCTCCTGCACCGCCCGAGCCGTCGGAGATGGCCGGCCTCGAGGGTGCCATCAGCCGCCCGCACCTCTCTCCCACCTCTTGCTGCCCCTCCGTCGCACGGCCTCACCACACGCGCGCGGACCGGAGCTGCCTATGCGGCGCGCGCCCACCACCACGACCAGGAAGTTGCGGCGCTGCTCTGCCGGCGGTCGTCGTCGTGGGCGCTCTGGCCGCCCTTCTCTTCCTCGCGATTCTACAGCTCCGCTTGGGCGTTCTACCCGCGGTCATGCCCGTCCTGGGGGCGCTCCTATTCCACCCGATTATACGCCTCCGCCTGAGCGTTCTAGCCCTGCTGTTGGTCGGTGTCTTCGCGGCCGTCCTTCCGGCCGTGGTCGTGGGCGTTCTAGCCGCGGCCGTTCTGCGTCCCTTTTTTCCCTCTTGATCTTATGCTCGCGCCTGCCGCGGTTCCTCCTGAACCTGACCTTACGTTTATCTCTTGATCTCCTAAATTTAGAATTATAAGCTGGGATTCAACAGGACAAGACTCTGTCTACTTTGTTGTGATCTATTGAAAAGAGGTATGATACGCTCCATGCTCTCTCGCTCGCCCTAATTTTGTTTCTCCACAAAATCTGCTTACCTTAATTTCTGAATACAGTACACCATCTCTCTCTTTTTTTTGCTATAAATGAATGGATAGTTGATGGCTTCACGCAGCAAATAGTAGGCATTTAGATGGTAGTTCGAAAAATGAGGATGCCACTGGTGGTTCTTCATATAGCGTGCCGCGCATAGATCAGGCCGCATCAATGGAATCCCCTAATCATAACGGGCGTGCTTGTGTGGAGCACGGTTTGTGTGGAGCGCTGATCAAGGTTTGTTAGCTTTACTGAACAAATTAGCCTCAGTTCCAGTCAGTTTTTATATGAAAATATTCCGGCCTTACTAATGCAAGTTACGGTTCATGTTTAGGTACGGGTTTGTTAATTATTGTCTCACTAATTTCTATCAGGATTAGTTGATGCTAATGCAACATATATGTGTCAAGTAAATAATTTATATTAGGGAGATACTCTCAGCATATGAATTCAGGTAGAATCTAGAAATATTCATGCCCTTTAGTGGTCATATGTTTATTAACACAACAACTGACTTGCGGAGGATGTATCTTTCGAGAAATTCACTCCAGACTCATCTATGCAGCATCAAGCGTTACCAATTAGAGTCTGTACATGTTTAAGAATTCATCGTTAGATCTACTAAGGCTAGATGTTAATTAGTTTCCCAAGCAAGACTTATGTTTGTTAGACAAGAGGAAATCTATGAAGCACTACGTTTTGCAAGGAGGGAGTACTAATCTTGGAAAAGTAATCTACAAACTGTTTTTACTGTCAGTGTTTCTTTATATATTACACCTATCTTCACTTTTCTTCTCATATATAGTTGATAGTTTGCAAGAAGTCTACATATGATTGACCTTTGCATGATGCCATGATTTATATGTCAACGGTTTCTAGCTCAGCCGGTATTCTTTGATTTTTAATTTTGGGGAATGGCCTCTCCTATACATTCTGGAATGCATTATGTACATATATAAAGTTTTCAGAATTAGGTTAGTTGGGTTTCCAAATGCAGGCTAGCTTCATTTAGTCGCTCGAGCGTTACTGAAATTACGATTCTATTGAAATGTTGCTTCTAGATTTTTTTTTGTACAAATTGAGTTGCAACTTGCACGGGCTGCAAACAATACTTTTTTAGACGCCATCATACTTATGTTACATTTTAAAAATAGATGTTTATTCATTCAGTTTGGTTAGTACTTGCTTTTCATAATTTTTATCCAATCTATCTATTCATATATTGTGTCACTATGCACTTAGATTCTCTTAACGGAAACCGCAGGAGATTGCATCCAGCATTATATTTGGTGGGTTTGGCATGCTTGAAGAAGAAAATGGAGCATCAGGAATTTCCTAGAGCTGCACTTATTTTATATCCATCAGTTAAGCAAAAAAAAAAATTGATGGGAAAAAAGGATTTTGAAAGAGCATAATTTGCTCTTACTCATATTTTGGTGATGTTGACAATACAACATGTGCCCCTAACTCCTTGTTTAAATGTGATCAGATTTATGCAATCATCTCCGTTGATATCGCATCGAGAAAAGGAAGAGAAGGAGTTGTCTTTGGCTTCGGGCGGTAGTACCGCCCCTTCGGGCGGTAGTACCGCTTGGTTCTCTTAGCCAAAAGGCAGGCGGCAGTACCGCTCGCGGTACCGCCCAAAGGAGGTTCTGGCGACCATGTGCGGCAGTACCAGCGGTACTACGGGCGGTAGTACCGCTGGCTCAGTTGGTCAGCGCTGGTGGTTGACCAGCTCAGCGGCAGTACCGCTCGCGGTACCGCTGAAAGGAGGTTCGGAAGGCCATGTGCGGTACTACCGGCACTTCGAGCGGTAGTACCGCTCATGAGGATTTGCGGCGCAGTCAGCGCGCGCTGTTTGACCGTGGCGCAGAAGGCGCCAGCGGTAGTACCGCCCGGCGCAGCGGTACTACCGCTGGCTCGGGAAAAAGGTCTCAACGGCCAGATTTTTGTGAGGGCTATTTAATGCCCCCACCTACCTCCAGCTTGGTAGCTCGCCCAAAAAGAAGAACACCATTGTTGCAAGCTCAAGAATCACTAGATCTCCCAATCCCTCCACCCAAACTTGTTGATCTTTGGAGGATTGAAGGAGAAGGCCCGGATCTACATCTTCACCAAGCCGTTCTTCATTTCCCCCTCATTTACTTGAGGGCCCCTTGGCTAGGATTTCCATTAGGAAAACCTAGCTTCTTGTTGTACTCACTTGTTGTCTTTGTGACAGATTTGTAGCTGTTCGGGAGCCCCCAATCCTCTTGTGGGTTGTGCCCCGGATCGTTGTTGTAAGGGCTCCGGATTCCGCCTTGAAGGATTCCGATAGTGGAAGGTGAACCAAACCTTTGTGGTGCGGTTCATCGGAGAAGAAGGTGCGTCCGCCTTTGTGGCGGTTGAGTTTTGACCTTCGTGGTAGCTCACACCTCTCCAACGAGACGTACTCCCCTAAAAAGGAGGAACTCGGGATTACATCCGTGTCTCCGCGTGCTTTCACTTCGGTTACTTCTATCCTTGTTTACCGTCTTTACTTAGTGTACCTTGCTTAGTTGCTAGCTTGTCATATAGGTAAATTCACCATAGTTGCATATCTAGAGAATTTACCTTTTGTGTCAAGCCTAATTTAAAAAGTACTAAAATTGAAGTAGCACCTATTCACCCCCCCCCCTCTAGGTGTCATACGATCCTTTCAATTGGTATCAGAGCCTCGGCTCTCTTGTTGGGCTTAACCGCCTAAGAGAAGTATGACACGAAGTGCGGGTGATCCCGTGGATGACCAAGCCACTACGGCATCCATGGCCGATCTCAAATTGATGGAGACATCTTTGATATCGTCCATGGATACCAAATTTGCCGAGATGCGTGAGTTGATCACACAACTCGCAAGTGGCAAGGTTCCTAAGGAGACCACCCCACTAGAGGACTCCGCTACTCCAATGACGGTGAAACCGAGGAGGAAAGGAAAAAGAAAGGGGATGAAGAACCAAACTTAAGATCCCCTCCATCCACATCTACCACCATCCCGAAGGTGGGAAGCCGGAGTACCATGGGGTTCCCTTTGTGTACTCTCCCGACCCACCTATCCATCATACTCGCATAAACCCTTTGGGTCCACCTCCTAAACTTAATGCATCGGCTTTTGCTACTTGGCAACACTTAATGAAATCTCATATCAACAGTTCCTCTATCGAGCTTTGGAGGATCATTCAAGAGGGATACAAGGCCGTGAATCCTAACAACTTGACAAGAAGAGAGGTGGCCGAGAAACAACTCAATGCTTCCGCTCTCCACATGATTGAACTTGCCGTTGGAGAAAGTGGTCTTCATCACATTCAAAATGTCTCCACCGCCAAAGAAGCTTGGGAGTGCCTTGAGGTGGCATTTCTTGGAAATGAAAGCATGAAGAGGAATAGATTTGATGCTTTGAACAATGAAGTCGAAGGCTTCTACATGCTTGATAGTGAAACTCATGAAGAGATGTATGCAAGACTCAAGATTCTTGCCCAAGCCTTTTCAATGTTGGGGCAACCTATGTGGATGATGCTTGGATCAAGAGGAAGTATGTGAATGCACTCATGCCCTTCGAGCCCGTTGACTTGAAGGCCCTTCAAGGAAAATTCAACTACCTTGAGATGACATCCAATGAAGTTATGCAAGAGATGCAAGCCTCCAAGGTTGCCACCAAGAATGCTCTAGACAACCGTGCTAGGGCCATGGGAATGAAGCAAGGTCCCTCTCTTGCTTTGAAGGCCAAGGTTGTGTGCCTTGATGAACATGATGAAGTTGAAGCATGCCCGAACAACCTTCCTCCCGATGAACTTGAACCAGCCCTCCATGGTCACATAGCTCTTGCAACAAGGACATTTTGGAATGACCCGGCCAAGGCAAAGGCTCAACTTGATCGAACAAACAATCCAAGTGGGAAGAAGGAGTTTGCTAATAGGATAAAGACTTGCTACAATTGTCATAACAAGCATCACTTCATCAAAGATTGTCCTATGAGAATAGAGAGCAAAACGGTGGAAGGCTTGTCCTCAAGGGCCAATCAAACATGATACAAAAGAAGCCTTTTGTCAAGAGGAAGCCATTCTTCAAGAAAGCACCAAGAATTGTGTTGATGACTCAAGAAGAGTATCCTTCCGAGGATTCCGAAGAAGAAGAAGAACCCACTCGTGAGGTGGCCGCTTTGGCCATTGTATCAACTCCACCTCCTTCTCTCTTCGAATCCCCAATGAGAATCCCCCAATGAGAACCTCTCCATCAACACCGCTCGTTGCCTCATGGCTTCCGTCACCGAGGTATCATCTTCTACTCCCAAGACTATGCATGAAATAGATGATAAAACTAGTCTTGTGATTAAGAAAGAACTTGTTGCTTCCGATACTATTGTGGCTAACTTGCAAGGTGAAGCTAAGGCATATGTTGAGTCTCTCTTGAGACAACTTGATGCGGCCGAAGAAATCCTTGATGACAAGGGAAAATTGAGAGAGAGATGCTCTCACCATTGCATCCTTGAATGCCTCTCTTCAAGAAGAGAGTGAATATAGAACCTCTCTTGAGGAAAGAATTGAGTCCTTGATGATAAAAATGATGAAATAATTGCTAAAATCATTAAGGATAGAGACCATGTCTTTGCTAAATATAAAGTGATTAAAAAGGAGAAAGCCGAGTTTGTGGTTGCTAATGCTAGACTCCTTGAGGATATGGAGAAACTTGACAAGGCTCACAAGGCCTTGGAAAGTACCCACTCTCTTCTAGTCAAGTCTCATGAGCAACTTCAAACTCAACTTTCTAAATCTAACTCACCTAGCACTCTACTCCCTCTTGTGATCATGCAAATGTTATTGAGGAAAATGCTAGGTTGAAGGTTGAGCTTGCCAAGGCCACTAGTGCCAAGACCTCTATTCCTAAAGGTAAAGAAAAGGTTGTTGCTCAAATTTTTGAGCAAAAGCCACACAAAGGGAAGGAGGGTCTTGGTTATGTGGCCAAGGCAAAGAAGAAGAAGAGCAACACCAATGCCAAGCCCGCACAAGCCAAGACTCCATTGCGGTGGTAATGCCACTAGGGGCAAGACCACTCGTAGTGACTTTGCGGGGGGGCTAACCCCAACTATATTCTTTATGTTGATTATTATGGGGATGTTTATGCAAAATATGTTGGTCCTTATGATGGTTACATTGCTTATTCTATTTGGGTTCCTAAGACCCTTGTTGCTAACAAAAGAGGACCCATTGAGAAATGGGTACCTAAAACCAAGCAATGATTTCTTGTAGGACTATGCTTCCGGTGGGTCTAAATGGGTGGTTGATAGTGGATGCACTAGTCATATGACCGGAAGCAAGGAGATCATGACGGAGTTGGGACCAAATATAAATCAAGCATCCGTCTCCTATGGTGATAAATCAAAAGCGGAGGTAAGGGTCTCGGCAAGGTGGTAGTTGCAAAGGATATCACCCTTGTAAATGTCATGCTTGTCGAGTCCCTCGGTTACAATCTTATGTCCGTTCGTGCACTTAATAAGATGAATTTTGATGTCCATTTTACTATTGATATGGTGGTACTCTTGAGGAGCAAGACTCTAAAGGTCATGTTCGTTGGGTATGTTGAAAATGAGTTGTTCGTGGTGGACTTTTGGGGTCTACCAACACTCAAGCAATATGCCTATTCGGAAAGGCCGACGTGGGATGGTTGTGGCATCGCCGCTTGTCCCATGTCAACATGAGAACTTTGCAAAGTCTTCACAAGGGTGGCCACATGTAACATCCCAAAAATTATTAACAAATATTATTAATTCCAAAAAGGAGAGCCAACAAAAACTTTTGTTAAATTATATGTGTTGATCTCATATTCTGCTTGTGATGCTTATTTCCTCTTGTTGTGTGTTGCTTGCTCTATTTGAGAACATGGAGAAAAGAAGAGGAATAAAATAAAAGCAAAACAAGAAAATAAAGGTGGCAAGTGCCACACAAATTCTCCAAGTGAGGATCTCATTTTGTTTCCAACAAAATCTAGTGGAGTGGTATTGCAAACCCTCCCATTTCATCCTTACTACTTATCTCTCTCAAATAGTATTTTCAAACTAGTTTTAAAAATTCAAAAGTAAACAAAGTAAAAATAAATTAAAATGCCATAATTAAAACACTATAAAAGAAAATGTTTCAAAACATTTTATTATTTTATGCCAATTTTTGTGGAGCTTCTGCACCTTATGAGAAGGCCCCACAAATTTTGCCAAATTTTTATAAATTGATTTAGTGCCTCAAATTAAATCAAGAAGTGCTTCTGGATTTAAACAGAAGGACTAAAAAGTAATTCAAAGAAAGAGAAGGAAAAGAAGCAGAGCACAGGAGCCAGGGGGGTTTTTGCAAAACCGTCGTCGTCTCCTACCTCCCCTAGCTCACTGTCGCCGTCGCCGTGGCCGCAGCTCGCTCGTCGCCGTTCCCGGCCCCCCAGGGCCCCCTTGCCCGCGCTCACCCTCGCCCCCGTGCCTCTGCACCCTCTGCGGGCAGAGGAGACCCTCTCCCCTCGCCTTAACGCCGTTGTCCCCCGATGCACGCCGCGGAGGAGTTGGACGGCGCCGGCCAAAATTGGCCCAGCTCACGCACCTCGCCACGCGATCCGCTACGACGCGAACCCTAGCCCACGCCCGGACCCCCCAGACACCGCGCGCCAACCTCTCCCGCCCTCTGGACGCCGCTGGACCGCGACCACCGTGCGCCGCCGTCGCGCCTATTTAAACTCGAGCCGCACCTCGCATTTTCCCCACGCCCCACTGCCTCTCCCTTGCTGCACCACACTCACCACCACTCGCCCGTGCACCACCACGAGGGCGGAGCCGCTGCTGCGAGCTCGCTGCTGCTCGTGCCCGTGCTCGACAGCCCGAGGTAGGCGACGACACGGCTGTGCCGTGCTGCTGCTCCCCTCTCACTTCTCTGGCCCGTACCCTCTTCCCCTTTGGACACCGCGCTCACCCACCTCTTTTTCCCTCTGGATCGTGCCCAGAATCGCCGAACCGACGCTCGCCGGAGTTCGGGAAGTTGCCGTGGAAGCAGAGCCCTCGCCGTCGACGAACCAGCCCTCCCCAGCAAGTACCACTCCGCCAGGACGTTCGCCCGAGCCTCCGCCGTCGATCCGCACCCTCTCCGCCGTCCCTAGCCCTCTCAGGTGAGCGATCCGTGCTGCTCGCCGTCGCCGGAGCCACGGCGCCGCCCGTTTTGGGTCGTCGCCGATGGACTCGTCCCTGAGCCGTTGGATCTCCATCCAACGGTAGCTTACCGTTTCGGATAGAAAAGAGAGAGAGAGAGACTGACGAGCGGGCCCCGCTCGTCAGGGTTTTATTAATTTCCCTGCGTGCGCTGTGCCGCTGACCACTGGGTCCCCCTTGTCATAAATTTAAACATTATCCACACTGAACACATTTTCTATTTTAATTTCAGAAGAATATCAGTACTGGACCCAATTTGTAAAATCAATAACTTGAGATTTAGGAATCCAAATAAATCAAACTCAATTGTTCTGGAAAGCTTATGAAATTGTTTAACCAACACAATTGGTTCATGTCATTTAAATAAATAGTTAAAAAGAATTATTGAAAATGCCACAGAAGGTTCAAAATCTAAACTTGTTTGTTTCTGATACTCTGTTAGTCCAAATAATTCCAAACCAATTTTGTTAGCTTAGTACTGCCTTGTATTAGCTCCCCTAATTTTGGTAGAATTATTTAAGCAATATTAATTGTTGACTTTAAGATAAACCCTTCTGGACAAAAACAAACAAATATGTTTATTGGTTGATCCAAATGAGTTAGGACCAATTTTGTTAGCTCACATATAGCCATGTTTACTTACCCCTAAAAGGATTTAATTTTTGGAAAACAGAACATATTTGGTAACCAAAACTTGATTATTAAGCTACTGGATTCAAACCAATGTGTAGGGAGTTTGGTAACTCCAAATGATCCAATTCAAATTGGGTTGTCTTCTACACATCAGTAGCTTTCTATAGAAATTTAGTTTGTATTTTTGTGACCAACAGAACTCAAGTTGTGCAATTAAACATTTAACAAGTTTCTGCCATAATTTGGACTTAAACAATTAATGTTTAATTCAATTGTTTTGAAATTAAATTGTATTGTTTGTTGTATCCAGTGGCTATTTAGAGCATTTAGGATTGTGATACTGTGATGATGTGTGTTGTTTGAGTAGTTTTAGTGATTGCTTGTATTTGTTTGTTTATCGATTAGACGAGAACGTTGCCGGAGATATCGAGGAGGGGGATTTGTTGAACCAGAAGATCAAGATCAAGTCCCCTTTGCCGAGCAAGGCAAGCTACTCTCTGAGCTTGCACCTAAATATATATGCATCTACTTTGATCAAATGATTTACTCTTAAAACCAATGGTTTACAAAACCTTTTCCAAAAGTGTATGGAAATTATTTTGCCACCCTATGTAGTAGTTATGAAACTTTAGGATGGAAAACAATGTTGTTTATTCAAACTCCTTTGGAAATACTTGTGTGGTTATGGAATGCCGAGATGTCGGTGTTAAAGTGGAGAAATGGAAAAATGGGAATGTTTATGAAAAATGCACAGTATCCTAGTACTATGACAACCAATCTTAATCTGTGCGACCACACTTACCCCCATATGGGAACGGGGCTTAGTCATATAATTTGCTCTTATTAGTATGGGATACCTCATCGACGGAGATGACTCCGTTATGCATGAGGGGATGGTTTGTGAACTCCCCTGACCTGGGTCCTCGCTCAAACTCTATGGAAAGATAAGGAGGAGGATTGAAGACTTCATAAATGTGGTCGCCGGGAAAAACATATGAGTCCTCACACTTAGGGTTGCCGACGGGGACCGGACTGAGTGTTGGTGGGAATTATCATATGGGTAGGATCCTATACTAGCATGAGCAAAGGAGAGGCTAGGGTCGGTGGCTCAACTTCGCATACACCTGGTATGGCGGGACGTGGCTGACACGATGAGTTACCGGATGGGTGTGGGATAAAAAGCGTGCTACCTCTGCAGAGGGTCAAAACTATTCGAATAGCCGGGTCCCCGGATATGGACAATTGGGAGGCTGTCCTAAGATCATGTGCAAATTTTTGGAAAAGCTTTTAAGTTTAAAAGAAAATGAATTGGTGATGGCATGATATAACTATACCAAATGGAGTGGTATGAGTTGTTGGACTAATTGGACCATGGTGAGCCTTGGTCCGGAAAAGAAAGGGTTGGAGAAACAAATGAGATGGTGATTTCTTTCAAAAATAGTTATAAAAACTCTTCTTACCTTTTTCAATAAAGATATAGAGATGTTTTAAAACAATTAAAAGTTGTAAGTTAAAATAAAGCTAGTGCATACTCATGTTGGGGTAGTTTGCGAGTACATTCAAATGTACTCATATTGGTTTCGTCCCTGGCTATTGTCCTAGCCAGACTACGAGGAGGAGCACTACGCCGAGCAGGAGTATGGCGACTTCTACGCGAACTAAGGATCTCCACAAGTCAGCTGCCTGTCGGGTCGTCATCGTTAGAATATGATGTCTACTACGCCGTAGCTTCCGCTGATATTTTGGTTTGGCCCTTGAAGGCACCTATGTAAGAACTTGGTCTAAATGACCATTTATGTAAGACTTTTTATTCGGTACTGTAATGGATGTAAACTTTGGTATCCAATTCGGATTATGTGCAACGACAGACTGATCACGGGATCGTTGTGTTAAGCATAATCGGGTATTTCGGACAGCTAGTCCGGGGTCCCCACACCACATTCTTGGACTAAAAGACAATGTTTCTTTTTCTAGGGATCGTCTTTGTAGGGCTTGTGTTGAAGGAAAGATGCATGATTCTCCCTATCCAAGCAAGACCATCATTTCATCAAAGAGGATATTGGAACTTCTTCATGTTGATCTCTTTGGTGCCGTGCCTCAACCTAGTCTTGGCGGGAAGAAATATTGTTTGGTGATTGTTGATGACTATTCAAGATTTACTTGGGTTTATTTCTTCAAGACGAAGGATGAGACCCAACAAGCCGTCATCGACTTTTCCAATGAAGTTCAACGCCAATACAATGTCCCTATATTGGTCATTAGGAGTGATAATGGCTCCGAGTTCAAGAACTACACCTTAAATGAGTTTCTTAGTGAAGAGGGGATTCGTCATCAATATTCCGCTGCATATACCCCTCAACAAAATGGTGTAGCCGAAAGGAAGAACCGGACTCTCATGGATATGGCAAGGTCTATGTTGGCGGAGTTTAAGTCTCTGCTATACTTATGGGCCGAGGCTATCTCCACGGCGTGTCATTCATCTAACCGGCTATTCTTTCGAGTTGGCAAGAAGCTTACATCTTATGAGATGCTCACGGCAACAAGCCCAATGTCTCCTACTACCGAGTACTTGGTTGTAAGTGTTTCTATAAGAACAAAAGTGTTCGTTTGTCTAAATTTGAATCTAAATCTTTAGAGGGTGTTTTTGTTGGGTACGGTGCCGAATCTCACACCTATATAGTCTATGACAAAATCGTTGGGAAAGTCATAGACTCTTGTGATGTGAGGTTCGATGAGAATGACGGCTCCCACGTGGCGCAATTTCATGTTTGTGATGTAGATAATGAAGAGCCTCAAGATGCTATAAGAAGAATGGGCATTGGTTTCCATCGTCCCGTTGAGATTCATTACGAGTCTCCTCAAGCAAGTCCAAGCTCCATTCAAGTGGAGGCCTCTTCATCACAAGTTGAAACGGCGCCTATCATGGAACAAATGATGCACCACCCCAAGAACATGTTCAAGACCCTCCTCATGTTGACCAAGTTGCTATGCAAGAACCAAATTCTCCTATTGTTGATGCTAGCCAAGGTCATGACCAAGATCAACCCTCTCCTTCCATTGTTGAAGATGTGCTTAAAGATGATCAAGGTCAACATTCCGGTCAAGACGGGGACTCAAATGATCAAGATGATCAAGAGATACCTCCAAGATGCAATCGAGATATCGAAGCCCGTCGTATAGCAAGAGTTGAAAAGGATTTTAAAATAAAGAGTCACTATCTTGAAAACATCATTGGTGACCACAAGAGAGGTGTTTCCACAAGAAGGCAATTGGCAAGCTTTAGTAAACATCAAGCTCATATTTCCATGGTGGAACCAAAGAAAGTGTTTGAAGCTCTTGAAGATCCGGATTGGTTAGAAGCTATGCATGATGAACTCAATAACTTCAAGCGCAACAAAGTGTGGAATCTAGTTGAGAAGCCAAAAGATTGCCGCAATGTTATAGGCACGAAGTGGATTTTCAAGAATAAGCAAGATGAGTTTGGAATGGTTGTGAGAAACAAGGCAAGATTGGTTGCACAAGGATACTCTCAAGTTGAAGGCATTGATTTTGGAGAGACTTATGCACCCGTGGCTCGCCTTGAGTCCATCCGTATCCTTCTTACATATGCAACACATCATAACTTTAAATTGCAACAAATGGATGTGAAAATTGCTTTTCTTAATGGTCCTTTAAAGGAGCTGGTATATGTTAAGCAACCACCGGGTTTCGAGGACCCTAAATTCCCTAACCATGTCTACAAGCTTGATAAGGCGCTCTATGGTCTCAAACAAGCACCTCGTGCTTGGTATGAGCACCTAAGAGAGCTATTGCTAGACCGTGGATTTGAATTGGGGCAAATCGATCCCACTCTTTTTACCAAGAGGGTTAAAGGCACTGGTACAGAACGACACATCGGAAACGGGCCAAAAACCCCTTCGGCAACGGAGAAAGGGTCTGTGTCCCCGCCTCTGTCACTGATGTGAAGGCCTTCATCGGTAACGGAGGCCAAAAACCGTTTCCGATGAGGTCTCCATTTGGCAACGGTTGTGCGCAGACCTCCGTTTGCTTAGTTTTCCTTCATCAGATACGGAGTTTGCCATCCACCCGTTTGCATTGAGCATTTCTCATATTTCCGTTACAGGATGCCACGTTTACAAATGCCACTAGATACTTAAAATCTCACAGCACAAGCTCAAATACTAAAACGGTAACAGATTTCATTCATATCACAATGTAACTTTACATTTCCATCACAATTTCACCTTTACAATTGCATCACAAGATGTGACAAACATAAGAGGTAAAACGATAACAGATTTCATCTATACTAAGCCTATCATGTCAAAGGACGGAAAGAATATATGATTTCTTCCCTACATCCTTTTCCACAATCCTCGCAGGTGTCACTCTAGCTATCTCTTCTTATCTCAACTTCTTGAGAGAAGGATGTTGAAGCTTTGGACCCTATACATTAGTAAATAGAGTTACAATTGTTAAATACATATGCTAAAACAAATACACTATGAATTTAAGCAAACTGAAACGATATCTTACCTATATCTTGAGGTGGCTCTTATTGATGAACCGGAGCAGCCAACACACGGCTTGTCAACAAGATATTGCGATGGCAGCAGCTTCATAGGATGCCTGACAACGATCATCCTTTCCATGGAGGCCACCACCGGCTCTAGATTTTTTATGCAGTGTCACCGAAATCTAATCTAATACGTCACCGATGTGACATTTCGGCGACACTGTATAAAACACTCTTACTTAAAAAAGTATTTTATGCAGTGTACCAAAACGTCACAATAGCGACGGTGGATATGTATGGTGGAGTTTGAAAGGGAACAACTTGATATCCCTAAATGTAAATAAGGATTTATGTTAGTTCTAACACTACTAGATAGAACAAACAATTTAACACAATAATATGAAGTATACAGTAGTATATAGTGTGTACTGACCTGTGTATATAATTGGAGGCCATTATGGGAAAGTCAACAAACACTACTCTCTTGAGTAATGTACGTT
Source organism: Poa pratensis (assembly GCA_947311845.1). Taxonomy (NCBI): domain Eukaryota; kingdom Viridiplantae; phylum Streptophyta; class Magnoliopsida; order Poales; family Poaceae; genus Poa; species Poa pratensis. The sequence goes on from CAMZMU010000054.1 coordinate 32,404,296, forward strand.
GTTTGTTCTGTGTCTCCGACTTTTTTATGCAGTGTCACCGAAATAGACTCCTGTTTTCACATGGACTAGTTAGCTAAACTACAACCGGTTGCAAGTGCACAATAGGCAAGTTAACTACATCAAGAAATGATCTAGATAGAACTACCGGATGTGAACTGAACTACTTTCAACAAGTTAGCTAAACTACAACTAGTTGCAAGTGCACAATAGGCAAGTTAACTACATCAAGAAATGATCTAGATAGAACTACCGGATGTGAACTGAACTACTTTCAACAAGTTAGCTAAACTACAACTAGTTGCAAGTGCACAATAGGCAAGTTAACTACATCAAGAAATGATCTAGATAGAACTACCGGATGTGAACTGAACTACTTTCAACAAGTTAGCTAAACTACAACTAGTTGCAAGTGCACAATAGGCAAGTTAACTACATCAAGAACTGATCTAGATAGAACTACCGGATGTGAACTGAACTACTTTCAACAAGTTAGCTAAACTACAACTAGTTGCAAGTGCACAATAGGCAAGTTAACTACATCAAGAACTGATCTAGATAGAACTACCGGATGTGAACTGAACTACTATCAACAAGTAAGCTAAACTACAACTAGTTGTAAGTGCACAATAGGCAAGTTAACTACATCAAGAAATGATCTAGATAGAACTACCGGATGTGGATCTGATACCTTCTTCACGTCGCCGTTGGATCGATCTAGCAGATCCGGAAGTGGTGGAGGCAGAGGAAGCGGACAGAGCGACGACCTCGCCGTGTCGGGCGAGATGGCGAAGACCTCGCCGTGTCGGGGGACATGGCAAACACCTCGCCGTGTCGGGGGAGATGGCGAAGACCTCGCCGTGATAGCCGTCGTCTGGGCGGAGACGGCGCCGCCACGGCGCCGGCGATGGCCGCAACGCCAGGAGGCGCCGCCACGAACAGATCTAGCATACTGGGACAGAGTGAGGAAACGAGTGTTAGGTTTTGCTCTGTACGCCCATATATATACGTAAAACATAGGAAACGGTTCTTTAGAAGGACCGTTTCCTTTGTGTTTCTTCCACTGAGGTGTGGGACCTACGCGCCCACTCTGTGGAATTTCTTCTACTCTCTGGAATAATATTTTCCTAATCTCTACTATATGGAGAAAACCACTTATAGGATACTTATATTAATATTAGTGATTACTACATTACATACGCAGTACATATTAATAATAATAAAGTAAATTACAGTTGGAGAACTTATAGAACTACTACTAGCTACTTCTTGTTTTTCTTGCGCCCTGCTTCCGCGCAATCCTCGTCCTTCTCACGGCCTCGCTTATTGGGGGCCATTGGAGGTGGCGGCGGCGGCGGCGGAAGCATATCGGAGGCGGTGGCGGCGACTTTCTTCTCCGTCGCCGGGGCTCCCTTCTTCGGGACCGGCGCCTCCGCCTCATCCTCCTCGTCGTCCTCCTCCTCCTCCTCCTTCTCCTCTTCGGTTGACTCGTCATCAGAATCAACCTTCGGCGGGCCCAGCATCAAGGTGGGATCATGGAAGTTGGCGTATTCGTCGTCGCTCGTCTCCGGCGTCGGTCCTTCAACGGACTCGCCGCTGACGGGGGGACTGTCCCGCGGCGACTCAGTGTGCTCTTGTGTGTCGTTGCTGCGAGGCATCTTCGCTAATCAGTAGGAGGGAGCGAGCGAGCGAGAGAGAGAGAGAGCAGATTCGGTGGCGTCTTGAGCTAGCAAGGATTGGGGTTTTCAAGGAGTAGTGGGCGGTGCCACTACGCCATGGCATTTACTCGTCTCGCTTCGAATTCCAAGATGGAACGTGTACACATTGGAAACGGACACCCAAAACTCTCCGTTGCTATAGAGGCACATATCGGAAACGGAGCCAGAATTAAGATCGTTGCCAATATAATAGGTGACGGAGATTGGAAAGGGTCCGTTGCCAATGTAGGCGGGCCTGGTCAGGTTTGTACGCACCGGCCGCGCGGAAAGCGCGATTCTCCGTCGCCTAACGCCTGCCGTTTCCATAGAGGGGTATCCGATGTGTCGTTCTGTACTAGTGAGGGGAGCTTTTCATATGCCAACTTTATGTTGATGATATTATATTTGGCTCATCTAACAAAGCTTTCAATGATGAATTTTCAAAGCTTATGACCGATAGGTTCGAGATGTCTATGATGGGCGAATTGAAGTTCTTTCTCGGTTTTGAGATCAAGCAATTGAATGAAGGGACTTTCATCTCTCAAACCAAATATACCCAAGACATGCTCAAGAGGTTCAATATGCACAATGCTAAGGGAATCGGTTTCCCATGGACACCAAATGCCATCTTGAACTTAACCCTGACGGTATCGATGTTGATCAAAAACTCTATCGCTCTATGATTGGTTCTTTGCTTTATCTTTGTGCATCTAGACCCGATATTGTGTTGAGTGTAGGGGTGTGTGCAAGGTATCAAGCTGCTCCTAAAGAAAGCCACATGGTGGCGGTCAATAGAATCCTTCGATATTTGGTTGATACCCCAAGGTTTGGTTTGTGGTACCCAAAGGGCACTAATTTCTCTCTTGCCGGGTACACGGATTCGGATTGGGCCGGTTGCAAGGATGATAGGAAATCAACTTCCGGGGCATGCCAATTTCTTGGTAGGTCCTTGGTGAGTTGGTCTTCTAAAAGCAAAATTGTATATCTCTATCCTCCGCCGAAGCCGAGTATGTGGCGGCCGCTAGTGCATGCACTCAATTGTTATGGATGAGGCAAACTTTAAAGGAATACGGTGTCAATTGTGACAAAGTGCCTCTTTTGTGTGACAATGAAAGTGCTATCAAGATTGGCCACAATCCGGTGCAACACTCAAGAACGAAGCATATTGAGATTCGTCATCATTTTATTCGGGATCATATTGCTCGTGGTGATATTGAGCTTGGCTATATTCCAACCAAAATCAACTTGCCGACATTTTCACGAAGCCACTTGATGAAGCAAGATTCACCTTCTTGAGGCATGAGCTAAATATCGTGGATTCTAGGAGCTTGACTTGACCATCTTGCATACACACCTATATTTTGACTATCTATTTGGTTTAGGTGTAGGCATGGACATAGGGGGAGTGCGGTCCTAATCCATTGGACTATCCCTCCCCCCATTATGCCGACATTAAGAATTCATTTGCCTCTCTATATTCGTGCTATGAATTGTGAGCTTAAATGATGAGTAGTGGTTGTGAACCCAAGATACATCTTCGCGGTGTCACGCCACATACACTCTTACATGGTGGCCTAGGCCACCGCCCTCCTCCTTATGAGGAGTTGATCTTATTTGGCTCTTATTTGGGTGTTTTAGACCTTTCGCTTTGGGAGAGTGCTCAAATTTGGCCTTTCGTGTCGATTCTTGCATTTTTGGGCAAACTCTCTCTCTCTCCAGTTTCGAGTTCTATCCTAAGCCACAACCTTATCCTAAGCCACTCCGTCTCAAATACCTTTTATTTCATGCTCTCGGCAAAGTTGATGGTCGGAACCGGTGACAAATCCTTTTTACGGCTTCAATTTGGGCCATAAAAGTTTTGCCCCCTGGCACCGGTACTACCGGCCCCTAGAGCGGTACTACCGCTGGCTCGGGTGCCTCTGCCCCTTGCCAGCGCGTGGGACCGCTGCCCGGGCCGCGCAGGAATCGGGGGCGGTACTACCGCTGGATCGAGCGGTAGTACCGCTCGTGCGGTTTTTCACAGGATAAGGCTCGGGCGGATGGGGTGAAAGTCAATCCTTTCACTTTCCCCATCCGCCCCTTCTCTCCTCTCGTGAAACCGCCGCCGCCGGCCATCCTCACCGCCGGGACCGAGCTCCCCGGCCGTGGATCTTGCACCCCCGGCCCCGGGACCTCTCGGGCATCTCTCCCTCCCTCGATCCTCTGCCATGAGCACCGGTAAGCTCTCTCCCTCTCTCTCATCTAGTTGATGGATGGAGATGACTAGATTGCTTCCCTCTTGGTGTTCTTGACAAATTGGTGCGGTAGAGATGCAATCTAGGATGCCTAGAACCCTGTGTATGAATCTTGTGAAGAATCTTTGGCTAGTTTTGTAGTTCTCCATCTAGATTTGTTGGATATGACTATGGATGTTTTTCATGTTCTCTTTGAATGTATCACCATCTTGTGTCAAATCCAACCTTCCTAGATGTTGTACTCCCACCTAGCATTTGTTTCCTCCAAGTTATGTTCACTCGTGTTCTTGTTTTTCTACTCGTGAAATATTTGTGTGTTACTCATCTCCATGCTTTCCTACCCCATGCTATTCACAGGTGGTTCGAGTGGTTCTAAGTCTCGGGGAAAGAAACCTAGGGTTGACGAGATGGACGAGGAGTTTGATCCCACAATGGAAGAGTGTATGGTCCCTCGGTCACCAAGAGCAAGAAGGCTGCTCCGAAGAAGAAAGCTGCAGGAAACAAGAGCAAGAACTTGACAGCTAGTGAAATGTCTGACAAAGATTACACTTCCTTGAGGAAAAGAGATCCATATGCAGTTGATCGAGTGAATTTGACACCTCAGTTTCGGGGCAACAATCCTTTCTTCTATACCCGCTTTCAAGAGGAGTGCTACAATGAGATACTTTATCGCAAGCCCAATGACAATGTGCTAGAGATGAGGTACATTGATATCCCTCACATGGAGAAAGCCAGAATACTTTGGAGAAGCCTTGTCTATGTGCCATGAGTTTGGGATTGTTCCTTTCATCACCCTCCAACAGAATTATGATGAAGCTCTAGTTTGCCAATTCCTTGCCACAGTCTATTTTGGCACCGAGGAGCCCGCTACATCACTTGGATGACTAAAGACAGGAAGCTCACCGCTCTTTGGAGTGATATTGGCTCTATGCTTGGGTATGAAGATTTTGGTCCTCATTGGACCGATGCCCTCGACGCCAAGTACTTTCGGGTTCATGTTGATCCAAGGCCCAAGCCCAAGGATGACCTTGCTCCTCTCTACTTTTGGAAGAAGTACACCGTTGGCAACTCGGAGGGTCTTTACCCCCATATGAGATCATGCATCGCATTTACCGGGAAACCATCAACCCCAAGGTTGGAAATTTGATCAAATTCACAGCTACCTAGTTACCTTGATGGTCATGACTCATCAATGGAGATCCAAAGGGAAGAAACTGGATGTTATGGATTACCTTTGGAATGAGATATGGAACGTCACCATATTCAAGAAGAATGCTTGCTTCGGCCCCTCATCATGAAGATTATCCTTTGGAAGTGGGAAAGAGCATCCCGCTGTGGGACTTAGTGACCCCAACACTTGGATCATCCACAAGCCCAAGCAACTCCGTGTCAAAGATCATAGCGAGAAGGACAAGGGTACCAAAACTGCTAGAGGCAAGGACAAGGGAGTTGTAGGTGATGAAGGCCCCTCTCGGGCTGCCAAGGAGAGTGGCTTCACTTGGATGGCTCGTCAAATGAAGAAAGTGTTTGGTATGTCCAAGGCTCTTGAGAAGCGCTCGTGGGAACGTGAAGAGAAAGAGAAGCGTGCTCGTCAACTCGACATTCAACGTCGCCGTGAGCTAGGTGAACAAGTTGCTTCCGGCTCGGAGAAGAACATTCCAACTTATGAAGAGTGGCAAGCGAAGAACTCCCAAGGCGAAATCTTCACTTGGTCGGACTATGAAGATGTTGAAGAAGAAGTGTCCTCTCGTCGTCGCCCTCGCCCCTCAAGCACGAGTGAACCCGGGACGTTAGCATCGGTTTCTCTCCTTTTTGGTGTCTTGATGCCAAAGGGGGAGAAACATCTATTAGGCCTTCGAAGGGTTTTGCATGGGAAGTTACAAGCTTTGCGTTTTTTGGTTGTTTTTTATGAGCTTGTGAACTTGGTTTGTCGTTTTTTGTTGTGGACCTCGTTTATGTTGTGAACCTCGTTTGTTATGCATGGTGTAAGACATGTTGAACTCTAAACCTTTATTCCCATGCTCTTGTTGTAATATGCTCTATATTTTATCTTGCACGGTTTGTAAAATCTAGGGGGAGTGTTGATCCTATTTGTTGTGCATTTGAGCATTCAAAAGCTATCCTTGAATATGCACACATATAGGGGGAGCTCCGTCTAAATTTTACAAATTGTTTGTGGCAAATTGTTGTATTGTCATCATCCACCAAAAAGGGGGAGATTGAAAGAGCATAATTTGCTCTTACTCATATTTTGGTGATGTTGACAATACAACATGTGCCCCTAACTCCTTGTTTAAGTGTGATCAGGTTTATGCAATCATCTCCGTTGATATCGCATCGAGAAAAGGAAGAGAAGGAGTTTCTTTGGCTTCGGGCGGTAGTACCGCCCCTTCGGGCGGTAGTACCGCTGGTTCTCTTGCCAAAAGGCAGGCGGCAGTACCGCTCGCGGTACCGCCCAAAGGAGGTTCTGGCGACCATGTGCGGCAGTACCAGCGGTACTACGGGCGGTAGTACCGCTGGCTCAGTTGGTCAGCGCTGGTGGTTGACCAGCTCAGCGGCAGTACCGCTCGCGGTACCGCTGAAAGGAGGTTCGGAAGGCCATGTGCGGTACTACCGGCACTTCGGGCGGTAGTACCGCTCATGAGGATTTGCGGCGCAGTCAGCGCGCGTTGTTTGACCGTGGCGCAGAAGGCGCCAGCGGTAGTACCGCCCGGCGCAGCGGTACTACCGCTGGCTCGGGAAAAAGGTCTCAACGGCCAGATTTTTGTGAGGGCTATTTAATGCCCCCACCTACCTCCAGCTTGGTAGCTCGCCCAAAAGAAGAACACCATTGTTGCAAGCTCAAGAATCACTAGATCTCCCAATCCCTCCATCCAAACTTGTTGATCTTTGGAGGATTGAAGGAGAAGGCCCGGATCTACATCTTCACCAAGCCGTTCTTCATTTCCCCCTCATTTACTTGAGGGCCCCTTGGCTAGGATTTCCATTAGGAAAACCTAGCTTCTTGTTGTACTCATTTGTTGTCTTTGTGACAGATTTGTAGCTGTTCGGGAGCCCCCAATCCTCTTGTGGGTTGTGCCCCGGATCGTTGTTGTAAGGGCTCCGAATTCCGCCTTGAAGGATTCCGATAGTGGAAGGTGAACCAAACCTTTGTGGTGCGGTTCATCGGAGAAGAAGGTGCGTCCGCCTTTGTGGCGGTTGAGTTTTGACCTTCGTGGTAGCTCACACCTCTCCAACGAGACGTACTCCCCTAAAAAGGAGGAACTCGGGATTACATCCGTGTCTCCGCGTGCTTTCACTTCGGTTACTTCTATCCTTGTTTACCGTCTTTACTTAGTGTACCTTGCTTAGTTGCTAGCTTGTCATATAGGTAAATTCACCATAGTTGCATATCTAGAGAATTTACCTTTTGTGTCAAGCCTAAATTTAAAAAAGTACTAAAATTGAAGTAGCACCTATTCACCCCCCCTCTAGGTGTCATACGATCCTTTCAGATTTGATATGGGAACATCATGGGTGGAATGCATTAATGATTTTGTCAATCTTATCTTTGTGCAGTTCAGCTACTTAGCATTGTGGCACTGGATAAGCAATTAAGGATCTAATTTTAGTCTCCTATGCTTTCAATGAGGATGTCTCTGCTCAGAACTTCTTGCCAGCTGAGACCTTAAGCTCTGATTTTAGTCTACGTTTATCTCTACAGGCCCTTGAGGAGGCAAGACAAGTGCAGGTGAGCTCCCCATGATCAATGGGCATATTCGTGCGGTACTGATAAATGCACAGCCAGACAGTTCTATCAATTTTACTTCAGAGGCATTCGCCCCATGAGGCCTATGGCTACCTATAGAAGGTCAAGGGTACCCCAAAACTCAGATTCTTCTCACAGGTTAGACACCAACCACATGCTCAAAAGGAGATACTATAATGTTACAAGTGATTTTGAATGCAAACTCTACAGCAATAGGGCGAAAGAAACAGCATCTATTTTTCACTTGCCTTCCTCTTCCTGCGTTAAGCTAGGGATCTGTATGCGAGTATGGACAAATGGAGGCTGACTTATTGTTTTTGTCTTCAAATATTTGTTAATTGAAATCATACTTTAATTTTAGCAGTGGTGGTTTACTTAGAGAATATATAGTTGGTGAGTGCTAGAACCATATCCAAAATAGACAAGGATATCAAAACCCACATGCTAGAACCATATACAAGCTGATACAATTCTAGAATATACAGTTGTTGAGTGCTAGAACCATATTCAAAAATCGAAACCTATGCCAAATCGATCGGATAGCAATTGCTCTTTCGGTTAGGTTGTTAGTTCGTACCATCTGTACATGCATTTTCCATCTCTCACCAAGCGCCAGTTGACGTTACTACAGCGCCGAACTTCATTTACTTTACTCCCCTGGTTCCCTAGAACCGCGCCTCTTGAATTGCCAGGTCATAAGGAAATAAGTAGACGAGGGAAATTTAGGTTAGCTCTAGATTCAGTCCCTTGGGAGCTAGGAAGGTTCTCTTATTAAAGTGACTTGTGATTAATGCCACTGTCGAACTGGCAGTCAAGTCGTTGCAATCTTACTTTTCTGTTTGGCCTACTTTGATTATATGACTTGATTATTTTGGAGTGTGAACCAGCTTCCATATTTGGGTGGCGCTTGCCATAGGGGATGTGGATAGTTTGAGTCGATGTGATATGATATGTTCAGTTTAGTTCAAAGAAAAGTCTGGATTTTCCCGCCCATTTCTGTTTTATTATTCGACCATGTTGGTATAATATGCTGCTGTGTATTGTTTGTGGCCGTGAACTATGCCATTTTAGTACCTTGGTATCTGTTCCCTTTTTGATGATTGTCCATAGACTTGATTGTTTGTGAATGTGAACGAGCTACCATTTTTGGTATGATAGGATATGACCAGTTCAGCTAAAAAAAGACGTGGTTTTCGCACCCATCGCCATTTTGTTATTCGGGCCTTGACGCTCTCCGGTGAAGCTACGGGTTGTTCTTCTTGTGTGTTCTCTGAATATCTCTGACTATGCTTAAGTTTTGCATCCTACTTTGATGAATATGAAGCCCCAGATGTCCAGTCAGTTTTATTTAGTGACTGAAATATTTAACTTGCTGAAGTGTCAATTGTAATTGAGGTAGGTTTATTGTCCATTTAATTGGTAAGATTATCATGTTATTACAGTGGCCATGTGTTATTCTTCGTTAAGTGGCTTTCATGTGTGTTGCTTCTACCTGCATACAGACTGCTATGCTAATGCTCCCAAGTCACGTTTTCTTGCCTGTGCTTTTAGTCATGAAAAATGAACGGAAATCTTCTGAATTAGAACCATTTAGGTTAACTGATTTTGTATTAAACATCCTTTATTCTTGATTGCTTTTATGTTCTCCATAAGCTCTGTATGAATACTCAGGAATCAAAATAATGGAGCACCTGATTGTTTATTATAGCAATCATATACTTCCTAGATGCGGTTTTTCATACACGCAAATGAGTACCTTTGTGGTCTGCCTTATTTTTCTTTTGACACCTCATGATATTTCTCCCATTTGGTGCAGGTTGGTAAAAATGTTAAAAATGTGAATTTGACCTTCACGATGAGAGCCGAAATAATTGATGGTCAAGTTCCTGGTCAAATATGAAAATTTAGAAGACAAACAAAATGAATTTCAGTTAATAGTTCAGTTTGTGAGGGAAATATTTTTGTTCTGTTACGGAAAAGAGGTCCATATGCATGTCTCCGAAAAGCATGCAAACTGTCATTCAGTGTCTTATTCAAGTTCAGTGGCCCGATCATGCCGATTCCGGTTTGAGGGGTGCATGGAGGTACCGCTGTGGCGTCCCTGTCTCGCAGTGCATTGCCAAGGCTGTGAATAAGAAAGAGAAAATATGGATACAGTTATATTTTTTCGAAATCCGAAGAGCTCAGATTTACAACTACTGTCGTGGGCAGGCCACACAACCTTTAAATTTTCTCTTCCAGCTAATCATATTGCATATTTTAAGATAGTAACTTCCTGTAAGCATATCGTACATTTACTATGATTCCCTTTTTTATTCTATTCTTTAAATGCAATTATTAAATTCATGTTTCAATCAGTTTATGGTGTGGTGTCAATGAGGTGTCCTGATTCTACTTACACACCCATCATTCTAAGCTGATACTTCTAAATTATGTGTTATCCAAACAAATACGCCTGTGAAAGACCCACAAGGCAAGACCCCTCGCGCCGCTCCCCCAGGCGGCGCCAGGGGAAGAAACACGAGCGCAGCCAAGCTCCCTCCGTCCGGCGCCCCTTGCCGCTGCCGTCGCTGGCCTCGGCCGCGGCGGTGGCGGCGCCCACCCACTGCCAGAAAGGTGGTCGGTGGGAGGTCTTCGCGTCCTGCGTGGTGGCGACCGGCCGTGGGGGCGGCGGCGGTCCGGGATGAGGAAGCCAAGCCGGCGGGCTCGGGGGGAGATGGAGGTCGGCGGAGGGCCTCTGGCGGCGGCGACGGCGTCGCGCTGGGACCTTCGGTGCGGGGATGGCGGCTAGCTCAGCCGAGCTGCAGGGCCCGATCTGGGCCCATCTGGGCCGGGCGGCCCTCGGCGGCGCGCGACCCTGCGGGCTGCGGCGGTGCCTGCGTCCTGCTGCTCCTTCGGCAGGGGTGCAGCACGCGTGCAAGGGAGAAGGCCGGGGCTGCCGGTGGCGATGGTGTTCTGCGGGGTTGCGGCGTGTGATGGCCTGTTGTCAGGAGTGGCTCACGGCTCCTGGTGGAGGGCGCAGAGGCGGGAGCGAGGGTGCCCTCTGGCGGCGGCAGGTGTGGTGCGAACTGGCCGTGCCCTTGGCGGCATGGTGTCCTCGTGCGGGCTGAGGCGCGGCGACTGGGCGAGCTGCGGGGAAGAGGTGGTGGAGACTCCGGAGCGGAGGCAGGAGATGGCCTCTCCTGCCGCCGTGCTCCGGCGTCCGGGCAGCGTGGAAGCCGGGGCGGCGGCCCCGGACAGTGGCGGCTGCTCCGGCGGAGCGGCTGAAGCGGGCATGGCCTTGGCGGCGGCCGTGGAAGGTGGTGCCGCGGCTGTTGCGGCATGCGGTGGAGCTCGGCGGTTGACGACACGACCAGGACGCCGTCCTGCGGCTCCCGAAGCTTTACGGTCGGGTTGAACTCCGGGCGAAAGCTCGCACGGACTTTGGTCGGTGCCGACGACGGCGGCGCCCTCGGGCGTCGTTCTCCTTCTTGTTTGCGTCGTTGTGGAGCTTTTCGACCTTGACTAACGCGTGTGGTTCCAAGAGCTCCGGGTGAAAATCTAGCTCCTCGGGAGCGGGCGGCGGTGACGATCTCGTCACTACCTTGTTGGAGGCGCCGCCTTGGAGCTCTTGACCTGCGTGGTGCGACGGTTTCGCGGCGGATGTGCAAAATGAGCGTGTGGTCGTGGGTGGTGGACGTCGGGGCGGCGGCCCCGGATGGTGGTGGACGTTGAGGCGGCGGCCTCGGTCTCCCGCGCTACGACAGTTCTATGAGGCAGAGCCGTTGTCTAGCGGGGGTCTGGGTGGCGACCTGGATGGAGACTGCGCGGGCAGAGGGTTCGTCGACCCGACTGGATCATCTTCGGGCAATGCGAAGGTCGATCTGGTTGCTTCTCCGAGGCGGCGGCCCCGGTACATGGTGGTTTTGGTAGCAACCTGGATGAAGACTGCGGGGGCAGAGGGTTCGTCGACCATGACTGGATCGCTTTCGGGCAATGCGAAGGTCGATCTGGTTGTTACGCCGGGGCGGCGGCCCCGGAGCGGGTGGTGTGTGTTGTGGCGTTTGTCGATTTGGGTCGTGTGGACGACGGGTCACTTCGCTTGTGTCATTCTTTTGTACAGATTGTATGGTTTTTGGACCCGGTTTCCCTTATAAACTGGGTCAATTCTTTCTATCTATTCGAGCGGTGGTACGACCACCTTGTCCTAAAAAAAAAACAAATACGCCTTTGCATAGAAAAATGAAAGAGTCCTCTGAAACCTGACAGCATTTAGATAATTAGCATGCTATGAAATAGAAATTGATCAACAAATCAAGATGATAGCAAAAATTCTCACCAAGAGCGCAGCGTGACGCCGCGCCGAATTCAACTAGTTTTCCTTAAAACTTGTTCTTCTCCCACCTCTCCAACCTGTTGTATGATTAATGGATGGTGGGAAAATATAATGTAAAGTACATAAAATACATACATACGAACCAATACCATTCCCTAATATGATTTGACCTAGAGTCCTAGAATATGGGTAGACCAGTAGTTCATGGATATGTGTAGCATCAACGGATATTGCCTCAGTTATTTCTGAAGACGGCACTGTAACTAGCACAGCAGAGTGATGTATGGAGCTCACGAAGCCTAACTTAATGCGTTCAGTTGTTGTACCGATGCCAGATCAGCATCTATTTTTCACTCAGAACTTGCTTGTAACTTAATCCACTACTTGCTTGTTCAACTCAACAGGAAATTCTTGACAGCTTTGACTTGTTTGTTAGAAATGGATTCCTATATAAAGATTATCCCGACCGGGTTTCATGTATGGCAAAAGAAAGTTTACCGTGTTAGATGGTGATGCGAGTAAAATGCTGTTGCTACTCTTCAATCCAAGTGGAAGCAGCAGTCTTCTCGATCCTTTTTGCAGTCATCCTCTCCCTGATAGCACAGGCATCGTCCCATCGTCCTGCATTAGCCAGCGACTTGGACATGAGCGTGTACGTGCCGCCTCCGGCGTCCACTTCTCCGTCGAGAAGCCTCTCCCAGAACCGTTTGCCGGACACGCCGTCCACTTTACTCAAGCTTGCGTAGGAGCAGTAAGCTCCAAGCACCTGCTGATCGCGTTGCATCGGCATCCGCCTGAAGATTTCTGCAACTCCGTCGAGCTGCCCGGCTCGGCCACAGGCGTCGAGCACGCACGTGTAGTGCTCCCTCCCCGGCTCCATCCCGTACACCCTCGTCATGGCGCCCAGGATGTGCAGCGTCTGGTCGGCCAGCCCAGCATGGCAGCAGGCATAGAGCAACGCCAGGAACACGCCGCCGTCTGGCTGAACCCCGCGGCGCAGCATCAAAGAGAAGAGCTGCAGCGCCTCCCTGCACCGGCCGTGCACGGCCATGGCCCTCATGACGGTGCCCCAGGAGACCTGGTCCTCCTTGTCGGGGAGCAGGTCGAACACATCGAAGGCCATGCGGGCTTCCCCGCACTTGGCGTAGGCGTCGATCAGCGCGTTGCCGACGACCTGCTCGCCACCGAGTCCTCGCTTTAGCACGTACGAATGCAGCACCTTGCCACATGCCAGAGAGCCGGTGGACGCCACGGCGTGCAGGACGCTCACCACGGTGGCCTCGTTCGGAGAGGCCTGGCCGTCGGCGAGCATCGTCCGAAACATGGCGACGGCGTCCTGCGGGGTGCCGCTTCTGGCGAGCCCCCACACCATCGCGGTCCAGGTGAAGACGTCTCGCTCGGGAATTCCGTCGAACAGGCTGCGCGCGCTCCGGAGTGCTCCGCACTTGGCGTACACGTCCAGCACGGCGTTGTCCAGGATCGGGTTCGCGCCAGGGCCGCCCCCTCGCCGGAGCCAGAACCCGTGAATGGCCCGCCCAAGCATGAGGTTTCGTAGCCTGGCGCACGCCGGGAGGACGCTCGCCAGCGTGAGCGCGTTCGGCGTCGCGTCCATCCTGGCGAACTCCGCGACGGCCTCCGCTGCGCGCCCGCTCCTTGCCAGCGCCGAGATGCGCTTCGTCCACCGCACGACGTCTCCCGGCGAACCGATCATTCATGGCAGCGCGCGAGCGCGAATCACTTGTTTAAGACGTACAGGGCGCAAGCCTGGCTATCTATAGTTGTACTGAACGCACTGCGGAAACAGTTGTACATATTTCTATGGAAAGAAAGTCCATTTTCCAGGACACAACGTTTCAGGTCACGGGGTTCATATGTCCCAGTCGTGTAAAATATTTTTAAAAACTTTTTTAAAATGTCAAAAAATTCCAAAAACTATTTCAGATATATATAAAGATATTTTGTGTTAGCATAAAATATTTCGCAGAGAAAAGACATTTTTTGTGAACTGTACAAAAAAGACAAAAAAAAAAATGTCTCGTACAAAGTCATTTTGGAGCGTCCGGATTTGTTGTTTTAATACATGTCACAAAAATGTCATTTCTTCGTGAAACTTTTTGTGCTAACATAAAATGTCCTTATGTATATTCGAAATTTTTATTTTGAATTTTTTGACATTTTGAAAATTGTTTAAGCAGTGGGTGTGCATCTGCACTCATGACTCGATATGGATTTCCGCATTTTTCATCCTTAAACTCTCAAGAAATTTCACTTTTTGTCCTAAACAAACCCCGAACTTTTATAAAAGTATGTAGCCAATATAACTCGAGAAAAACCCTTATGTGGACAACATGTGGCACAATTTTTTTGGGTAAACCGAATCCAACAGGAACAAGATCTGGATCAGGCCGTTCCACCCTGTCAAAATCCTTGCCCGGACGCTAAATCCCCAAACCTCACCACATGAGTGCCTGCGCCGCTCGGCTAAGTCGTTGTCCTGATAGTCCCGCGTGCTGCACCACTCTTCCACATCAACCCTTGAGATTGTTTGCATCCACAACCCCACTCGCCCACACTCATAGCTCGTCCACATCTCCCCTCCTCGCAACGAATTTATGTGAAGCTCAGCATCGTCGCCATGCTCATCGGTGGCATCACGTCATCGTGCATTCGTCTGAGGAATCTCGTGGTCGATTCATGTTGCCGTGCTCCTTCCTTCAAGTTGGAAGGCGCAACAAGCTAGTCACCTTCCAGGACCAGCACGATGGGGTACTCCATGTCATCGCTTTTCTTGGGTCAGATAGGTTATGATGTTTTAAAATAGTTTGAGATTTAGGTTGGACCGAACAAAAGTTTTAGAATGAAAAGTACACTTACATAAGAATCCAGGGGTGAAAATGGACTTTCTTCTTCTATGGGAGCATCTTCAAGGAAGATAACATTGTACAAATTCCAGATCATATATTTTGTGAGTGAGTGAGTCCACAATCTGCACAAGCCAAATTAATCTAATCATGTCCGTTTCCAGTCACACACGTAAAACTGAAACGTCTCTCGTGAATTGGCAAATGAAATCCTCGATCGAGAGTTCAAAATGAACTTTTATGAAGTAGTCGCGGAGCAGGTGGCGCCGGCAGCGGCGGCGAGGGCATTCTCCCGTCGCGGCGTTCTTCTCCTGAGGTAAACCACGCACTGGGAGTCGTGGCGGTACGTGAGTCTGACCAGGCTCCCCACGACGCGGTACCGGGACCGCGACCGCACCGTGATGGTGACCGGCACGCCCTTGCCAGACTCGAGCAGGTCCTGCATACCGCGCCCCGCCGCGTACATCGGCTTCTCCTGCGCCGTCACGAAGAGCCTCACCGTCGTAGCGCCCCCGGCCCGACGGAGACGACGTACGGCCCCTCTCCTTGTGAGGTCGCGAAGGTGAACTGGACGAAGGACATGTGGAGCAGCGGTGGGAGGAGGTGCAGGCTGAAGACCTTGGAGTGGTTCTCCACGGCCATCTCGACGGAGCAGTTGCAGTTGATGAAGCTGGTGATGACGCCGGAGCCGTCGAGCCCTTCGCCTAGGCTGAACTGTTCGACCTTGCCGACCTTGAAGGAGACGCCTGGGCGGGCGGGCTTGGTGGCGACGACGAAGACGAGCAGCGCGATCGCCACGCTGACGGCCACCCTCCACGCCACCTGGAACGCGATGCAGCAGCAGGGCGCCTCCCGGTCAAGCTTCACGTACCTCCACGCCCCGCTCCTGCGGTCAGCGCCGTCGCCGTCGTCGTCGTCCTCGCATGCAGAGGACCGCCCGGACACCACCCTCAGTACCTGCCGCTGCGGTTTCTTGTCGGTGAGGAAGGAGTTGTTGGAGCCGCGGGAGGAGGAGTAGCGGGACAGGGCGAGGCGGGAGGCTTCCTGGTCGTGCTCGTGGCGACCGGCGCCAGTGTCGTCGCCGCGGGGGGAGCGGCGCGGGGCGGCGAAGGCGGCCTCCGGGAACGGAGAGAGGATGAGCGCCGTGGAGTCGGACGCCGGGTGGCTGAGGGTGTGCGACGCCGCGGAGGGGCTCTGCACGTAGTAGGCGCACGGGGACGGGTGGAAGAGCGGCAGCTCCTGCTCCTCCGCGCCAATGGCAGCTGCCATGACCACGTTGACGATCAATCACAGCTGCCTCTTCTTCAGCTACGCGCTAAGTTCGCTTGCTCTGCTGGTGGAACTTTGAGTCAGTGAAGGTTTATGTAGAAGGAAAAGGGATCAAGGTTTGGACTTCGATCATGGCATGCGAAATGATAATCCGCAGCGGGTTGCGTCCAACTTTTGCAAAATGTGGGGAAATAAAGGGGAAAAGAAGGACCAGTATGAGATTATAACCCGACTTGACAGGCGGGATTTCATCAATTGCCCCCTTGGGCTCAAATGTCGATGATGGTTAGCACATATCTTTGCTATAGCAGTGAGTGAGAGTGCGGGACGGAGCAAGGTGATGAGTGCACGTGCCGCATTTTTTGTACGTAATGCATCATGGACCTCTGCTCTCTCTGATTAATAATGGTAGCCAAGCAAGCTAGTCTCCAAATTCAAATTAAGAGATGGTGCTCTGAAAGTCTTGGCCTGGCTAGCGATTTGTTAACGTTCTAGTACCTTCTACGGTGAGAATGATATGCTATAAACTAGATTTAGCGGCAAAGGTACTCACTGCTCATTCGGCTGATCGTACGACGACGGAATGGGATTAACAGCACATGACAATTATTAAATGCAACACCAGTGCGCCATTATTATGTATCATCATGAACCGCAACTCTGCTACATGTGCTCTGTTTTACCGGCAACGGATGACTTAGATTTTAAGGTACGTAGATGCAAATGGTACTCATGCATGCATGCGTAGCAGAAAAGTATAAGACCTATTCACTTTCCGGCCTGAACGGTGAAAAAGTGAAACTGTATGCCTGTGGTCGGTGGTTTATCAGGTTGTTCATACTATGCCCGCCCAAATCGCAATTGTAAAGATTTTGGCCTGATCTTTTCGGTGCCCGATCAATTTTGTTATCAATTTTGATCTAGGTCAACCGACAATTTTCATAGTTCTGAGTCAATGCTGATTGTCGTTGGTTTCCCAGTCAATGCCGATAGCCATTGGTATTCCTAGTCAATGCCACTATGTTCTGCCCAGACCCCACTCTTGTGGGGGTGGCCGACCTCTATGAGCATTTCACTAATCATGCATTCATGCTGGCTACTGGCCCAAGGGGCTGAGAACTGCGACGCTATTGGTCTGCTGGAAAATCTAGAAGGAGTGTAACGCCAGTGTTGAACAACAAGTCCACTATGCCTACCGTGCTGACCTCCAAGATCAAAGAAGAAGGGGAAGCTTGGATCAACGACTGGAGCCTAGTACTTCGCTCAACTAGTCCCTTACGTCGTGCGGGTTCATGTGCCCCTACCGGGTGTACCTGTTTGTGATATGATTCTTTTCTTTTTGGCTTCAGCCATTCTGTTTACTCCTTCTTAATCAATGAAAAGGTAGCGCTCCTGCCCTGTTTAAGAAAAAAAAGAGTAATTGATTCACGTGTTCACAAGAAAATTGATGGCCGAGAACAAAATAAGAGGAAAATAACCCTTATGGGAGTTGCGCTGATTAGGGTCACACTCGTAGTCGTGAACCGTGGCTAGAAGTGAGAAATGGGAGTTTCTACACATCTCCGAACATTTGAATAGTCGGTCATTTTTGGATGCTAACGACGTCTGGGATACACAAGCGGTCGTGCACGTCGTACGATCAAGAGTCAACGCGTGAGAAAGGTGGACACGTTTTAAGACATGAACGAGCCTGCGCACATACTAGGTTTCACGATAAAACATTGGGTCGACGAATCAGATTAGAATTCAGCTGCGAAGATTGCTTTACGACGCGCCATCACCCAGAAGGTAACATGAACTGCCTTTTTTTTTAAGCAGCAACTGTCCTGTATTTCTCATGAAGCGGAGGATCCATCATTGCAAATACCCATTACTTCTTTAGTGGAACCTATTATCCATCGCGTCGCATTATCTTGTAGCACACATGTGCTTAGTCAACTCCTCATTTGTTTTTTTTAGGGTGGACTTCTCATCTGCTTAGGGGGTGTTTGTCTGGGCTTTTGGTAGCTTTCGAGTGGAAAAAGCAGTCCAAACGAACAAAACAGGGTGCGGTGGGTGTGGGCTTCGGTGAAGCCACCGAGCAAAATAGGCATAGAGGAGAAAGCACCTCCGGAGATGCTTCCCACAGCACCGAGCGAAGCGTTTTTCCAATATGGACATGTCGTTCGAGAAAATTACGAGCAAAATGCCCCCTCGAACCACAAGTTAAGAGTAACGTAAAAATAAATAAACCCATCGCATAGCATAGCGTATATATTATATCTCTTGAATTTTCATATCGGCTTACTATTTCAACTTTCCTACAAAAAAATATAGGAAATATTTTCTTAACTTTCAAAAAACTTTAAAATTAGTTTAACAGCTATAGAAATCAGAGGAAGTTGATAGGCTTACAAGTTTTTTCGCCCAACAACATGATATGAGTCAATAGCTTGCTGGGCTTCCTGTAAACACTGAAACGGTCCACCGCGATCAGGATATACATGGAAAAAATCCCCCCTTATCGACTCTGACAAAATATTGGACAAGCAGACAAGTAGGTGTCAATGAAAACACATCACACCTGAAAGTGAAACACGATTTGTTTGATTATTTCGCGGATCAGACAAATTTTGAAATAATGCTGGGACACGATTGAACAAACTATTACTACTTCATGTATGAATTACAGAATTTAATTCACACGCGCGCTCACCATGTGGTGATTTCAGCGGCGCTGGCAGAGATAAAAAGAAAGTGCATACCGTTGAGACATCGATCTGCAGGTTGTGGGCAGCAACAACTCTGGTTGGTCTAGGGTTTGGTGTGGGCGTTTGTTAAGGTGCCTCGGCGGATTGCGCTCGATCGGGAGGGGTCCAGGGTTTAGAGTTCTTGTTGATCGCGACGCCTCATCCGGAGGTCGGAGACTTGAAGGGTACAACTATAAAAAGAGTTCCCTTCGGAAAGGGAACTTTGCTCACGTCTCAGCGCGCCACGTGGTGATCCCAGAAAGAAACGAAATCGAATTTCGCTACTGCGACCACCCGTACAAACGTGAGCGTGCCACGTACATGCAATACGTGACAAGTAAAATCGGGCTGTACAAACTACTATCGGTACGTACGAGAAAGACAGAGAGGAGGCGATCGTGGCGGCCGCCTAGGGTTTCAACCCTAGCCGCCGCCACGGGTGATATCTGCAGCTTCATCGTCGCCGCCGGCAAAGATTCGACGGGTCCTCGCCTCCTCTAGGTGTCGTTCTGGCACTAGAAGGGGTGGGGACCTCGGACCTGCGCACGGCGCTTCTCGAAGGTCCTTAATGGTAGAGTTTGGTTTTGGTCGTCATCTTCTTCGTTAATGGAGATGGTATCGTCTGCAATAAGTGATCTTCCACGCTTCGTTCGACGGCGAGATATCCTTCCCGACGTCAATGGTGGCTTTGGAAGATTAAGTCTGTCTAGGTATGGTTCTTCAGATCTTGCTTTGCCAGATCAATCTTGGATTGTTTCTCATGGTTGCCGCGAGGAGGTTTGTCCTCGCAATATCTATCCCGGCTACTACGTCTTCGGCAATGGTGATTCGTTCTCTCGGCTCCCAACGACGTCGACAAAGTGGTTCGGTTATTTGTCCCTGGAATATCAGTGGTGGTGCTCTTGCCGATGTTGCTTGATTAATTTAATGGCTGCGTGCGTGCACAAAGTCTTGGTATTGCAGCTCAAAATTAAAAAGGGAGAACCTTCGGTGGTATTCACAGGTCTATGGTTTGGTGGTGTTGGCGTTGTTCTACGGCTGTCTTCAGAAAAGTACAAGATTGTGTCATGGATGAAGAAAGAGCTTGAAGATCTCATAGATTTGCTAGTCTCTTTTAATTTTGTTTTTATAATCGATATAATCGTGTACTCTTTGCTGGTTTAATATACGTGGAAAATTCAAAAAAAAAAACGTGAGCGTGCCACGTGATGCGCTAAACGAGTGGCAAAATCGAATTTTTCTACGACCGTGCTGGATGAGCAGCGCGCGTCCTTCGCGCGCACGGCTCTTTTTTTTTTTTTTTTGACGGGAACCTCTCGATTCCATTAACTTGATCCAGCAGAATCACTGGCCAGTACACAGTTTACAACCTCTGGAACATAGTCCAACCAAACAGTACCAGCCTTCATCTGAGCTGAGCCTAGGGCTGCGAGCTCATGTGCTACTTTATTACAAATACGAGGAACAAAGTGCAAATCAGCAGAAATAAAATTGAGACGGATGAAAGCACGCAGGTCACGAAAGATAATTCCCTCAGGCGCAAAATCCAGCTCCGTGCTCTGCAAAGCCTTGACAAGGATTTGAGAATCTGTCTCCACCACCACACGTCCCATACCCCAATTCGCAGCAGCTTGTACAGCTTCACCACACGCCACTGCCTCTGCCTGCAAAGCACTGGCGACATTGGCAATGCGACCAAGCCCTGATCCCCGAACCTCACCTTCTGCATCTCTGGCCACAAACCCCCAGCCTCCTGTGTATGTGTTGCTCTGAAAAGCACCGTCCACGTTTAGTTTAATCAAATCCGCAGCAGGAGCTTGCCACTTCAGTTCACGCACAACAGTTTCTGGTACTACACTGCCCCGACCTGACTGCAATGATTCGCTAGCCCAGTATCTAATCTGTCCAATTAGCTCTCCAATCGACATAGACTTGTTTTCAGCATTTATTTTGTTCCTTCTAAGCCAGCTACGCCAGAGGAGACAGCAGCATAGAACCTTCTTCTCATCATCTAGCTTCAGAATTTCTTGTATCACATCACCTGCAGACTCGTATGTACACATGCGGTCACGGATCTCTCCGAGTCCCAGCCCCTCCCACACTTTCTTTGCATCTTTGCATTTCAGAAACAGATGGGCTCCATCTTCATCAAACCTCTTGCAGCATACACATAGTGTGTCACATTCAATACCCCTGCGCTTAATGTTCGTTTTTAGCGGAAGACTGTTATGTGATAACCTCCATATATGTTGTTTCACTTTGGGCAGACATGGCAGATCCCAAAGCTTCTTCCAAAACGAGCTTTCATTTGAAGTACCCGACCCCGTCTCATTCTCTTCATCTCTTTGTTCCACATAAATTTTGTAAGCTGACCTGACAGAAAACAACCCTTTTTTATCATAGTACCACGCTGGAAAATCTTCAAACTCCGGCCTAATTGGCATAGTAAGGATAACCTTTGCATCCATTTCCCAAAATGTGTCACGTACGAGCATTTCATCCCACTCGCCCGTGATTGGATTGATGAGCTCATGTACACGTGTGAGCAAACACTGTCTTCTCGGGGTAATAGGCTGACGGCTTCCTTCTCTGTTTAGCCACGGATCATCCCAAATTCGTATATTCTCACCATCCCCTATACGCCATATTATGCCATCTTTTAACAGTCCCAGCCCTCGAAGGATACTTCGCCATGAATAAGAGATACCTGCTGATGCCGTAGCCTCCAAAATTGAAGTATTTGGGAAATATCTTGCCTTTAGGACTTTTGCACATAAAGAGTCTGGATTGGTTAACATTCTCCAACCTTGGCGTGCCAACATTGCCAGATTAAACCCGTATAGATCACGAAATCCCAGCCCTCCTTCACTTTTCGATTTTGAAAGTGTCTTCCAGCTAAGCCAATGCATCTTATTTTCCTTATCATGTTGTGACCACCAATATCGACATATCATCATGCTCATTTGTTCACATAGTGTTTTGGTAAGGTCAAAACAAGACATAGCAAAAGTGGGAATAGCTTGTGCGCATGCCTTTATGAGGATATCTTTTCCTGCCTTCGAGAGCATCCTTTCTTTCCATCCTTGGATCCTTTTCCAAATCCGATCTTTTAAATACTCAAAAGTTTTTGTTCTTGATCTTCCAACATAAACCGGTAACCCAAGATATTTTTCAGTTCGTGCCTCTGCTGCAATGTGCAACTCGGCCAACACATGTTCCCTTGCCTCCACGCTTGTGTTTGAGCTGAACATAACCGAAGACTTATCGAAATTGATAGTTTGCCCCGAGCATACCTCATAAAGTTGTAGCAAATGTTGCAGAGATTTGGCACTCTCACTAGAAGCTTTAATAAGCACCAACGAGTCATCTGCAAACAAGAGATGGTTAAAACTTGGGGCTCCCGCACAAATTCGGATGCCTTCTAACTCCCCTCGCACCTCAGCTTTATTAAGCATGGATGAGAATCCTTCCGCACAAATAAGAAATAAATATGGCGATAAAGGGTCCCCCTGTCTGAGTCCTCTCTGAGGTATTATAGTATCTGTTAATCCTCCATTCACCTTCACTTGGTATTGTACTGATGTGATACATTTCATAACCAGCTGAATCCATCCTTCCGCAAATCCCATTTTCCGCATCATTTTTTCCACAAAGTGCCATTCCACCCGATCATAAGCTTTGCTCATGTCGAGCTTGACCGCAGCATATCCCTCTTTACCGGTCTTCTTGTTCTTCATAAAATGTGTGCACTCATATGCAAGCAAAATGTTGTCCGTTATTAATCTTCCCGGCACAAAAGCACTCTGGTTTGGTGATATGATCTCCTCCAATACCATCTTCAGTCTATTCGCTAAAATTTTTGAGACCAGCTTGTAAACCACATTACAAAGACTTATTGGTCTCAAATCCTTCATGCAGCCCGGGTTCTCAAGCTTTGGTATAAGTACAATGCAGGTCTCATTCCAATCTGCTGGCATAGGGCCACCATTTAACACACCAAGTACCTCATCTGTAACTTTTTCCCCTACCACATCCCAAAACTTTTTGTAGAAAAGTGAGTGCATCCCATCTAGGCCCGGCGCCTTAAGATCTCCTATACTTTCCAAAGCCACAACCACCTCATTTGATGTGAAATTTTTACACAGGAGCTCATTCATCTCTTCTGTTACTCGTGTGTCAACATGGTCCAACAACTCCTCCATACGGGTACCTGTAGAGGAAGTAAAAAGGTTTGAAAAATAGTTAGTTGCCACCTCTTTCATGGCCTCCTCCTCCTCCACCTCAACACCATCATCCCTCTTTAATTTCAGAATTCGGTTCATCTTCTTCCTCTCCGATGCAAAGGAGTGAAAATATTTAGTATTACGATCCCCTTCCTTCAACCAGGTGGCATGTGCCCTTTGCTTCCAATATGTCTCTTTTTGATCCTCCAATCTACTGAGCTTAAACCGCAACACTTCCTCTTTTCTAACTTGTTCCGCACTGATATTCATTCTCCTGCACTTTTCTAGTTCCTTCTTAATGCGGTGGATTCTTTTTTCCAGGTCTCCTAAAATGTTGTGGCTCCAATCTACTAGCTCCCCCAGCACTCCCTTCACAGCCTCCATCACGCCACCACCTTCCACCCGTACTTTCCGCTCCCAGCCATTCTGTACTATACTTCTGCATTCCTCCTCTTGTAACCATCTTGCCTCAAACCTGGGTAAAGAGCAGCTAGCTGGAGTCTGCCTCCTGCACACACCTCCATGTGTATCAACAATAACCGGGCGGTGATCCGAGTGGCGAGGATCTGCATTAAAAACTTTATATGCCGGAAATCTCCCTCTCCAACTCGCTGAAGCCACCGCCCTATCCAATCTCTCCTTTATATATTTTCCGGCAACATGGCTATGATTCCTCCACGTAAACATGTCTCCCGTGAATCCAAGGTCATCAAGCTCGCAAAGCTCCAAAGCTTCCCTGAAATTGTCCATCTGCTGTTGAGATCTTGGGACCCCTCCTTCTTTCTCCCACGAAAAAAGTATCTCATTAAAATCACCTATGCACAGCCAGGGTTTATCACTTTGGTGTTTTAAAGTTCTTAGAAGCTGCCACGTCTTCCCCCTCTCCTCTACCTTCGGCTCTCCATAAATTCCCGTGAAACGCCATTTGAAACCATCTGGTTCTGTAATCTCCATATCAATGTGGTACTTGGATTTGAAACCAATCATTCTTAAGTTAACCGTGTTCTTCCAAAAAACTACCAGGCCACCGCTTTGTCCCTCGCAGTCCTTCACAATCATGTTTGGCATCCCTAGCTTCCATCTCAACCACTCCAACTTCCCCTCCTTGAGCTTCGTTTCCGACACGAACAGAACGTCAGGGTCCTCCCGCTTCTTGACATCAAGAAGCCCACGAATAGCCGGGCCATTCCCCAATCCCCGGCCATTCCAACCTCCTAGTTTCATTGGGACTCGCAGGGCTGTTCCGACAGCCCCGCGTTCATAACATTTTTGTTGTTCTCACCATCCTCCATCAGCACATCAAACTCTCTTGCTTTATTTTGTTTCTTTTGTTCCTCAACTGCCATCTCAGCACCCCCCTCTTCAAAGCCTGCATCATCTGGTTTTGATCGTAAAAAAGTTTGCTCTTGCTTGGATTGAGCAGAGGCGGGCGGAACCGGCCATCAGCAAGCTGAATGACCTTCTCCCTGCTTCTCACCACCGAAACACACATCAGATTTCTACATAAGCCATAGCGGATGATCCTTGAAGGCACATGTGTCTGCCCAATCTCTCCCCTGATCCATAGTGGTAGAAGGGATCTGTTTACCTCGTCAAACTCCATCAGAAAACCTGCCTCTACACCTTTCACGCTTGTCACAACAGCATGAACAACACGGCTTCTGTCCTCACTGTGTGGAAATCGCACCAGCTTCTGTTGATCCACCCCTACACGCTCAGCAGACCGAGGAACACAGGCCACAATCTCCATCTCCGTGTCTTCATCTAAAACGATTCCACCACCCCTGACTTCCTCACCGGACTCAAAACTTGTATAAACCTCAACCCCGCTGGCCTTCTTCTCTTCTACAACCAAGTCCGACACGATCGCCGCAGGTGCCGATCCGCAAACCTGGCCTTCTGATGAACAGGGGAGCAAGAACCCCACCAAGGAGTCAGATTTGCACCCCCTCCTCACGGGAAACTCCTTACAGCTAGCCCTCACGTCGCCCGAGTCGAGGAAGGCGGCTACCTTGGCCCGCATCACCTGCATACTTCGCGACGGATCCATCGATCGGCGGACAATCTGCAGTGCCCGCGCCTTCATACCGTCCAACTCCTCAGAGAACACTCCGATACGCCCGATCTCCATGCGTTGCATCTCTGAGTTCTCCTCTCGATGGGGAATCTTGTGCCCGATGGAATTGGATTTTGGGGATTTCTGGAGTCTTGGGGGAGCAGTAGAAGAACTAGAATTGATTGACTGGGAGATGTAGAACAAGGGGTAGAGAGATAGATTTGGAGTTGAATTAGAGAGAGGATCTAGATTGGGAAGGAATCGGACGGGAAGCACCAGGAGGAGGAAGACGGCATGTCGCCAGAGCTTTCGCGAGAGCAACGGCGCGCACGGCTCTGATGCTAAGCATCCCGCGCGACGATCGATCGCAAGCTCCCAGGCGTACGAGTTTGCTGCTGGCCGGAGTACAGAAAATCAATTCGTTCAGCGCGCGCGGCATGCATGACCTGGTTATAGCGATGTACAGCATGCATGAATGTTCTAGCCATGTAGCAGGACCATGCAAATAAGAAAAAATCAAAAGATGTACAGAAGCTAGATACGTAAATTGAAAAATTGACATGTACAACTTATACTGATGGTGTACAAACTAAATACAGCAAGAAGTAAAAATAAACAGAAAGTACAAGTGCACAGAAATAGTAGTACAAAACACGAAATTAGACAAAGAAGGTGTACAATATGCATAGAACTGGATGTACAGAAAACACACAACAAGGTGTACAAAATACATAGACACATGTTGTACAAATAGACAACACATGTTGTACAGACACAGGATGTACAACTAAACGGACACATGTTGTACAACTAGAAAGACACAGGTTGTACAACTGTACAACTACGCAGCACAGTTTGTACAGACACAGGTTGTACAACTACACAGACACATGTTGTACAACTAGAAAGACACAGGTTGTACAATTATACAGATAAATGTTGTACAACTACGCAGACACAGTTTGTACAGACACATGTTGTAAACTACAGACACAGGTTGTACAACTATGCATAACCGGTAGTACAAAAATAAAGTTTGTCGAAACCTATCAACATAGGATTTAGTTTTGAAGATCTCGACGCGAGGAGCTCAAAAATGAAAACGGTTCGTAATTTGGATAAACGGTTCTCGAGATATTTCATTTCAAAAATTCGGTTTAGAAAAATAAAAGGGAAAAAGCTGTCCTCCCACCTCACTATCCCTTCTCTCTCATCATACAAAAGTATAGAAAACATGAAGTACAAAGTAGAGAGAAGTGGGAGTACAAACTATACAAAACAAGTTGTACAAACTATACATAACCGGGAGTACAAAAAAAAGTTCGTCCAAACCTATCAACATGGGATCTAGTTTTGAAGATCTCGACGCGAGGAGTTCAAAAGTGAAAACGGTTCGTAATTTGAATAAACGGTTCTCAACATATTTCATTTTTTAAAAACGAATCTCAAAATAAATGCACAAACAACCCTCCGCACGGAGAAGCAGAAATCCCACCAAAACTCTCTCGTGCTGCCACTTGTGACATATTCAAGAACTCATGGGAGACCGCGTGAAGGGAGAAGTTTACACTTGTCATCACGCCACGGTTTGCAAAGGGAACTTTTTTTTAGTGATTTCGAGACTTGAACCCTATTTTTAAGTTTGGTCACACCCCGAGCATTAAGCCCATACGCAGGGCTGATAGTTGTCCCGGCCTGGTGATGCGCCAGGCCGAGGCGCGCAAAATCTGCCACACGGTAAGGCCCGCTCAGCGGCCCATCCATCCACCTCCTCCAAAGACTCCGGCCAAGGGAACTAGGCAGTTCGCTGCTCCACAGCAGAGTCCCCAGACCAGATCCGACGCCACCGCGGCCATGGATCCCCCGCCGTTGCCGCGCCTCCTCCGCCTCGCCCTCCTCCTCCTGCTGCTCGCCTCCCCCGCCGCGCTCGCCTGGAAGAAGGACGAGTTCCGCAACTGCAACCAGACCCCCTTCTGCAAGCGCGCCCGCACCCGCGCCCCGCACTCTCTCGACGCGCCGCTCTCCCTCGTCGCCGCCTCCCTCGCCGTATCCCCCGACGGCACCCTCACGGCCGAGCTCTCCCACCCCTCCCGCCCCCGCCCGCTCCTCCTCCGCCTCTCCGCGCTGCCCCCGCACGCGCTCCGCCTCCAGATCGACGAGGACTACTCCACCAGCACCCCGCCGCACCGCCGCTTCCACGTCCCCGACGTCCTCCTCCCCGACGTCGACTCCCGGTCGCTCCACCTCCCCAAACCCAACACCATCAAGGGCGTCTCCACCGTCGCGCTCTCCTCCGACCTCGACGTCGTCCTCAACCACGACCCCTTCGAGCTCACCGTCCGCCGCGCCGGCTCGGGCGACCCCGTGCTCTCCTTCAACTCCCACGGCCTCTTCGACTTCGAGCCGCTGCAGGAATCCAAGCCCGAGGGCGACACCTGGGAGGAGACCTTCCGGAGCCACACCGACACGCGCCCGCGCGGCCCGCAGTCCATCTCCTTCGACGTCTCCTTCCACGGCGCCGACTTCGTCTACGGCCTCCCCGAACACGGCTCCACCTCGCTCGCGCTCCGCCCCACCCGCGGCCCGGGGGTCGAGGACTCCGAGCCCTACCGCCTCTTCAACCTCGACGTCTTCGAGTACCTCCACGAGTCGCCCTTTGGGCTGTATGGCTCGATCCCCTTCATGATCGGCCATGGCCCCGGGGCTTCTTCGGGGTTCTTCTGGCTCAATGCTGCGGAGATGCAGATTGATGTGCTTGCGCCAGGGTGGGATGGCGCCACGTCCACCGATAATAATGGGAGGATTGACACGCTGTGGATGGCTGAGGCCGGCGTTGTCGACGCGTTCTTCTTTGTTGGCTCCGAGCCAAAGGATGTGATCAAGCAGTACATTAGCGTTACAGGTGCGCCCTCCATGCCACAGCAGTTTGCAGTGGCGTATCACCAGTGCCGATGGAACTACCGGGACGAGGAGGACGTTGCTGGGGTTGATGCTGGGTTTGATGAGCATGATATTCCATACGACGTGCTCTGGCTCGACATTGAGCACACGGATGGCAAGCGATACTTCACATGGGACCGTTCGACGTTCCCTAACCCAGAGGAGATGCAGCGGAAGATAGCGGATAAGGGCAGGAAGATGGTGACGATCGTTGACCCACATATGAAGAGGGACAGTGGGTATCATCTCCATGAGGAAGCTACTGCTAAGGGGTACTATGTGAAAGATGCAAGCGGGAAGGACTACGATGGGTGGTGCTGGCCTGGGGCTTCATCATATCCTGACATGTTGAACCCTGAGATACGGGACTGGTGGTCTGATAAGTTCTCCTATCAAAACTACAAGGGATCAACTCCAACACTGTACATTTGGAATGACATGAACGAGCCATCTGTCTTCAATGGCCCTGAGGTATGTCGATGAATTGCAATATGTCTGTGTTTTATCTTGTGAAGATGAGGTTTACAGCAAAAATTGAAACATTTTATTCATGAGTCAATATTTATAGTATCTTGCCCTTAAATAGGTCACCATGCCTAGGGATGCAATACATGATGGTGATGTGGAACACCGAGAACTACACAATGCATATGGGTACTACTTTCATATGGCTACTTCAGATGGGCTTCTCAAGCGAGGCGAGGGTAAAGACAGGCCCTTTGTTTTGTCAAGGGCCTTCTTTGCTGGAAGTCAACGGTATGGGGCAGTTTGGACTGGCGATAACAGTGCAGACTGGGATCACCTTAAATCTTCTATTCCGATGGTTTTGACCCTTGGTCTTACTGGCATTACCTTCTCTGGTGGGTGGACCTACATACCAACTTCACCTCAGTAATCCTGATCTTAGAAGCTTTACTAACAAGTGAAGCTTTGACAGGTGCGGATGTTGGTGGTTTCTTTGGTAATCCAGAACCTGACCTGTTGGTGCGCTGGTACCAAGTAGGAGCTTTTTATCCTTTCTTTAGAGGTCATGCTCATCATGACACCAAGAGGCGGGAGCCATGGCTATTTGGGTAATGCCACAAATAGTCAAACTTATGGAATTTTGCTTATTTTGGAAGTTCTTGACCTGGCTGATAATCTTCTCTAAAAATTGGCTGTTAATCGAGGAAAATCAATCACAATGACGCGACTTCACACTGTTGTCCATACAATTTTCCTTCATAAACTTAGTTTCGGAAAAGTAGATCAGAAGTGATATTTGTTTGAAGGCTAACATAATCTCTCTACTTACTACAGAGAGCGAAGAACTGCCCTCATGAGGGAGGCAATACATATGCGCTATTCATTGCTGCCCTACTATTACACACTGTTCCAAGAGGCTAGTGTAACTGGTGTTCCTGTTATGCGTCCTTTGTGGTTGGAATTTCCTGATGACAAGGAAACATATAATAATGGTGAGGCTTTTATGGTTGGGCCAAGCATTTTAGCTCAAGGAATTTATGAAGAGGTAAGTGATACTGCATACATTTTTCCCTAAGCAATTCATATTTTGCTTGAAAGTGCAAAACTGAGAAATGGAAACTGAGCAATTTAACATGCAGGGCCAGAAATCAGTGTCGGTTTACCTTCCTGGAAAGGAGTTATGGTACGACTTGAGAAATGGATCCCCATACAAGGGAAGTGTCTCACACAAGCTGCAAGTTTCAGAAGATAGCATACCAAGCTTCCAAAGGGCAGGTACAATTGTGCCAAGAAAGGATAGATTCAGGCGGAGTTCTACGCAGATGGTTAACGATCCATACACTCTGGTATGTTAAACATATTTCTTATGCAAATAGCATTTAATTTGGTGTGTACTCATTTGCTCTTTGGTAACTCATAACTTTGTGTACCTGTTATTTCTTTGATGTGCAAATAGTCATTAGTAGTGTTAATATCTACCTGGTATATCATAATATTTTTTACTGGTGAGAAAGTGAAACTTATTTTTTTACTAAGGAGTACGTGAACCTTACTCAGCTAGCCTCTTCCCTATAAGTTGATGTTGTTATGATGACCAAATAACATCATTTTCTACTGTTGTTGAATTAGTAGGCTCATTGGTCTTTAGACAGGGTTGCTGTGATTTGATTACTTGAATGAGCATTGGTACATCCATAACTACGCAAAACCAGATAAATATATGACCATGCAAATCTAGCTACAGTACTAGTACAGTTTATTGTTTCCAATTTTTGTTTTTGATGAAGGGTTACCCCCAGGGGCGTATCCAGTGGGGGTGCCATGGCACCCCCTAAAATATGTAGAAAATCATTTAGATACTAATATTTGGACCAATTCTTGCTAATTGCTACAAGTATTTGGACTAATTGTGGGTAAATGCTAAGTATAATAAGGAAGTTTTAAAGCTTGGCACCCCCCACCAATTTCATTGTAGATCCGCCACTGGTTACCCCTGATCTACATTAATAGAAATCAAAGCTACAATGTCCAACCACCGAACACAGCAGCCACCAGTTTTTTCCCAAACATTTTTACATTCCCAGAGAGAGTACAAGTGAGGAGCAAAAAGCCAAATAAGCAGTAGCTAGACAGCACCTAGCGGCCAGCATTCTTTCGAGTAGACATCTAACTCTGTAATTTTGCAATGATCAGGTGATAGCCCTCAATAGCTCGGGTTCTGCAGAAGGTGAACTTTATGTGGACGATGGGAAAAGTTATGATTATCAACAAGGGGCATTCATCCACCGCCGTTTTGTATTTGCCGACAATAAGCTAACTTCGATCAATATTGCACCTGATAATCTGGGCAAGAAGGTATTTTCGACTGAGTGTGTGATTGAAAGAGTTATTGTGCTTGGGTTATCATCGGGAGCAAAGAAGGCTATTATTGAACCTGGGAACCAAGAAGTGGAAATTGATATGGGACCAATTAGTTTAAGGAGTGGTTCGAGGTCTGTTGCACCAACAGTCAGGAGGCCCAATGTTCGTGTTGTAGATGATTGGACAGTAACGATAGCATGATATGCAGCCCATTTACATCTGGAGCCTTCCCGTTGTTTCCAACTAGGCCATAAAATTGGGCAGTGTTAGAACGGTAGTTTGGCCTGGTAAGTGTTATCTGTGGACACCCAAATTTCATTGCTTTGGCGACATCAAAATTTCTGCATGTACCTTGTACACATGCTGTTTCTGTTTCTACTGCCAATTTTGACATAAGTCAAGATCGAGACATAAATTGCTGATGTATACTTGTAGCTTTTATACTGATTTGTGTGCCACGGTACGGTGTATGTGATATGAAACATTACAATTTGATAGCCTTTTTTTAAAAAGCTTTGTTGGTTCTTTGTGACTTTGCATATGTACTGTTCAACAAAATCTTTTGTAAGCTCCATATCCCCCTAAGTGAGCTTGGGAGGACAAGCTCCTGGTTCAAAAGAAAAAAACTCTTCGAAAAATTTCTAAAAGATGTCATTCTTGTGCCTTGTGTGAGAAGAACAAACTCAGTGCACAAGAAGTTGCTATTTAGCTACTCTTTTTTTTTGTGATCTCAAAACACTGTTTTCTTATGAAATTTTACAGATACATACTATGCCCACCATATGTACACAGCTTATTTTTTTTCAGAATATTTTGGAACTGTATAAGAATTCTTTTAGTTAAAGGGTGCGAGTGAGCTGGGGAGGTAACATGCTATGCATCCAGCTTCCAGCCTCTTTTCAGACCTGGGAAGTGTGGAATGCCTCGAGTGCAGAGCAACAGGGGTACTCCATAGCTTGGAGCCTTGGAGGTTAGGCTGCTATTTTTTTTTAACAATATGATTACTCAGTTTTGCCCAGGTCGAGAGCAAAGCCCGACCCTGATTAATGAGAGGTACTCTAGAAGAAAGGGGTAAAACACAGTAGAAATAGACCAATTTATCAGTGTGATATTACAGAGCACTGGTCCAATTAAATCGCCATCACCCGTACAGAACAACAGCCTGAATCACAAGCTCGGAGTACCCTCTCTACCGCCAACAAAAGTCAGACGACCGTGAAGCAATAGGCCCATCTAACTCCAGTACCCGAAGCTTAAAACACCAACAAAAACATGTTCTTTCTATACTATACTTATTTTAATTACATGGAACGAGCATTGCATGGCTATCTACCAGCTATGTACTGTAGACAAATCGCCATCACTCTTGCGAGCCGATCCATCACTTCCGGAGGAACACCCATGGCCCCCTGGCTGCCCCCATCCTGCATACACAATTCAGAACCCTTGATGAGCCCTAATCGAAGATTACGGAACATTACATGGAACACACAAATTTTGTAAGGATTTCACAGAGAACAGCGAAGCATTCATGCGCTCCAGACGGCGTGTGAAAAGCACCGGAGCAACTGAAGAAAAGGAGGCACCGATGACGAGGATACGGTGGAGTGTAGTAGTATCATTCATACCTCCAGGTGCTAGCTATGGTCCTCAGGCTCATGTAGATCGTCAATGCGACCCATATGCCGATGAATCCGTTGTGCGCAGAAAGGTACACCAGACACGGTATGGATATGGACGCCACCCCAACCTGAATGTTTCCATGAGATCGGTTCAGTTCCGGGAGAAGTTTTAGAGCAAAATTTGGTGCAGCAGCTTGTCATTTTAGGTGTCAAGGGTTTTTACTGTACCATGGAGTAAGCAGAGTAGGTGTAGTCTGACGCTCCGAAGTTGATGCCGTCGAACACGAATGCCAGGGCGTTTATCGTCTGTGTGCCGGCAACGAACTGAACCCCCGAAATGAAGATATCTGTCAGTGCTTGGATCATGGGAAACATTATCGACATTTGAAAAGCCAAGGTTCTTACCGGGATAGCCTTGTGGATGACGGCGATCACATCGGCGTCCTTGGTGAAAACGCCTGCGCCGAATTTCATGAATAGACCAAGGACCACCGTGAGACATATCCCCAGAACAATGCTCAGCTGCAAGGTGAAAGACATCACCATTAGTCTCTTCTTCTTCTTAGTGAAACGATGTGCAATGTTCTCGACAAAAGGAAGGAGTGGCGAGAATCAACTGTGACAAACCTGCAGCACGCGGGAGGTCGCGGCAACCACCTTCTTGGTGTCGTTCTTGGCAAACGCGCTTGCGAGCACTGCCTGCAAGATCTCATCCACAACACAGTCCGGTTAAGTACACTTCTCTCAAGCTGAAACTACTGCTCCATGAACTAATGTATTGAAATCTGACGGACCTGTCCAGCGACGGCCAATCCATCAGCGAGAAGTGACGTCGCGAGCCAGAGCTGGCAGCAGATCTGGAATGCCGCCATGATGGTCGGCCCGTCTCGAGCAGCCAGCGACGATGCCAGAGTGACGCAGAACGTCACGGCTACGACCCTCGCGAGCAGCAGGAATCCTGAAGAAAATAGAGGCAATTTTCAGAACCGTTCCAGGACCAGTGAGAGTTGTTATCCAGTTTCAGGATTCCAACGGTATCTCACCGCATCCAAGAAACCGTCCAAACTGCAGGGATTTAAGGCTCGGTGGGATAACATCAACTTGCTGGACGAGCCGACATACCAAGATCATAGTTATCAGGTACCTGCAAAAAAAGATGGAACAGAGAGAAGTCAGGATAAGATTGATCACATAAACATATGAGCTGAAGATGCTACTGATTGTGGTGAAACCTACTGGGAAATGACATGAGCAACGGCTGCACCAGTGACACCCATATGACAAACAAACATCAAAATTGGGTCTAGGATGATATTTGTTGCATCGCCAACCACTGGAATGTAAGGAAATGTTAGTAACGTCAGGGACGATGCTTCTGTTCAAGTATGTTTCTTGATTGGCATGGAAATATATATGCCAAGTTAAAAAAGGTCATCATCAAAAGATGTGTTTACCGGTAGCATATAACGGTGTCTTTGTGTCTTTAAAACCCCGGAAAACACCCTGCATTGCCAGAGACAGGAGAACAGCGGGAGCACCAAGTGATCTAATCGTTAAGTAACGGACTGCGGGTTCTAGCATAGGTGAATCCTGTAAATGAGAAGAAGAATTAGCATGCATCATGGATAGCAACAAATGCATAAATAAATTAAGATTTAGCAGATAAATAAGGCACTAGCACCTACATGTTTCGCACCCATGATGCCCAATACAACTTTCGCTGAAAAGATCAGGAACACAGCCTGAACTAGCCCAAGAAATGAACCAACTATTAGTGCCGATGTCACAGAAGGTATGTACTTTCTCTTGCAGACTTGATTGGAGAGGTCAGTACACTCTGTGGGGATACAAGAATTAGCACACACTGGCGTATCTTGACCTGGAAACAAAGTTTGACACGCAGAATACTTTAGTCCTGAGGTAAATTAAGTTACTATTCAGATATGTAAATGCAGATATTTTGCAAGAACTTGGTACCAGATGCAGGCACACTGCATGTTTCTGAATGCACGGCAGAAGCTTTCTCCAGGTCTTTGCCTTTGTTTTCTTCTAGGTATTTACTAATGATGGCATCTTCTTCAGCAACGAATGATGTTGTTACGCTAACTAGGGGGTAGATACAGACTTTGGAGACTTGGTTAAATATGGCAATCGAAACACCGACCGCAGCTATCTCCACCGAACCTGATGATTGATCAATTGTGGCATTAAATTTTCAGAAAGACTACATATTCACAAAGTAAAAACTGATTGTAGAGTTTCTGAAAGACTAGGTAGGTTCCTTCGACATCTCTTTTGCAACTTGCTGGAACATACTAAAAGTGCAGAACTAAATGAGTATCTTTGGGAAGGATCATACATTTGTTGTGTGTGAAAAGGAAACAGACTTGAATTGTAAAAGACCGAATTCTGCTACGGTGATGCAATTCGACAAAAAGAGATACGGATGAACGTTTATTGAAGAGAATGAACTCAGCATGTACCTGGCTAACAGATTGTGTAAAGAGAAATTGCCAGTGGCAAGCAAAGGAAGATTCGGGAAAGAAGCTTGTGTGATGCACAAAACAACAAATAAAAACCAGACCGAGGACAAAATGCCATACGCAACAGAAAGAATACAGTTACTTCAGATATCTTAGAAAAGACATCTTAAAAATACCTTTATAACTGAATCAAATGAAAAATGAAGAAAAGGAAAGATTATGTATCAATAAGGTGACAAAAGAAGGCCGGAGATACGCAAGTCTTCTCTTGTCAGCAAATCAACACCGACAGAAGCAGAAAGTTAAGGTGGGCATTATCACTAGGAGTAGTAAAGGTGGAGAACTCTGGAGCGCATTTCCCGAAAGTATTTTGGCACCCAGTGAGCTGGTTAAACGTCCAAATCAAAAGGGGTACTGCAGAGTGAAGTTCGTTACTTTGCCGAACTGACTCAAAGGAAATGAAGTAGGGACTATCCAGTGACAGAAAACAGCAAATGCTGACATATTTGTAAATTCGCTTGTATCGCTACCTAAATTAGGACCGTCGATGATTGAAATTGAGCGCTGGTGGAAGTACAACTGTCCAAGGTGGAAATTATGCAGTCATAGCGACAGATAAATCGGTCTTATTTTTATTTTATTTTATTTTCAGAAACAGATACTAGATCGTAGTACATGGTACAGATTGATAGGATGATCGTAGTTACCTAAACGACCGATGAATGCTGTGTCCACCAAGGAAGCAAGCGGATCGGCGGCCAAAGCGAGCGACGCCGGCACAGCAATGCGCAACACCTCCGACCCGAGCTCGTCGAGCTTGAAGACACTCCTGCGAATAGTTCGGATTGTTAGGCAGATCAGACAATCGTACGTCAGTGCAAGGTTAATGAAATCAGCGCAGGTAAATTAAATTAAGCATCGTGAATGGGACGAACCTGATGTTCATGACGAAGAGGTAGAGCCCTGTCCTCCTGGGCCAGCCGGACAATGCAGGCAGCGCCGGCGGACGATCCTCCGCCGCCTTCTCCTCTGCGCCATGTCCGTTCGCGTCTGCAGGGACGTCGATGGCCACTGGCTTCTCCCAGTTCACGTTGGCCGCTGAGCCCTCCGCCATACACAGATGATGATGCTTGCCTGAGATCGATCAAACCGATCGCTGGTTCCCGCCGGTGCTCACGACTTTGGGCTGAGAGGAGAGACGAGATCACGAGAAGAGCAGTGCACCCCTACTTATACACACCTCTCGGAGTGCCGTGCTCGCTTATCAGGACGTCAGCAGCTGTCACATGGAAAGGCAAGCAGGCAAAGTTGTGTCAGTCAGTCGGTCAGACGCCTCCCGGATCCTAGCTAGCTATATGGGTTGTCAGTCCGTTAGAACAACGAATTATAGGAGTATCTCTCTCAAGAAAGAATATGAACAAAGGCAGGAGATCACCTTCACCTAAGGGCCGTGGATGTTTGTGTGTTCAGTGAAAGCGAAGGGCAAAACAGAAAGCAAACCAAGTGGGACGACGGAAGCGGGCACGTACGGGGGCCGCAAGGCGACAGAGGGCGGGCGTTACGGCCGGTAGCCATGCGGCGCGGTCGCGCTCCAGAGGCGAAGGGCACGAGCCCAAGTCGCCAGAAATGGCAAGTCGCGACGTCCTAGGGCCCGAGCTGGCGCGTGCCGCCGTGCGTCCTGCGCCGCGCGAACGGCAACATCCAGGTGCCTATAGGGTTTTGTGTTTTGAGGCCTCATGCCAGCCACGGGCAGGCGGGCATGGCTCGGAACGCGCGCGGCGCAAGGCCGGCCGGCCGGCCGGGAACGTTCCGACTTGATTCCACCGAAGCTGGCGACGGTTTCGGTTGGCATGCGTGTGCGAAATGCCGCGCCGGGCCTGAGTTCGAGTGGTATTGATTGGTGCTGTTACGTTGCGTGACTAAACGCGCAAGTGACATGTCGTCGGTGCCGCCGTCCGTCAGTGCTGTCCCGGCAACTACCATGCGTACCACGTACCGTTGGGATGGCTATGGCTCTGCCTTGGCTTGGTCTTGTGCTGAGCGATGATACGTACGGACGTACGGTACGGCCGCCGGGACTCGCCGAAGGTCATCGCCGGCCGGCCGGCGTAGGCAGCATGGGCTCGATATCGATCGTCTCAATCAGCTTTTCTGTCTGTACCCCCCCTGATGCCCGATCTGTTGCACATAGTTTTTTTTTTTGAAAGGAAATCTCTTGCACATAGTTGAACGGGAACGGGGGAAGAGGTTTGCAGCCATCGTGCGAAATTCTTCATATTTTCTTTCCTATCGAAAAAAAAACTCACAGTTGCGTGTATGGGGATGTGTTTCGAACTTTCGATTGGCCGCTTGAATCCGTTGAGATGCAAGTGCAACATGATAGATATTCAGATAAACGGGACAAGGGGCATGGGGAGACGGCCAGGATCCATATGTAGGACGGCTACGATTCGGATAAAGCTTAAATTTCAAGGACCAGGGTAGTGGTTTTTCCAAGTGTGTTCATTGGCCATCCCGTTCCATCTAGTCTGCCTTTTCACTCTGCATAGAATCTTCCTCTTCTTCAAGGTGGGAGCATGAAAGAAGCAATCATCTTGGTTTCCCCACTACTCATAGAGTAACTCTCTCTTCACTCTTTCCAAAGCGAGAGAGGTGGCCGGATATATCACCTATCCCCATCCAATCCTATTTGGACACCACCCCTAGACTAATTGTCATTGTGTTTTTATAGGCAATTTTCCCCATCTTGCTAGTATTGGGGGAGTGAATATGCATGCAATGGAGTGAACTATAGAATTCGTAGAGCTCAATATACCAAAGTGTTAGGCACAACTGTCAGTATTTATCATCGATAATTGGGAAGGAAAAAGAATGCAGTGTCCCCGCAGAACAACGAACTCCACATATGGTAAAGTACAAAATAGCAATATTTCTAGTATGCCATAAGTTTGCACATCAATTGCTCCATGAGGGCATCGACGATTCGACGGTGATGCTATCTTCATTCTTTGGCACATGTGCCACGCAATTTTTTTGTTGTGTAGGATAGAGAATGAAGAAAAAAAACTGCTGGCCTCTATTTGTGAAGGGACGATCTTTGCAGTCTACACGCTTAAGAGATCACTATCTCACAGTTGTACCAGATGCCTTCCCTTTCGTCAGCTATTTTACTATGCAATTTTAATTGTCAGAATATATCTTTATATTAATGTTAACACCAATTAGTACATATAGCGAAAATACCAGCCGGCTACCAGATCCTTGGATGTGGAGAGCACAACAAAAGACAGTCTTGGGTACTGTCATGGTGATGTATGCTATGTTATCCATGTTAAATATAGAACTAGTATTTAACATACTAAGTGACAACTAGATAAAATGGCATGTTCAGCTTCTAAGAGAAGCAAATTAGTTTTAAGCCACAAAAGCATCAAAGAAAAATAATGTATTGTGCACTACTAGCTCTCATGCTAGTTAGTGCTGGGATTATAGAGCTGATATGCCACTATCATTCTGGACTAACCACGTACGTAAAATAATTCCAATCATACAAAAGTTGGTGGGTTAGTGTTTCTAAATGTGATTGGCTAGCGTTGTACCGTGCTACTTTTGACCATAGTTTGTGTATCGGAGTGGAACTGTCTAATTCTATGTTGGTATAAAATCAAAAGAAAAACAACTCAAGTGATAAAAGCAAGTTTAGGGTTAGAACATGCACTTTTAAAGAAGGCCATAACCAACTAGAAGTAAGTGAAATGGTAAAAAGTTTCTCCATCTTTTGTGTCATCTACCAGTGACATGGATGAATACGAAGGAAGGCAACCCCTACCTCTTGAGATGTCTTATTTCTAATAATGACTACTCAGGACATTCTCTGATTAACTCTTTTCCGTTGAACCGGTACATGTTTCTAAATTAACAAGACAATTAAATTATATAGCTTATCACATCGTATCTAGAAAAGAGCAACACATAAATAATGATTTTACTTTTTTTTTCATGTAAACAAATACTAATATCTTGTCAAACCTGTGACGTTTCTATCCCCTATGCTTCAAATATACTGGAGAGTTGAGACTAACAATTTATACTCGAGCCCATATAACTCAAATGCTTTGCATCTTAATCTCGCTATTTTCTCCCCAAGAATATCTTGCCTAAGACAGATGCCTCAAGATAATGTTGTAAATAGACTGATGTGATCATTGACTTGAACCTCCACAAAAATCTTGGGGAAGCATGCATAAGATGTGACACTAATACTCGACAAAACGTGTCATGCCGGTTGATTCTAAATAAAGTCTTCCATGATATTTTCTTAAAGCTTCTGATTGAAAAAATTATCACCCTGACTGTTAATAGTTGTGTTGTCTTGTACTAAATCATGTGTCTAGTCACCGTAGAAGGGGTACAACTAAGGAGCCCGATTTGCCACAGATATGTCATTGAACGAAACAACATCGCATATTGTTTAAGTATGGTACAAAACCAAACATGTTTTAACACACCAAGGAAACAACTTATAAAACTATCTTGAACCAGTACGTCATATATTGCACTTGTGAATTTCTACGGACATTCATTACCCACCATGTGCACCAACCAGAATCAGAAAATGTATATAAGAGGTAACTATTACTAGAACGTACATATAGCCTTAAGTAACGTACTTCAACCAAAATAAGTGACCCGCCCGAAGTAACTAAATAGGGTAAAAAAGTGTGAATTAATACTACAGCAAAAACACTCTTGATTTCCGTAGTCGAAAGATATATTTTGAATTCTTGAGACAAAAGACAGGTATAGTGAAAACAAATAAAGTATTATCACTATCGGAGAAAAAAATCCTTGATCAGAATGTTTATCCCTCATGTTGGCCACTCCAAAAGCCAAAATCAAAGGCTACAAATATATCCAGTCTGTTAATATATATAGCCAACAAAAGCACTGAAATGCGAGCTGCGTCATGCATGGCCATTAGATAAGCAGCTTTAGGAGACTAATACCATCTTTGATAGATCGTGGATGCCAGCTTTGATTGCTTGGTTGAAATGAACGATCAAAAAGGAGTTGCGCTATCTGAACCTAATGACGTGTAGTTACCCTGTTCTTTCTTTCTTTTGTAACAGCCACAAGGCGAACTTTGGACTGGCGCCAGCCAACTTTAGAAAACCACCATCCGAGACACGGAAAGAAAAAAAGGGGCCGTAAACGCACGAAGAATATGGTCATGGAACGAGTATAATCTTCTGGTATGCGTATATAAGTATATGGTTTCGATGTGTCTAAGCATGCATGGTTTTATTTTCTGAATTACGTGCATGTGTACTATGAACTGTACGTACGTACTTAGTAGAGTCGATTAGCTTCTCTAGCTTCTTATGCAACAATTCTTAAAAAAAAAAAAGCTTCTTATGCAATTGCAAGGATGGATCAAAATCTGGTCGTACACTGTGGACAGGGACACCACACGACGGCTGACAGCACGACCGGACCAGTTAAAGGTGAATTAGGAAAGACACTTGGGCTTGCTTGGATAGGTTGGTTACTTACTAGCTAACATTAATCACCTACTCTACTGAAAACGTCGGCATATTGAGTAGTACGCATCGCGGCTTGCCGTGCCCGTGAGCCGTCGAGATCCGTCGATCGTCACTATGCATGCTCAGCTCAGTCGTGGTGTCTCAAGGTAGGTAGGGTCTTACTTACGACTGTTCGAGCTCGAGCTCCCATGGCCCCCTGCTCGCAAAACCAAGAACGCTAGACAGATTTATGTAGGATCGATCTAGCTAGCTAGAAGAAGAACCCGGACAGAAATGGGAAGGCATAGCAAAGCATACGCACGCGTACCTCTGGCCTGAAATAGCAAAAACGGCCGTGAAGTGTAGATCTAGCTGGCCAGCTTTGTGTGCTTGCACTCTCTCTTTGCTGGGCTAGCTTGCTGCTTCTGCTGCTCCACTCTGCCCGGCTTGTGTCCTCTATAAATAGGCGCCGCGATCGGACGGCCGGAGGCATGAAGCTTGCGGTCGCGCGACGGCTCGAGGGCCCGTGGATTTTCGTCTTCCGTTGGCTTTTTGCCTACTGATAGCTCTCTGGAGTCCAGGTCGGATCGCAGTAGCCCGGAGGAAATCCTTGTTTAGTCGCGAGCCGCGTGGCCAGCACATGCCCGAGCTCGTCGCCGGATTCGGCACCCCGAGCAGAACAGCGCGCACCGGCGAGCCGTCCGCCGTGTCACTGCGCCATTGGCGGCTCGTCGGCTGAGACAAGTCCAGCTTCGGTGGTGTATGGTCCGGCGTGTGTTCGAGGATATTAATACTGAAACCATTCCCCGCCAAAGAAAATCGAGGATAAAGGTCACTAGGAGAGGAGGCCGTCAATGGAAAGCCTGGCCCACTAGTTTAGGCCGGCCCGCCTGTGTTCCTTTCGTATCATCACCCCTAGTTTACGCATTCCATCGAGACTTCTGTGTGGAAAGGAGGAGCAATCCGTGGGAAAGTTAGGTTAAGAGGGGGAGGGCAGTGTATCAGTCAGTGTGGTGCGGGCTCCTTCAATTTTTATTTCTGGATCGAGAGCAAGATCATCGAAGAACGGGCCAAAGCCAAGCACCCTTGAATAATTTTTCCGCTGATAAGTTGATCTGGCGATTGCTTTTGGTCTGAATGCGCGCGCGAGTGGTCGCTTGCGTGTGCCATCTTGTCTGCTTACTAACGGCTCACCTCACTCACGCACAGGGCGGATGCGCCGTCGGTTCTGCTCTCGATCAACCTCGCTACTAACATTGGGGTAGAAGCTTGCGTCGACTATGGTAAATTGTAGTTTTATCATTCCACCCAATGACCCAAGCTCGGAAGCCTAGCTGCTTACATATATGTATGAATGGGAAGTTGGACTTGTTTTTGGACGAACAGCAACACTCTGCTGATTTTTCTTTTTTGAGTTTATCTATGTCATGTACAGAGCTATGCTACAGATAATGTACAAGAGAGTAACTCGGAAAGTGGTTTTTGCACCCGATCTCCAGTGCTCCTGCTACTTTAAACAATTTGAAAAATATATTTAAAAAGTTTCAAAAAATATGAAAAAATCATGTATGTTCTCCATGATGTATACTGCAAGCGTGCAAAATCTCAAAGAAAAATTCTTTATATTATAGTCTACACAAAAATGACAAAATGGGGAGATTTGAAAACTCCATGTCTTAAAACCAACATATTTCTTTCTCTTGGCCCTATAGATAAATATGGCCGATTTTTCCTTTGTTAATTCCAAAGACTAGCTCTCGTACTCATTTGAACATATGATCATTGCGAGTAGTCCATATTTTCCATGTTTCCAGAATCAAAACTTCCAAGTTAGGTCTTTTGTGAATATCTGGCTTTGTCACCGACGGGGTATATCAGTTACAAGTTTGTCAGCACCTATAGGTGATCCTCACCGGTAAAAAGTTTCCATGTAACACCACATAACACGTGTGGTAAGCTATCCTAAAGCAATCCAGGAAAAGATGTTTCCAAGAGACATATTCGGTCTGCGTGCATAAGTTTATGCACGAGGGAGCAAACATGTAAAGGGCAGTGTAGAAGTACAGGTGAATTGTCCATGTTTCTATACCAGTTCAAGCTCTTAGCTGAATCCCTGGCTGGTACATGTTACTCAATAAAAGCTACAGATAAATTTAAATGGACGCTTACGCCTAATGCCATTTTTACGGTGAGGTCGTTTTACGAGGACCTGCTAAATGGTCATACTAGATATTTGCGTAAATATCTATGGAAGTTGAAGATCCCGTTAAAAATTAAAATCTTCTTATGGTTTCTTAACAGAAAAGAGATCCTAACAAAAGACAATCTTCTGAAAAGACGTTGGGTAGGTTGTAAGAAGTGTGTTTTCTGTGATGAAAATGAAACCGTTGAGCACCTCTTCATTAAGTGTTCGTTTGCACGAGACATTTGGCGATTAGTTCACTTTACCTTTAATGTTTACCCACCTACAAGTATTGCGAATTTGTTTGGTAGCTGGCTGAATGGGATTGACAAAGTTACAAAAGCGCGCATTCGGATTGGTGTTGCGGCCATATTGTGGGCTATTTGGAATTGTAGAAATGACATTGTTTTTAATAACAAGAATTCAACTCATTATCTGCAGGTTATTCACAAGGCGTGCTCCTCGATTCACTTATGGTCATTCCTGCTTCCTGCGGACCAGCGTGGACTTATGGATGCCGGATGTACCCGTTTGCTGACGATTGTGCGGGCTATTTTCAGCCAAGCTGGATGGCGTCATTCTAGAAGAATAGATGCAAAGTAATTTATTGTTCGAGTGGCTAATTTTTGTAGCCACCTTAAGTGATCCATGAATTGTGAACTTGTACTCCTGAATGCTTAATAATTGCGGAATGGCTGTGTGCATCTCTTGGATGCAGAGGCCGGGGATCCGCACCCCTTTATCTAAAAAATCTTATGTTGTCACTATCGTGCGCATATATTTATGGACCACTCCCTCAGTCATCACGTCTATATATACAACAATGCCATCGATATTCAAGCAAAAATGTGTAGTATTATCAGATGGAGAAAGGAGAACGTGAAGGGTGACATGTAGGGCATAAATGAACAAGGGACTGAACCATACTAGAAATAGGAGAATCTGTGGTGATGTTCTTTGCTGCTGGAAGCTTAAGAGTAGCTATCAACATATTAAAGATTTCAGTCCCTAGCACCTCCTGTTAGAATTTGAGCCCATTAGTGGGGAGCCCAAATAAGCAATTCTGAAAAATCTCAAATTGGCCCATGTGTGACCCATGTGCATGGCAGAATTTTGGAGGTGCAATGT
Organism: Poa pratensis; assembly: GCA_947311845.1. Classification (NCBI taxonomy): domain Eukaryota; kingdom Viridiplantae; phylum Streptophyta; class Magnoliopsida; order Poales; family Poaceae; genus Poa; species Poa pratensis. The sequence goes on from CAMZMU010000054.1 coordinate 32,448,128, forward strand.
GGTGCTAAAGTTTAGTCCCACATTGCTAGTTGGAGGAGACAAACACCACCTTATAAGGTGGAGTGTTGTACCACTTGGTGTGCTAGTTGAGAACAGAAGGCTCTCTCGTGCGCACTCCTCCTCCTCCTCCGCCGCCGTCCGTCCGTCTCGTCACGACACGACACGTTGCCAGTTCGGGTCGCTCCCGGATCGTGGGCTGCTATCCTACTCGGACGTGTGCGACGTGGTTGGCCCACGTTGTACCCGTTAGGGTTAACCGAGCCGCACTATATATTGCCTTGCACTGCGTGCGTCGTCACACACCGAACCAATCTAGGTTTTGTCAATCTCGTGCCTTGCGCCGCCACCGTAGTCTACTCCATCCCGTGCGCCGGCGTGCACCGGCGAACGGGACAGCAGGTCTCCGGAACCACTTGTCCTTGTGATCCTGTACGGGAGAGGGCGAATAAGGTTTTTGGGAAGCGCCCCGCGCGACTGGTTTCAAGTTCTTCATCACGGCTCGACTTCCTGGACGATCTCCGGGTCCGCGGGCGACTCGTCTCCAACGTCGTCTTCTTCGAGCTGCTACCGTCGCCGCTCAAGCTGCTGCCGTCGCTGCTCCAACGACTACTTCATCTACAATTGTTCGGTACGTTCGTCACGTTCCGATGGCTGTGTTCGTAGATGTCTTGCTGCTGTTCATGTTAATTAATACGTCTAGTATTTTTGAGATTAACATGTTAGTAGCTCTTGCGATCATGCTTTATACTCTGGAATTAATCATGGAAATTATGCCTAATAATCCAACAATCCAAAAACCTTATATTTGTTATAGGCAATTTCCTGAGTTAAACATGGGACATCTATCTGATGCGCTGAGGCCGGACAAGTTTACCGGTGTGGACTTTAAGAGATGGCAGTACAAGACCACACTGTGGTTGCGATCTCTGAAAGTGTTCGAGGCTAGTGAGGGTTTACCTGAAGGAACTATATCTGACGAGGATCAGAACAAGTTCAAGGAAACCAATACTGCCTTTGTGGGACTCGTTCTGAGTGCTCTTAGCAACAAGCTGTTTGATGTGTACATGCACATTACAGATGCCAAAGAGCTCTGGGAGGCACTGAACGCTAAGTTCGGTGTAGCAGATGCTGGCAGTGAACTGTACATCATGGAGAGCTTCCATGACTTCAGGATGGCTAACAACCGTTCTGTAGTCGAACAGGCTCATGAGATACAGTGCATTGCTAAGGAGCTTGAGCACGCTAAGTGTGCCTTACCTGACAAGTTTGTGGCTGGATGCATTATTGCAAAGTTGCCCTCTTCATGGAGGAACTTCGCCACAACTCTCAAACACAAGAGACAGGAGATATCGGTTGAAAACCTGATAGCGTCTCTTGATGTTGAGGAGAAGGCTCGGGCTAAGGACACTGCTGAGAGAGGTGGTGAAGGTCAGTCTAGCGCCAACATGGTGCAGAAGAACTTTCACCATGGCAAGAGCAAGGCAAAGAGCAAGCCTTCCTTCAACATGCCTACCAAGACTACTTCTTTCAAGAAGAAGAAGAAGATGCTGAACAAATCTGAGCTAAAGTGCTACACTTGTGGAGAGCCCGGACACTTCTCTGTGGACTGCCCAGATCGTGCAGACAAGAAAGGGAAGACGCCAAAGCATGTCAACGTCGTGACCGCTAGCAATGCTGATGGGTACGGTAATTTACCGATTGTGCTTTCAGTATTTCAATCTCCATGTTGGTGGATTGATACGGGTGCTAATGTTCATGTATGTGCTGACATCTCTATGTTCACTTCTTATCAGGTCGCAGATTCAAGCGTCTTAATGGGGAATGGATCACATGCTTCTGTTCGTGGTGTTGGCACGGTAGATCTGAAGTTTACTTCGGGAAGATCGTGCAGCTGAGGAACGTGCAGCATGTCCCTACTATGAACAAGAATCTTGTTAGCGGCTCCCTTCTATGCAGAGATGGGTTTAAATTAGTCTTGGAGTCCAATAAAGTAGTTGTGTCAAAGTTTGGACAATTTATTGGTAAAGGGTATGAGTGCGGAGGCTTGTTCCGCTTTTCATTATCGGATTTTTGTAATAAGTCAGTAAACCATATTTGTGGCAGTGTGGATTCGGATGCTAATGTTTGGCACTCTCGTTTATGTCATGTTAATTTTGGTTTAATGAGTAGACTTTCCAGTTTGAGTTTAATTCCTACTTTCACCATTGCCAAAGGTTCTAAGTGCCATAGCTGTGTGCAATCTAAGCAACCTCGAAAGCCTCACAAGGCAGCCGAGGAGAGAAACTTGGCACCTCTAGAACTCGTACATTCGGATCTATGTGAGATGAATGGCGTGTTGACAAAAGGTGATAAGAGATATTTCATGACTTTAATCGATGATGCTACTAGGTTCTGTTATGTATATTTGTTGCACACTAAAGATGAAGCTTTAGACTACTTTAAAATCTATAAAGCTGAAGTAGAAAATCAATTAGAGAGAAAGATCAAACGTCTTAGGTCAGATCGTGGTGGCGAGTATTTCTCCAATGTATTTGATGAATTCTGTGAGGAACATGGTATTATTCATGAGAGGACGCCTCCCTATTCGCCCCAATCAAACGGGGTTGCCGAGAGGAAAAACCGCACGCTGACCGACTTGGTGAACGCCATGTTGGACACTGCTGGTTTATCTAAGGCATGGTGGGGGGAGGCTTTGTTGACTTCGTGTCATGTCCTGAATAGAGTTCCTAACAAGGATAAAGAGAAAACACCTTACGAGGAGTGGTCTGGGAGAAAACCATCACTTTCTTATTTTCGTACTTGGGGATGTTTGGCGAAAGTCAATGTTCCAATTCCTAAGAAACGAAAACTTGGACCGAAGACAGTGGATTGTGTCTTTCTAGGTTATGCTCAGCGGAGCATTTGCTATAGATTTTTAGTGGTTAAATCTGAGATACCTGATATGCATGTTGATACTATTTTGGAATCTCGTGATGCAACATTTTTTGAGAACACGTTTCCTATGAAGGATATGCATAGCATTGCTAGAATTTCTTCTGAGATATTTGCTGAACCTAGTACATCTGTTGATCATTCTGAACAACCACTTGTTGAGGAAGTCCTTGAGAAGGATGACAATGAATCAGCTCCCAAGAGGAGCAAGAGACAGAGGACTGAAAAATCCTTTGGTGATGATTTCATTGTGTACCTTGTGGACAATACTCCCACGTCCATTGCAGAGGCATTTGCATCTCCTGATGCTGATGACTGGAAAGAAGCTGTCCATAATGAGATGGACTCGATTCTTTCTAATGGAACTTGGGAATTATCTGAACGACCCTACGGCTGCAAACCTGTGGGTTGTAAGTGGGTGTTCAAGAAGAAGCTAAGGCCTGATGGTACTATTGAGAAGTACAAGGCACGGCTTGTAGCCAAGGGCTACACCCAGCGTGAAGGCGAAGATTACTTTGACACCTATTCACCTGTTGCTAGACTCACCACCATTCGAGTACTACTTTCCCTGGCTGCCTCCTATGGTCTTATCGTTCATCAAATGGACGTAAAGACAGCTTTCCTTAACGGAGAGTTGGAAGAGGAAATCTATATGGATCAGCCTGATGGGTTTGTAGTAAAAGGTGAAAAGAGAAAGGTGTGCAAATTGTTAAAATCTTTGTATGGGCTGAAACAAGCACCTAAGCAATGGCATGAGAAGTTTGACAAACTCTTACGTCTGCAGGCTTTGCCATTAATGAGGCTGACAGGTGTGTGTATTATCGCCATGGTGGGGGCGATAGTGTTATATTATGCTTGTATGTTGATGACATACGGTACAAGCATGATAGTGATAAATGAGGTCAAGTCTTTCTGTCAAAGAGCTTTGATATGAAAGATCTGGGACAAGCTGATGTGATCCTGAACATTAAGCTGATTAGGGATGAGAGTGGGATTACGTTAACGCAATCACACTATGTTGAGAAGGTCTTGAGCCGCTTTGGTTATATAGACAGCAAGCCTTCTCCAACACCCTATGATCCCAGTGTGACACTCAGAAAGAACAAAAAGGAAACGAGAGATCAATTAAGATATTCACAAGTGATCGGTTCACTCATGTACCTTGTGAGCGCGGCGAGACCTGACATCTCTTTTGCTGTGAGCAAGTTGAGCAGGTTCATGTCTAACCCGGGTATTGATCATTGGCATGCACTTGAAAGGGTCATGCGCTATCTGAACGGTACAATGAGTTATGGGATTCACTATTCAGGGCACCCTCCGGTGCTTGCGGGATACTGTGATGCGAACTGGATCTCAGATGTTGATGAGCTCTACGCCACAAGTGGATATGCATTTTGATACGTCCAAAACGTATCTACTTTCCCGAACACTTTTGCTATTGTTTTACCTCTAACTTGTGTGTTTTGAATACAACTAATGCGGACTAACGCTGTTTTCAGCAGAATTGCCCTGGTGTCTTGTTTTTGTGCAGAAAGTCAACTTTCGGGAAAAACACCAGAAAAGATCGCAAACCTCCTATTTTACCAGAAGACTCACGGAGCCAGAAGGGGAGTCGGAGATGGGCCACGAGTGGCCCAAACCACAGGGCGGCGCGGCCAAGGGGCCCACCGCGCCAGCCACTGAGGAGGGCGACTCGGACACCTCCCCGAGCCCCCCTTTCGACTACTTAACCCTCTCTGACCTAAAACGCGAGGGGGTCGTCCACTTCATCCAGAAACATCACCGTACGCCGCCGCCATCGCGAAACCTATTTCGGGGACCAGAAACTCCGTTCTGGCACTCCGCCGGGACGGGGAATTGGAGGAGATCATCGCCATCATCATCACCGACGCTTCTCCATCGACCATCCATGTTTCCCCCATCCATGTGTGAGTAATTCCCTGCTGTAGGCTGAGGGGGATGGTAGGGATTGGATGAGATTGTTCATGTAATAAGTTATAAGATCATTAGGGCATGGTGCCTAGTATCCGTTGTTAGTACTTATTGATGTTGTTGCAACTTGTTGAGCTTAATGCTTGTCACTAGGGCCCGAGTGCCATGATTTCAGATCTGAACATGTTATTGTTTCATAATGATATGCACTGTTTATTGATCATACCTGCAAGTTGTATACACATATTGTTGTCCGGAACCCGAGGTCCCAAAGTGACAATAATTGGGACAGCCGAGGGGAATGGCTGCGATGTGAGGATCACATGTGTTCACGGCGTGTTAATGCTTTGCTCCGGTACTTTATTAAAAGGAGTACCTTAATTACCAGTAGATTCCCTTGAGGCCCGGCTGCCACCGGCTGGTAGGACAGAAGATGTTGTACAAGTTTCTCATTGCGAGCACGTACGACTATATACGGAACACATGCCTATGTTTACTTAGTACTTGGATGCTTTATCATTATTATCTGCAATGCCTATGTCTTGATTATTATATGAGCTATCTTATCCATGCAGCGCCCGTTCATCCATCCCTATGCCTACAGTGTTTTAATCCTACTGTTTACTGCAATCACTACTGCTGTCTCTATTTACTGCTGCTATTATTTCACCGCTACTACTGCTATAAAACTGTTGCTACTGATAATCTGTGTCGAGCAAGACTATTCACAGGTGCAGCTGAATTGACAACTCCGCTGTTAAGGCTCTCAAGTATTCTTTGGCTCCCCTTGTGTCGAATCAATAAATTGGGTTTTACTTCCCTCGAAGACTGTTGCGATCCCCTATACTTGTGGGTCATCAAGACTATTTTCTGGCGCCGTTGCCGGGGAGCATAGCTTTATTTGTGAGTTCACTTGTGATCTATATTGCTCGCTGAAATTTATTCATCATGGGTAAAGCTCGTGATGAGAGGGTCCGTGTATTGCCATCCACTACAAGAAAAGGTACGACACTTAGTACCTCTGCTGCTCTTGACTCACCATCTGTATTGAGTCAACTTGTTACACCACCACAATCTTCACGTGTTGGTACTACTGCTGAATCTGAAATTGCCTCTGATAATGTTGATGATGCTTCTACTGTGATTGATGAGAGTATTTCATTAGGTCCACTTTTAGATGCTGCTATTGCTAGTCTAAACAACTTGAAAATACTAGAACACCTAATGGAAGTCCTACTACTCCTGTTTATTCACCTGAGTTAAGGGATTATACTTGTGATGATGATCCTGATGAAACTTATGTGGAACTTGATGATGATTTTATTGATAAATGTAATGCTACTACTGGTGCAAGTAATATTAGAAATTTTCTTGCACAACATGCTGTTAAATACAAGTTGTCACCTGATCCTAAGTTTGCCACTTCTCCTATAAACATTAAAGATAAGGATTATGATTTTTCTCTTGATTTATCTCATATATCTATTGTTGAGAAAACTCCTTTTTGTGGCACTAAGAGTGAAAGTGCTGTAGAGCACATGAATGAGCTCTCTACTTTGAGTGGCTTATTTTTGATGATATTAAGAAGCGTAGCTATTTTGTTGCTAAGATTTTTCCTTTCTCATTAAAAGATGATGCTAAAGCTTGGTATAACAACTTGTCTCCTGGTTCTATTACTAGTCCTACTGGTTTGCTTAATGTTTTCTTTCAGAAATATTTCCCTGCTAGTGCTCAACATGATGCTTTGCAGAGAATTTATAACTTTGACCAGGAAGATGAAGAGAAACTTCCAGAGGCATGGACAAGGTTTTGCTCTCTTATCAGAGCTCGGCCTGGACATGATTTGGAAAAGCATGATCTACTTGATATATTTTACAGTGGACTAACTATTGAATCTAGAGCATATCTGGATAGTTGTGCTAGTTGTGTTTTCAGGAAAAGAACCCCTGAAGAAGCTGAAGAATTATTGGCTAAAATCAGCCAGAATTATGATGATTGGACTCTACCTGCGCCGACCCCCACACCTACACCGACACCAATATCAAAGAAGAGGGGAGGTATGATTGAATTGAATGATGAAACAATGAGGGAGGCCAAGAAGACTCTCATTGAGAAGGGTATTAAATCTGAAGATGTGAAGAACCTTCCACCTATTGAAGATTTGTGTAAGCCAATTCCTCATCCATCCATAATTGAGGTTCACTCTCTCCACAGGTTCGATGAAGGAGATATTCCCTACTCTAAACCACCTGATCAATGCTTAGATGAATTTGATAATTATGTTATTAAGCAAGATAATTTTAATATGAGAGTAGAGAATCATTTGCATGAAAACTCTCAAGCTATTAGTAAGTTGCATGATATTGTGGAGAGAACCTCCAATGATGTTAAGATGCTTATTAAACATTTCCATATGGTTCAAACTCAAATTGATCAACTCACTAAAGTGCAACAAGACATGTTAGCCAATGCTTCTAAAGAAAAATTAAAACCTGTCTATGTTAGCACTAGAAGTGGAGCTCATACTCAGGATCCTTTATATCCTGAGGGACACCCTAAAAGAATTGAACAAGATTCTCAACTAGCTGAAAATCCAGTTTCTCCTTCTAAGAAAAAGAAGAAGAAGAAACATAAAAATGTTGTAGAATCCTCTGAAACTGTTAATGATCCTAATAGTATATCTATCTCTGATGCTGAAACTGAAAGTGGTAATGAACTTGATAGTGATAAGGATAAAAATGATGCTCTTGATAAAGAAGTTAGTGAAAAGGAACCTGAAAAGCATACTAAAAACACAAAGTACACTAAGGAAGACTTCATTGCTAAGAAACATGGTAATGAAAGGGAACCTTGGGTTCAAAAGCAAATGCCTTTTCCAACTAAGAAACTAAAATCAAAGGAAGAAGAACATTATAATAAATTTTGTGAATGGATGAAACCCTTGTTCTTGCAAATTCCTTTGACTGATGCTATTAAATTGCCTCCTTACTCAAAGTATATGAAAGATATTGTTTCTAACAAGAGGAAAATTCCTAATGAGGAAATTTCTACTATGCTTGCTAATTATTCTTTCAATGGCAAGGTTCCTAAGAAGCTTGGAGATCCAGGTATACCAACCATCCCTTGCTCCATCAAGAATAATTATGTTAGAACTGCTTTATGTGATTTGGGAGCAGGAGTTAGTGTTATGCCTTTTTCTCTCTATAAGAGACTCTATCTTGATAAATTGATACCTACTGATATATCTTTGCAAATGGCTGATAAATCTACTGCTGTTCCTGTTGGCATTTGTGAGGATGTCCCTGTTCAAGTGGCTAACAATTGTTTAATTTTGACTGATTTTGTTGTTCTTGAAATGCCTGAAGATGATAATCTATACCTAATAATAAAAGCATTAAGGGTTCTTGTGGTACGTCATTTTTTAGACGATTTTGCCCTCCCACAAATCACATATTTACCCACCACTGCCACCCGTAAGTGGAAGAAAACGGTTCGTTTTTTTTTCCGTGCGCTGCTTTCCCGTGCACGCACGACCGGTCCAGCCCATTAACGAAAAAAGCCCACCTCCACCCCTGGCATTCAACCGACGGTCACGTGATTTTCCCAAAAAAAAAAAAAAACTACAGCTCGATCCCCACACCGCGCCTCTACTCCAGCGCCGAGCACAGTACCTCCGAGCCGCACGCCGTCCCCGGGGCCGCCGCCCCGTCGTCCTCGCTCCTCGCCGGCAAGAGCCAGCCCCGGCGTCCTCGCTCCTCGCCGGCAAGAGCCGGCCCACTCGGCCACGCGAGCTCCCTCCCGACCACCTTTGGCAGCAGGGAGGCCCGCCGCCACCGCGGCGCCCCTGCGGCAGCGGCGGCAAGGGGGAAGCGGCCGAGCTGTGCTCTAGATGCGGCGGTGAGGGAGTTGCCCAGGCAGAGCGACACGGGAGCCTTATGAGGAGACGGGAGTATGACTTCTCACGCCATGCGAAGTTCGGCGCTGCGGCACTCCTCTATGCTCGGCATACGCGGACGCGGTCGTGCGTGCAAGACGGCTTTGGCGGTGCTGCGCGAGGACACGAACAGGGTGGGCACGGCGCCGAGGCGGAGGAGCATGAGGACTTCGCGGCCGTGCTTGGGCGTGCTCCGCGAGCTCTGTGCGCTCCCCGGCTGCAAGCACCCGCCGTTCGGCTTATTTTTTTCCTCCCTCCGAGCGATCCCCAAAATCCCCAGATGCGTGGAGCTGTGCTTCTCCGGCGTTGCCGGCCTAGCTCCTCTGCAACTCCGACGCGAGATCCGCGAGGATGCCTGCTCGCTAGAACCCGAAGGCATCATCTGGGATTGCGATGAATTTTTTCGGCCCCGCAACAAAACCGATGTCCTACCGCGCGGACAGACGCTCGGCGCCATGGCTTCGAGTCCTCGCAGCCGAAGTAGGACACCTGGAGCATGAGGCCGCCGTCAATGTGTATTCTAGCAGTGACATGCCCAGTCCGGGCAGGAGGCTCAGGAAAGACGCCCGGAGCGAGGCATGCATGCTCATCTTGGCGATGCTTAGAGAAACTGCAGCTGGAAGCCTTGAACCGAGCTCTCCCTGCATCCTCTCAGAGAAACTGCAGCTGGAACCGGACCTCTAGCACTTTCAATGTGGAGCCCACGAAGTATGTCAGAATAGCTTTGAGGTCTTCAGATCAGCGGAATTGATTTGGCAAAACCTGAAACCAATCAGGTGAATGCACAATCACACACATATAATTCTTAATGTCCATTCTTTCATGTGTACTACTTTGTAGACCGTCAATATATAAATGACATATTTTATTGATCATACGATGAAAAAGGTATATCAACAAGATTTAGTGGTTTGTGAGATCCTAAAATATGTCTTATGTCTTGAAGACACTTGCTCATGTTTAGCGATCTCATACCATAAATTTGTTACCCGCGGAGTGGGCAGAGGTGGCGATGGCGGTGACGACACATGCTCATGTTCACCTTACCTGAAAGGTGAGGGCGCCCCAACCGCAGAATGGGCTGGGGTTGCGATGGTGGCACATCGCTATGGTGGTGATAACACACATGTACCGGGTAGCCCAAGCGAATCCGCATGCAAAGGAGGCATTGGCGACACCTGATGGTGGAGCATGCTGAACCTAGCTGGTTTTTGCTTTGCGTGGGGATAGTGGATCTACCAGCAAGATGTAGTTTGTGCCCCCGCACCGCTGATTTTTAATCCCGTTGCAACGCACGGGCACGTTTCCTATATGTCTATTATTCTTGGAAGACCTTTTCTAAATACTGCAGGTGCTGTTATTGATTGTAATAAAGAAAAGTAACTTTCAATGTTAATGATAAAGAACATACTGTTTATTTCCCCAAGAAAGTTGACAAGATTTATGGAGTCAATACCATCTCCAATTTTAAAACTATCAAAGTGGGAAGTATTGATTGCCCTATATATGATCATCAAGAAGGATATCAAAACATTATGATTGGATCCATATCAATACAATACAAGGTAACATGAGTGTTTCATGATGTTTAAATCATTTGTGTCATGTAAATTTATTTGGTGCCAAGACTTGATCAACCTTGTTATCAAATGTATTTGCATACATGAAAGAGCTAAACAGCATTTCTTTCTTCAACTTTGTTTTACCTCCTGTAGTGATAATTAGGTTGCAAAAGTTTAGTTGTTTTGAATTTTAAAAATAATTTTTCTGCCCAAGTTTTATTAATTTAAATATCCAGATTTCATGCAAATTGAAAGTTTTCAAAACTCTGTAAAAATTATACCATTGGTCCTATTTTTCAAAGAGCATCGTGGGAGTGCCTGGTGCTGACCAAGGGGACCCACCATGGGGTCAAACCACATGGTGGCGCGGCTGCCCCTTGGCCGCGCCAGCCACTGAGGTGGGGCACCCTTGGCCCTCCACAGTTCCCCCACCTACCACTTCTTCCTCTTGCATCACTCAGCTCGTTTTTCTCTCTCACACTCGAGTTTTTGCTGTTCTTCCTCGCGATTTCGATCTCTTTGTTCAGCCCATCTCAGCTGCTGAGATTTGGGGCAATTGCTCTCAGGTATGTGACTCCTCCATGTATCCAAGTAGAATTTTGTTTAGTGAAGTATACCTTGAGTATTTTGCTGCTGTAGGTGACTTGTTAAGTGAGTATGCATGCTTGTTCTATGTTGAAATTATTAGTTTTGATGCATGTTTAGTCCTCTAGCAAGTTCATATAGTAGTTCCCCTCATTTGTATGTCTCAAAATCATTTTTTATAATGTTTGTTAAAAAATTTCAGAAAAGGAAAATGCATAACCACACCTTTGGGGAGGTGTTTGAAAGGGATTCTCAGAGAGCAAGAAGGCCTTTGAGGGCATCTACTCGAGTTAGGCGTTCCTATGATGAGGATGTCATTGCACCGAACATTGGAGATGGAGGGGATGACCAAATCCCAAATGCTTCATCCTTTCCATGCATGGAGTTTTTGCGTAATGCAGGGTTGCTTGATGACTTCATGTTCCTTATCCAGAGAGTTGGCCTAACCACTTATATGCAGGATGAGGGCGACCAACATTATTGGCTCACCAAAACTTTTGTTGAGAGTTTTAAATTTGTGAATTCATCTTATGCGCCTACTGTCCAATTTAAGATTTATGACAGGCCTGTTACAATGGACTTGGGAGACTTTTGTGCTGCCATAGATATTGCTCCTTTAGGTACAGCAAAGAAGATTGCAGGGAACACCAAAGACTTTGTGGAACTTTACCGAGGAGTGACCAACGACGATGACCGCACCGCTCAGCGCGGCAAGATAAGGAACATCCAATTCCCTGCCATTAGATATTTCGTTTATTATCTTGCTACTAGCATTCTTGGTAGGGAAAACACCAGTAACATTTCTAATTATCATCTTGCTTTTCTTGCTGCTGCACTTAATGGTAACACTGCTTACAACCTTGGTGCCCTTATTGCTCGCCGTTTGGCTGCTAGTGGACCTATTTATGGAGGAATTGTTGCTTCACGAGTTATCGCATATCTAGGTCTTTCCGTTAGTCCTAATGATGAGAAGCTAACCCCTTTCAGACTTGATATTTCTGCTATGAAAGGCCATCAGTTTGTCACACCTAATTCTCATTTAGGAAACATTGTTTACAAAGTTTTATTTACTAACGGGGATGAATATGAAGTGCCTTTGCCCCAGGCCGATCTGTTCCCTATACACAGGAGACCGTGGTCGTACTCCAAGGAGGCGTTGGAGGAGCAGCTTAGAGTGCGAGGCTTTCACCAGCAGCACCAGGAGGAGGGAGAAGCACCTGATGATGGCTACACCGTCACTTACCTTGGAGCGTCATCCAGCTCTTACCAGGACGAGGGCCCTTCCTCGTCGTACTATGGAGGCGCCACTTCCTGGGCACCATGGGGTTGATCTCCACTTAGGCCAAAAGCCTAAGCTTGGGGGGAGGTATATCGACATCTCACTCATTTACATATCATATCTTGTCGATACTTTGTATATCCATGTTGCAGTTTTCTTTCTTTCTTTCTTTTTAATTGTTTACCTTTTATTGCTGCATTCCAAAACACAAAAAGACCAAAAATATTTCTGTTGTTTCTCTTCATTTGTTTCTTTAAGTTTCAGTATTAGTTTGCTTAGTTTTAAAATTCGGTTTGTTATTCAAAAATCCAAAAATATTTTGCTTTATTGTTTGTTTCTTTTTGCTCTTGTTTCAAAAACTCGAAAACCCAAAAATATTTGTTGTTTCTTTTTGGTTTTGTATAGTGTTTTCAGAGTTGGACAGCCATCCGTGACTCCGATGGAGCTTGGTTTTCATTCTTATCATTCGAAGCAACACAAGTGAAAAAGCAATAAGGATGATCTACAACAACTTGAGTTGGGGTGAGAGGCTGGTATGAACTCTATTTGTTTTCATTTTTGTACATATACTCATCTATGTGAGCATGCTTAGTTGGTTCATGTGAGGTATATGTCATTTAGTGGATGCTTAGTAGTTCTTGTTCTCTCATGATCGGTCCCAATTTATTAATAGTGGTAGCATGTTATGTTGATGTTTGCTTGCATTGTTCTATTCATAGAGGGTATGACATTGTGGTATCCTCCTCTGAATAATTCATTCGAATTGACTTGGCACATGCTCATGCATGCGTATGACTGAAAAACAAAAGTCAATTAAGCCTTGATGATTTATTTTGACTCAGAGTTCTTGTATCACTTTTATGTCTCAATTAATTTCATTTTGTCGCAAGCATGATTATGACGGTTATTGCTCTCTTGATTGTCGCTTCCCAGTCTATTGCTAGCCTTCACTTGTACTGAGCGGGAATGCTGCTCGTGCTTCCAAAACCATGAAAACCAAGTTATTCCAAAGTGTCCACCATAAATACCTATGCATGGCATTTCGAACCATTCAAGTAAATTTTCATGTGCTACCTTTAAAACCTTCAAAGTACTTCTCAATTTGTGTCAATGTTTTATAGCTCATGAGGAAGTATGTGGTGTTTTATCTTTCAATCTTGTCATTCAGACTTTCACCAATGGACTAGTGGCATATACATCCGCTTATCCAATAATTTTGCAAAAAGAGCTGGCAACGGGGTGCCCAGTCCCAATTAATTATAACTTTCATCAATAATTCTCTTCACATGTTTTGCCCTGATTTATCAGTAAGCAACTTAATTTGCAAATAGACACTCCTCCATGGTATGTGAATGTTGGAAGGCACCCGAGGATTCGGTTAGCCATGGCTTGTGCAAGCAAAGGTTGGGGGGAGTGTCACCCATAATGAAACTAAAATACATGTGTAAACAAAAGAGAAGAGGGATGATCTACCTTGCTGGTAGAAATAACGTCCTTCATGGGAGCCGCTCTTGAAAGTCTGGTTGACAAGGGGGTTAGAGTACCCACTACCATTCGTTGACAACAACAAACACTTCCCAAAACAATTTTGCTTCTGTTTTAAAAATAAAAAGCTCTAGCACATGATAATCCTGCTTCCCTCTGCGAAGGGCCAATCTTTTACTTTCATGTTGAGTCACCATCCTTTCTTTGAGCACTTTCTCGAGAGCATAGTTGTCATTCTTAGTGTAATGTGCTTGTCCCAGAATGTGGTTAACTGTGATATAACTTTGATGCTTTTATCTTTGATATCTTTGATTCTAGTCTTCCCATGAACTTCAGAGGTGCCTGGGCATTTATGTTTTGCTGTACAAAAACGGGCAAGCGAGATACCATCTTATCATATCCTATTATGAGCATTACAATCTTGTGAATTAATATGTTTCATGTTTGTCGCTATTAGTATGTTGGTATCTTTTCATAGTTTACATGCCTATTGAGTGACATTATTTGCATTTGCCTCATCTTGAATTGCCTAAGCATTTGTTCATATAGTGAGAATATATGCATCATATGAAGCAAATGTGTTCGTGAAAGTCTTTTATCGCACTCAGTTGTTAACTGAATTGCTTGAGGACAAGCAATAAGCTAAGCTTGGGGGAGTTGATACGTCCAAAACGTATCTACTTTCCCGAACACTTTTGCTATTGTTTTACCTCTAACTTGTGTGTTTTGAATACAACTAATGCGGACTAACGCTGTTTTCAGCAGAATTGCCCTGGTGTCTTGTTTTTGTGCAGAAAGTCAACTTTCGGGAAAAACACCAGAAAAGATCGCAAACCTCCTATTTTACCAGAAGACTCACGGAGCCAGAAGGGGAGGCGGAGATGGGCCACGAGTGGCCCAAACCACATGGTGGCGCGGCCAAGGGGCCCACCGCGCAGCCACTGAGGAGGGCGACTCGGGCACCTCCCCGAGCCCCCTTTCGACTACTTAACCCTCTCTGACCTAAAACGCGAGGGGGTCGTCCACTTCATCCAGAAACATCACCGTACGCCGCCACCATCGCGAAACCTATTTCGGGGACCAGAAACTCCGTTCTGGCACTCCGCCGGGACGGGGAATTGGAGGAGATCATCGCCATCATCATCACCGACGCTTCTCCATCGACCATCCATGTTTCCCCCATCCATGTGTGAGTAATTCCCTGCTGTAGGCTGAGGGGGATGGTAGGGATTGGATGAGATTGTTCATGTAATAAGCTATAAGATCATTAGGGCATGGTGCCCAGTATCCGTTGTTAGTACTTATTGATGTTGTTGCAACTTGTTGAGCTTAATGCTTGTCACTAGGGCCCGAGTGCCATGATTTCAGATCTGAACATGTTATTGTTTCATAATGATATGCACTGTTTATTGATCATACCTGCAAGTTGTATACACATATTGTTGTCCGGAACCCGCGGTCCCAAAGTGACAATAATTGGGACAGCCGAGGGGAATGGCTGCGATGTGAGGATCACATGTGTTCACGGCGTGTTAATGCTTTGCTCCGGTACTTTATTAAAAGGAGTACCTTAATTACCAGTAGATTCCCTTGAGGCCCGGCTGCCACCGGCTGGTAGGACAGAAGATGTTGTACAAGTTTCTCATTGCGAGCACGTACGACTATATACGGAACACATGCCTATGTTTACTTAGTACTTGGATGCTTTATCATTATTATCTGCAATGCCTATGTCTTGATTATTATATGAGCTATCTTATCCATGCAGCGCCCGTTCATCCATCCCTATGCCTACAGTGTTTTAATCCTACTGTTTACTGCAATCACTACTGCTGTCTCTATTTACTGCTGCTATTATTTCACCGCTACTACTGCTATAAAACTGTTGCTACTGATAATCTGTGTCGAGCAAGACTATTCACAGGTGCAGCTGAATTGACAACTCCGCTGTTAAGGCTCTCAAGTATTCTTTGGCTCCCCTTGTGTCGAATCAATAAATTGGGTTTTACTTCCCTCGAAGACTGTTGCGATCCCCTATACTTGTGGGTCATCACATTTATTCTTGGAGGTGGCGTAGTGTCATGGAGGTCTTGCAAACAGACCATTTTGACGAGGTCAACCATGGAAGCAGAACTTACTGCTTTAGATACAGCTTCTGTTGAGGCAGAATGGCTGCGTGAGCTCTTGATGGACTTGCCGGTGGTTGAGAAACCATTACCGGCCATCCTTATGAACTGTGACAACCAAACGGTTATCATGAAAGTGAACAATGCTAAGGATAACGCGAAGTCATCAAGACACGTCAAAAGATGCTTGAAGTTTGTCAGGAAAATGAGAAACTCCGGAGTAATAACTGTTAGTTATATTCAAACAGACAAAAATCTGGCAGATCCCTTTACGAAGGGACTATCACGTAATGTGATAGATAGTGCAT
Organism: Poa pratensis; assembly: GCA_947311845.1. Lineage (NCBI taxonomy): Eukaryota > Viridiplantae > Streptophyta > Magnoliopsida > Poales > Poaceae > Poa > Poa pratensis. The sequence goes on from CAMZMU010000054.1 coordinate 32,464,270, forward strand.
CGAGGGAGATGGGGTTGAGACCCGTGAGCGTTACACCATAGTGGTAATCCAACCTATGTGATCGGAGATCCCGTGAATTAGGACCTGGGAAGAACAAGCTAGTGGTTTAACTGAGTAGAGTTATTTTGTAACCCTCTCCGTGGGAAGATGCATAACTCTCATATTCTGTAAGGCAGGTTGGCAATATGCCTTAATGTGTTTCTGTTGGCTAATCGTAGCAAAGGTGCTATCCTACAGAGCGACCTTGAAAGAACACACCTATGAGTCCGACTGTTAAACTTCGCAGTCTATGAGATTTGGGTGATCTCTAGTAAGCTCATGAAGAGATCAGGGAGTATGATGCATATGCTCCACCCGCGGGGTAGGCTACTGGCAGCTACGTACGGGTTATGACTTTGAGTGAAGTCTATTGGCACCAAACTTGCAATTCAAGGTTCGTCCATTGTTCAAATTGCTAGTAGATGTAGCTTGAAGCTCTAGGTGGAAGTTCAACTTAACAGTCTCTACTGAAACACTGGTATATAAACAAGAAACGAGGTTTGGCAAAATCTCTAAATGGGAATTTGAGATCTGGTGGGGGATTGTTAGAATTTGGGCCCATTAGTGGGGAGCCCAAATAAGCAATTCTGAAAAATCTCAAATTGGCCCATGTGTGGCCCATGTGCATGGCAGAATTTTGGAGGTGCAATGTGGTGCTAAAGTTTAGTCCCACATTGCTAGTTGGAGGAGACAAACACCACCTTATAAGGTGGAGTGTTGTACCACTTGGTGTGCTAGTTGAGAACAGAAGGCTCTCTCGTGCGCACTCCTCCTCCTCCGCCCCGTCCGTCCGTCTCGTCACGCCGCGGGTTGCGGGAATGAGCCGAGCCGATGCCTATATTTTTGCTGTTCGGGAAAAACAAGTTTTTGCGTACGCGTATAGTTTTGCCAGTTCGGGTCGCTCCCAGATCGTGGGCTGCTATCCAACTCGGACGTGTGCGACGTGGTTGGCCCACGTTGTACCCGTTAGGGTTTCCCGAGCCGCACTATATATTGCCTTGCACTGCGTGCGCCGTCACACACCGAACCAATCTAGGTTTTGCCAATCTCGTGCCTTGCGCCGCCACCGTAGTCTACTCCATCCCGTGCGCCGGCGTGCACCGGCGAACGGGACAGCAGGTCTCCGGAACCACTTGTCCTTGTGATCCTGTACGGGAGAGGGCGAATAAGGTTCTTGGGAAGCGCCCCGCGCGACTGCTTTCAAGTTCTTCATCACGGCTCGACTTCCTGGACGATCTCCGGGTCCGCGGACGACTCGTCTCCAACGTCGTCTTCTTCGAGCTGCTACCGTCGCCGCTCAAGCTGCTGTCGTTGCTGCTCCAACGACTACTTCATCTACAATTGTTCGGTACGTTCGTCACGTTTCGATGGCTGTGTTCGTAGATGTCTTGTTGTTGTTCATGTTAATTAATACGTCTAGTATTTTCGAGATTAACATGTTAGTAGCTCTTGCGATCATGCTTTATACTCTGGAATTAATCATGGAAATTATGCCTAATAATCCAACACCTCCTTCGCTTTCCCCTTCTCTTCAATGGTATCTTCCTAACACAAACCTTGTTATTACCATGCAGTATATCCATGTAACCAAAGATGGAATCGAGGTACCAAAAAACAAGCATATCATCCCTTCACTGTCTTTGACCGCCATGGTATGTCATCTCGATGCTCTCTTCCAGCCTTAGCATCGTTTTCAGTTTTTATAACATGCAGATGCTTGCCTTCAGTCATGTTTTGCCGCGAGCTCCAGGATGAAGAAGTCGGTAGAAGCATTAAGTTCTAGCTCATTGGAGAGCTACTTATTCTTAGATAGCTAGTTATAATTTTCGATATTAGTTGTTACCTGATGTGAACTATCTATGATTGTAAATCTGATGTGAACCTTGTTTGATAGTAATGTGCCAAGTTTGGTGGTTTGCTCTGTTTGAAGCATTGTGTTCTCTGTCTGTTCTAATTAAACTATTGGTTATTTATTTACTAGAAAATTAAAATTTGAAGAATATAACCATGACAATTGGGACCACTTACTAGAACCTGACAACTGGGACCCATCTGACATGTGGACCCAACTTTTGAAAAAAAGAAAAACTACAATCTAGGTGTAAAAAGGCCACGGACCAAAATAAAAAAGGCTGAAATGTTGGGCTTGGCCCATGTAGCCGACCAGAATTTACTCAAAAATAATAATAAATAGGCTCAATTGTTTGGCGTGGCCCATGTAAAGCACCGAACTAGACTAAGCTGATTATAGTCTATGACCTCCTCATTTGGTCACAATTTTGCCACGTAGGATTGGCCACGTCGGATCTTACGTACCCATGGATGACAGCATATGACCAAAAAATTTGGTCATAAATTTATGACCCTCCAATTTGGTCATAAAAGCTTATGACCATTTCTTTTAGGGATTGTCGTGTTTTGCACTGTTAACTCTATTAATTATCCTTTTATGTCCTTGACATAAACCAAGCAACCCGTTACATTGGAGGGGATTTGTCCTAACTAGCTAGCCGCAATTTGTAACAACAAACCAGCCAAAAAGTACAAATACCTAACACATAATGTTGGTAAAGTAACTGTCGGAGCCTATAGTTCTCGGTCTATTGGGGGTATATTTAGAATTTGTAAATTTTGCATTCATCATGTATCTAAAAATTGGGGTGATTTAAACATTTTATTTAACGAGGGGCAAGGAGATCAAAATTTCACTCTAATCGATGAACTACGATTAGATGAGCGATACATTTCGACATGGCCTTTGTTGTATTTCTAAGTTTTTGCACAATTTTAATAAATTAGAATATAATTGCGCAAAGTGCACTATTTACCACATTAAAGTTCGAAAATAAAGACGAACTGGAAATGTGAATATTAATTTATAATATTATTGTTCAACAATTAAAGTACTAGGTGGGACCCCGAGAGTGCGATGTATAGTCCCACCTCGCCAATTTTGATAATTAAGAGACAATTCCAGCCTACAATTCCCAAACTAAATGAACAGTTAAAAGACGTGGTTTACTATTCAAGTGCTGATTTAGAGATACAATAAAACGCCATGCGAGCCCTACGTTGTGGAGAAACTCCATGCAATCCCTAGGTCGTGGAGTAATAAGATTCGCAACTAAAATTAAAACTAAATTATATGGCCCATGAAAGCATGGAATCAACTCGAGATGGTCATTAAGGTTGACAATAGAAAATTCAAGGCAAGCACGCTTGGAAATATATACTTGAAGCTTTTCATCCATTTGGTTATAATGGGCATGTGAAATCGTGGCCTAGGGATTAATAGCATTGATAGGATACTCATATAAAAAAATTGTAACTTCTTTTCTGGAAGGTCTTCTCACAATATTGGTATGGGTGACCGGTCGAAAAGTCCTTCCCGTGTGCGCACGAGTGAGGATAAAGTGCGCAGGAAAGGCAAATGTTGGTCTGTGGCGGCGTAACAGCTGGCGGCCCGGGGATGGGCCGGGGTGTTACATTTGTTATCAGAGCCGACCCTCGCGTTTACACAGGCATGTGCGGGTGAGGGGCGCAGACTTGTGGGACATGTGTTGGCACTAGACGCACATGCGGGTGCCAAGAGAAAAGTTCCTGCACTGGGGGTTGACCGACGAGGGCGTCGGTCTTCTAAGGTGGAAAGGATGTGACATCCTGGCCTAGCGCTTAATAGGATTGATAAGATGCTCACATCAACAAGTTGCAACTTTTTCCCATAAGCTCATCTTGATAGAACTCGGATGTTAAGCGTGATTGGCTTGAGGCAATATTGTCATGGGTGACCGACCGGGAAGTCCTCTCCGGGTGCGCACGAGTGTGGACAAATTGTGCAGGAAAGACTAATGTTGGTTTGTATGGTCAGTTTAGAGATCCTAGAGCTGTCAGGTGTAACAGCCGCCCGATCGGGGGTGGGCCGGGGCAGACTTACAGGGCTTGTGAAGACGTGCTTTATTAGAGGCTTGCTATATTTCAATATGGGGAATAAAATTATGAGTCTTCACGAAGGGACCTTCATCAAGAGAAGAATTCTGAATTGATATAAGTATGCTTGTCATCATCGACGTCAATTGGAATGTGTAGCGCTAATGTATGTCGTCAGTAAGTCTTCAAGTTTTAACGATCTCAAAGTGCTTGTTAGGAGACATGGTTATAAGTTTGATAGTTATACTATAAATAGGGGCTATTAGATGAGTATCTTGAGTTCTTGACCACAATATGTAGAGTCCTCGAACCTTCGCATGTTTTGCATCCTTCATGTTAGATGTTTGGTGGTTCTTTGTGTGAGATACTAGAGATTCTGTAGGCTTTTCTAGCACCTTTTTTAGCTTGGAGCTTTAGAGCCCAATTCAAACTCCATTCCAAGCTTATCCATGAAGCCCCTATATAGCTCAGAAATAGTTCGGAGATGTGCAATGGCTCGAATATTTCAGAGCTTCCCGGCGCCTCAGGGCTCTGGGCTTCTTCCGGGTCCGGGTAATGGATACATGGTCTATCCTTCAACGACATGAGACTGTTAGCTAGTGGCCATGGCATGTTCGTAGGTTGAGGAGTTGCTCGGCACTTGTTTGTCCAAGATGGGTCACAACCTAGTCTTTCCACCAATTTTGTTAAGTTTGCCCGTCGCGTTATTACAGATTTATCTTTGTGTGTTCTAAGATATGGTTGTGCAGCGCCGCAACGGCTGGGAAAGGACCTCAACGGCCTAATCATCCTGACGGCGCGCTGCCTTTGGCTGGAGAGGAACAACAAGATGTTCGACAAGATATAGCGACGATGCCATGGGACCTTTGCAGAAAAATAAAAGTGGAACTCGAGCTTTGGATAAAAGCCAAGTTGTGTGAAGTTAGGCTGCGAGAGATCGAGTAGTCACTGTGGGGTGCGTGGAGTTGGGAGGGGAGGTCACATGTGATCTCCTCGCTTGGTCGGTGTCGGTTCTTATACAAAATACTCTCAGTCTTAATATAGAAGACACACAATGCTCATGCGTGTTCTTGAAAAAAAAGATATGGTTGTGCACATCCTATATGGAAATACCGGAAGCTTTAGACTCTTTTTTGTTTGAGATATTAACACTTTTGGTACCACAAGTTGCACGCAAGGAAAGTTCTAGTCCCACATGTTGCAAACTGGACGAATTTAGTACCTAAACTTGCTTTGCTTAGCCAGGATATATTTGTCATTTTAGACCGAATGGTGCCACGTTGGACACTATCATGGATGGTATGTTTTGTACTTCGGTCCACCAGAATAGAAGAATTTTCACTCCTAATCCTTCCGCGTGTGGCAGTTAGGGAAGGCAGGGAAAATTTGCATCAGTCTAGAAAATCTCGTGATTGCCCTGTTTCCTTATTATGTTACCTTTTTTCCTCTCGTCGAGATGCACTACCGCGAGCACCACGAAGATCCGCCTGCGTATGGTATGAGTTCTTGCGTTGGGCTTTTTTTTCTTTCTTGTAGATTGCGTTGGGCTTTCGTGGGCGTACGATCGTTGTTGATTCACTGATTTTTAGCAGGGAATCGGTTAGGAATAAACGTTAGCAGCTCTGGGACTAAGTTTTAGTCGTCAAAATTGTGTGGATTATTGTAGGATTGTGGATTCTTCTCTGGCTGCTAATGGCACCTATTTGTAATTACTAATACAGTCTAGGAGGTTTTCTTTAAAACTACAAGCGACGGCCGCCACGGTGGAGTAACACGTGTCGGCAGCACATCGAATGAGGACCTAAACAAATCCACAACGCAAGATGTGGTACCACCCGTGCACATTTTGCAACTTGTGCGACTTAAACGTTCCTCTCGTGCAACTTGTGGTACCAAAAGTGTATACACCTCCTTTTGCTTGTACCATCTAGATACATTGTGAAGAATCGGTGAAAAGGGATTTCATTTAAAAAGAAAATTACCTGATTTAAAGTGTATCATTTTTAGGTAATTTATTCCATCACTTTTCAACACCTTATTAGTAAGGTGGTAATAAGTACTTTCCAATATGTTAGTCAACATATTTAGCAACACAATTATTGTCAATTACCATCGGATGCTAAGTCATCTGGGCCACCTCTACTTGTTTTAGCTATCGTTCAACAGCTACTTCGCCGGTGAATACCAACTAAGTATCTCTCATTAAGATTTCCTTTTCTTATCAAATGATAAGGAATGATGTTGCACATCCTTATACGTATACATGCATTTCGAGAGTTTATATGCAGAGTATTCTCTCCAAGAAGAACATGCACTCTCTGTTCGCCCCTTCCTCTTCTCCATAATCACCGAGTTAATCTCTCTCTCCCTCTCTTCTGTTGAGTTATACTACTGCTCCATAATGGGTCCTGGAAAGTTTCTTTTGGTCACCATTACTACCGTATCAATTCTTCTTCCCATGTTTCCGCACGGCAGTTCAGAGCTGATCGCCTTCCCTCCCGAAGCTGCGGATGGCCCAGCCGCAGAAATTCCAGACGCGGCCGGGCTGTTGCTCAGTCCGGGGCCTCCGCCGAGGGTATTCGACGTCGACGACTACGGCGCGTCAGCCGGCGGCGACGCCACGGAGGTGTGAAACTAACCACTAAACAGAGCTGCTCTGCTTTTTGAGTTTACCATGTAACACATGTGCGTTAATTACAGGCGTTTCTCGGGGCATGGAAGGACGCCTGCAACTCCTCCGGTGACCCATCCGTCTTCCTCGTGCCCGGCGGGAAGTCCTACCTCCTGATGCCCCTCAGCTTCACTGGCCCCTGCAAAGCCACCTCGATCACTGCAGTGGTGAGGCTGCTCGGGATCACTATGCTATGTATACTGTTCGTCACTGCTGCTTTTGCTTGGATCGTGATGTTTCCCGAGTGATCAGATCAAGGGAACGCTGGAGGCTCCGTCGAACCGATCGGCATGGCTTGACGGCGGTCTCCCGGAGCGGTGGATCACGTTCGAGGACATCGACGGTCTCCATGTCATGGGCGACGGCACGCTCAACGGGAACGGGCGCGAGTGGTGGATCAACTCCTGCAAGGTCAACAAATCCATGGTGCGTACCTGCATCTGCATGTCGATCTGCTCCTCCTCGTCCTACCTCTATCTGTACACAGTACACATACATTCCTGCGACAGGGAACCTGACTTTCTGAACCTGCTTCTTTTTTCCCATATCCTTCGAACAGCGATGCGTCAATGGCCCGACGGTACCTTCCTGACCCCGAGACTTCGCCGTAGCTCGATCGATCAGTCGTCGGAAATGTTGCTCATCCGTTGGCAAAACTTGCATGCAGGCGCTGTACTTCAGGAGCTGCAGCCATCTGGTGGTGAACGACCTTGAGGTGAGAGACAGCATGCAGATGCACGTCGTGATCGCCTACTGCTGGAAAGTGTTGGTCTCGCGGCTGTTCGTCACCGCGCCAGGATGGAGCCCCAACACTGACGGGATCCACGTATCCAACAGCAGAGAAGTGTCCATCACCGACTGCACCATCAGCACAGGTATACTGTAGTTCGTTAATTCCAGTGCAATTCACAATCACATGCTTGAAAACATCATCAGATTCATTTATCTATTTAGTATACTCCGTATTATGTGATTTTACGAGCTTTGCTTGGTTGCTTGATCACTGTTTTGCATGCTCTTGCGATTTGTTTCAGGTGATGACTGCATATCCATTGTGTCTGGCTCTGAGTTTGTCCGGGCAACAGGCATATTTTGTGGACCCGGTCATGGAATTAGGTTTGTAGTATTTATTATATGATTCCATTTTTAGCAGTATTATATAATTATAAATCGCTTCCATGTATTCCTATGGTCAACATTAATTTGAATTTTCCGTTCAATCGTTGACGCTTCCGCTGTCCCTTCAAGACATTGAAATAAGACACTGTAACTGCACAGAGTAGCTAGTTTTTCTGACGTTCTGTTGGCATTGGTTGCTCCCTGCAGCATTGGTAGTCTAGGAGCGAACAAATCGTGGGCCCGTGTCTCGGACGTGCTGGTGGAGAAGGCCACGCTGGTGGGCACAACCAACGGTGTGCGGATCAAAACTTGGCAGGTAATGCATGACCACCTCGCTGCTGAGCTGCCATGGCACGGAAACCTGCAGTTTTCCTGCATTTTCAAATTTGAGTTGCCTGCAAAATGGGACCCGTACAATCTTCTGCTACTACATAGTGTCTACCCTACAAATCTAGTAGCACAATCCTAATTTGAATTTTACGCTCCATGGACAGGGAGGAGAAGGGTATGCAGAAAGGATTACTTTCCAAGACATAAAAATGTTCAATGTCACCAATCCTATAATCATAGACCAGAACTACTGTGACTCCAAGAAACCATGTTCCGAGCAGGTACAAAAAATATTCGGAATTCTTTCTTCGATCCCCCACCACCAATTCCAGCAGCCTTCATGTTCTCAACATTTGACAAGATGATTCTTTTGTGTTTTGCAGGAATCAGCTGTCGCCATACATAACATACGGTATAGCAGAATACACGGAACTAGTTCTTCGAAGATCGCCGTCAATTTCAATTGCAGTAGCGCCGTGCACTGCGATGGCATAGTGATGCAAGATGTTTCTTTGGTCGGGAAAGGGTCCTACCTTGCGTGTTCTTCCCTGAACGCGAGAGTCCTAGGACTAGGATTCAACTCGCCTTATTGCAGCGCCGACATGTAGTTGGTATTCGTAGTAGTTTCTTTTTAGATTCACAGGGAGGTCCGGTATTTCGTAGTATTAGTATACAAGGTGGACCAACACCCACCCATTACTCCAGAGGGGTGTTTGGACGAGGTGTATATGTTTAGGGAGTTTTGGTATTAGTCCAAAAATACACCTCCTCCAAACACCCATTCATATATTCTTTGACTGTAAAGTCATTGTGTGGAGACTTTTCACATGTACTACTAGTTCTCAAAACAGACTTTTCACATGTACTTTTGTGACTTGATGAGTTTTTTTCATGACTTGATGATTGACTGTACTATATGTTGGTACGAGATTTTGAATGTGACGAGGAAGACGTACAGGGACATGTTTTTTTTTAACACATCCAGCAACCCGTATATTCACCAACGAACCTCGTACACAGTACAAAGAACACATACAGAGAAGGAGCAATATGTAGAGGATGGACCAAAGCCAGCACCAAGATCCGCGACGCCGCCGGCGGCGAGGAAGACGAGGAACGGCACCACCACCTTGCCTGAGCCTGGGCAACATTTAAGCCCTTGGAAGACGCCGCCGAGACCGTCCGCCGCGCCGCGGCGAACCTCGAGTCGATGAATGAGCGGGGCGGGCGTCCCCCCGGCCCTACTCCGCTTTGCCGCAGCCGTCGTCGTCGTCGAAGCCGCCGGAGGCCGCCGAACTTGACCCGCTCTGGTCGATGCGCATCTCCAGCGCCGCCGCACCTCGGCCGCCGGAGAAGGGAAGCCGCACACCGCAGATCCGCCGATCTGCGAGCACGGACGGGACGGCCACCACTCGACGGAGCTCCACCGGAACTCCACCGCCGGAGGGGAAGATCGCCGCCACCAAAACAACCACCAGCCGCGCCACCGCCTCCTCAGCGCCGCCGGAGAGAATCCGCTCGCCCCTACCCTATGTACACGAAGAGGACGGGGGATCCCCCACCCACCCGCCGCCGGAGCGGACGGGGGGGAGAGAGATCCCGCGGCCAGGCGACGGCGAAGGTGGGGCGACCAGAAGATCCAAGAAATTCGCCCTTCTCTTACTGTAGAGGAGGCAAGTCGGGCTTTGCTAGCTTCCTGTGTGTTTGCCAGGTGCTAGCTTCGTGTGTACGTACAGGGACATGTGCACGCAGGCAGAGTGTTATTCATACTCCGTAATAAGAAGGCAACTACACTGTATGCATGTACTACTACTTTGCATGACTAGAAGAATGAATATGGACGCGCCGGGTGCAATACATTCGGAAATTTGGAACTCCTGAAAAAGCTAACCGTTCAACGACATGCATGGTTACGGATGAAGATGGGTATGCAAGAATTTCATGACCAAATGTGTCATATGTGACCAAAAGGTGTCATATATAAATTACACGAGATTCTCTGTTTCCACAAAAGACCCAGTGCTCTACCCGGACGACCACAAAATCCTAGCCGCCAGGGCTCTTCCTGGCCATCCCCGCCGCCGTTCTCTGCCGCGGTGGCGGCGGCGCTCGTCTCCTAAAAGGAGCGGGCAACGCGCCGAGCTCCTAAGCGGTGGAGCTCGCGTGTCTTCTGGCACGGGCACGCCAGGGCGGCGGCCCTGATACGTCTCCAACGTATCCATAATTTCTGCTGTTCCATGCTTATATTATACCATTTGCTACATGTTTTATATACACTTTATATCACTTTTATGCATTTTCTGGGACTAACCTATTAACAAGATGCCACAGTGCCAGTTCCCTGTTTTCTGCTTTTTTTGGTTTCAGAAAGTTACTTCTGGAAATATTCTCGGAATTGCACGAAACAAAAGGCCAAGTCCCTATTTTTCCAACACGTACACGGAGTCCGAAGGAGAGACGAAGACTCGCCACGAGGTGGCCAAACCACAGGCCGGCGCGGCAGTGGGCCCCACCGCGCCGCCTGGTGGTTTGGGCCCCTCGGGGGTCCGCCGACATCGCCCCTTCGCCTATTTATTCCCCGAGACGTGAAAAACCCTAAAACACCGAGCCTTTCATCCAGAACATATTCGCTGCCGCCGCCGTCGTCAACCCTAACTCGGGGGTTCTGAAGCTCTTCCCGGCACCCTGCCGGAGAGGGGAATCATCACCGGAGGGCTCTACATCGCCATGCCCGCCTCCGGAGTGATGCGTGAGTAGTTCATCCTTGCACTATGGGTCCATAGCAGTAGCTAGATGGTTGTCTTCTCCACTTGTGCCATCATGTTTAGATCTTGTGAGCTGCCTATCATGATCAAGATCATCTTATTGTAATGCTACATGTTGTGTTTGCTGGGATCTGACTTATATTGATACCTATGTGGAGCTGAATATTATATTATCATGTCTATGTCATTTGTGATCTTGCATGCTCTCCGTTACTTGTTGAAGCCTTGGCCAAGTGAATACTTGTGACTCCAAGAGGGGGTATTTATGCATGATAGTTGGGTTCAACCTCTATTTAACTTGGGATAGTGACAGCAAGTTCTAAGGTTGTAGATATGTTGTTGCCACTAGGGTAAAACAGCAATGCTTTATTCAAAGATGAATGTATTGTTTACATTACGCACATTACTTAATGCAATTGTCTGTTGCTTGCAACTTAATACTGGAAGGGCTACGGATGTTAACCGAAAGGTGGACTATTTAGGCATAGATGCATGCTGGATAGCGGTCTATGTACTTTGTCGTAATGTCCAAATGAATCTCATAGTAGACACCACAACTCACACATGCATGTTATATGCACTTATCAATTGTCAATTGCCCAGCTGTAATTTGTTTACCCAGCATGTTAGTTATCTTATTGGAGAGACACCACTAGTGAACTGTGGACCCCGGTCCATTCTTTTACATCTGAAATACAATCTACTGCAATCATTGTTCTCTACTGTTTTATACAAACAAACATCATTTTCCATACGATACGTTTAACCCTTTGTTTTCAGCAAGCCGTGAGATTGACAACCTCACTGTTAAGTTGGGGCAAAGTAATTTGATTGTGTTGTGCAGGTTCCACGTTGGCACCGGAATCCCTGGTGTTGCGCCGCACTACACTCATTCACCAACACCTTCGAAGCAAACCTCATTTTCCTACTGGTTCGATAAACCTTGGTTTCATACCGAGGGAAAACTTGCTGCTGCACTCATCATACCTTCCTCTTGGGTTCCCAACTGACGTGTGACGTACAAGCATTGTTTCTGGTGCTGTTGCCGAGGAGATATTCCCTCGTCAACTTAGCGCTAGCAGGCCCCAGAACCAGATCGGCGGCGGCGCTCATCGTGGGTGGCGGGCGCGGGAGCGGGAGCTGGGTGTGGCGGCGGTGCCCTAGCGCTTTGACGGCGAGAAGGCATCGTGGGGTGGCGTGGGCGGTTCCCGCTGGTGCGGCACGGGCGAGGCGCCCGGAGACGGGGCGAGGCATCCCAGCGGCGAGGCGGCGACATTCTCCGTCTTCTCGGCCGACAGATCCACGTGGAGAAGGTGCGCTCGATGCGTTTTGCATCTCAATCTCGTGTCGCCCTCTGTGGTGTGATGACGATGATGCCATTAGACAACCTCGACGACGACCTTCGTCTTCAGTGGTGTGTGTGCGCGCGGTCTGATTCTGGTAACCAGGGTGGTCGTGTATGTCCTCACGACGGTCGTGTTTCATTATGATCGATGAGGGAGTTTGTACCTGTTTTCGGTCGGTTACCCGCAAATTAATCGCCACCTCTCTTCTTCTTAATTAATGAAAATGAAAAGTCTTTAACCTCGTTTAAAAAAAGGCATGATTTGAAGCAATTTTATACGGTTGGGGAGCTTCGGTCACAGTTTTCCTTGCTGAAGTTTGATGAAATAACCTGATGATATGCTAGTGGAAACACAACTTCGTGTGCATCCTTATATGCCGTGGTTACATATAGGTCCTCGTGTCCAATACAACGATGCAATTAGTGACCAATTTTTCGTGACGGTCGTCGACTTGTATGGACGATGACGTGATTAGGCGGTTAGGGTAAACTGGAGGACGAAATGGGGGTAGAGTGAATACCGACCTCTGACACTCCAGCTGTGTTGACATGCGGAACCCGCCTGTCGGAGGGCTTGTCCGGCTCATCCGAGCAGGCCCCCAACTATGACGTTTGATTTTGTGGCACCAACAGTTTTTAGATCGGCTAAGACAGATGTGGATGGCAGTGAGGACGATTTTTTTTTTTTGTCAACTGTGGACTTTTGAAGGTGCTGGTGGAGATGCTCTAGTGTATACATATGTTTTGCATGAGTGGGAGAATGAATATCGACTAGGCAGGGTTCAATACACATGTTGATGTAAATTTGAAACTCCTGAAAAGGCTTACTGTTCAACTTGGTCCCTCCCCAACATGCATGCATGGTTACGGCTCAAGAATCGAGATGCGTATATATGCAAGAATTTCATGACCAAATGTGTTATACGGAGTATGGAATTGTACGAGATTCTCTATTTTCACATATAAGACACGGTTTGAAGCAGTTTTATACGGTTGGGGGCTTCGCGCACAGTTCTCCACGCTGAAGTTTGATGGAAAAACGTTATCCGACCGTGGTGGTTACTACGTAGTTCAAAACGTGCCTCCTGCCTGCTGCTACTACTCAGCGCTCCACATGCGTCCAACTCCATCCATCCAGCCAGCCCCGTCGGCAGCACAGCGGCGGGCGTCGCGTTTTGAACTGCCGCCTTCTTGGGCAGCTGGAAGCGCCCTGAGCCTGAGCAGAGCGCGCGCACGCACCGAGACGACAGACGACAGGCAAAGGACCTGCGCTTCGCCGAAGCGCAGCGGCCGGCAGCACAGCACAGGAGCGGTGCACACGGTTCGGATTAAACCAGGACGGCGAGGGACCCGCTTGCCTGTCACTCGTGGTGGGACGGCCGAGCCCGAGACAGCGTAACACGAGGGCCATGTCGTGACTGACTGACCTCGCGCTGTTAGCAGAACGGTCACATTAACTAGGCCGGCCTCCCCAGATCGACCCGGCTCGAGCCAGCGGCCCGGATTTTAAAAGTTTGTTACGGGTCCAGCGCCCTAGTTTAACTGCAGCCCGCCTCGGTTGTGCCATCTGCGTCTGACTGACTGACTGACTGACTGACTGTATGGCGGCAAGGCAGACTGGGGCGTCGTCACGAGGCTGTATGCCGGGCATGCACGTGGAGGAGCGGTGCCGCGAAGTTCACCGCTGCCGCGTGACACGGCGCGGCAGCGAATGAGAGAAGCCGTGCACCGGACTCTTCTAGCCTCCCTTTCCTGTTTCCGAACGCCAAGGTCTCGGAGTAGTACGTACGTCTGGCACTGTGCTGTACCGGCCTAGCTACCGTGAGAATCTAGTCTATTTTAGTTTAGACTAGCTTTAGGGAGTAGTACGGTGTATCTAGCTAGGTGTGGCTGATGAACGATCGAATCATTGAATGCTCGATTGTGCTAGCCTCGCTGAAACGGACGTACGCCGCCATATGTGATGTTGGCTCACGCGAGACCGCCGAGTTAATTTGACTTGCCAGCCAGGCATTGTGGTCTGGTTCCGTACCTACGCGCGCGGTACACAGAGAAGGCGTCACTCACTGCAGTAAGCTTGTGACAACCAAATTAAGTACCAACGGGACGTCGTACATTGCCATATCAACAAGAGTGTACAATACGTGACCTACCAGTACCACGATGAAAATTATAAAAAGGAAATATCTAACAAAGCAAAATGAAATATTATTTCTATATATACCCAAATATCGTGACAGTTTAGGTATCGAGGCGATTTGGACTAAAAAAAAGTATTTACTCGGCAAACATATGTATGTTTAAAATTGCTAAATGAGAAGGGTGTGTGGAATAAGGTGCTACTCCGTACACGATAAGCATCTTAAGGCGAAAACCTCCTCACGACTTCAAGCAATGCCTACAGATTCTTCATTCTCGAAATTTCTCATGTGAGATAACTTAGAATTGATTTTTTTTTAAATTGGTGATGGCACAAACAGCTTTTTATGGAGGATATTTGGCTAGGTGACACACCTCTTGCCCAGGAATACCCTTCATCATTGTATAACATTAGACAACGGAAATGTGTTTATGTTTCTAACATTTTATCATAGGTTCCACTAACTATTAGTTTCAGAAGAATCTTGACTCTTGACTCGTAAATAAGTAGAGACCAAAGCTATTGATGGTATCTCGTAAGCAAGATAGTTTTGCTCGGAAGCTCACAACCACAACTATCTTTCAGAGAACTCTATATATGTATGGCAACTTTATGAATGGTCACACTAGGTTTATTCAAGGATACATATGAAAACAATAATTCCACTGAATATAAATATATGTATGTGGTATCTCAATGGAAAAGTTCTACTTACCAAGAAACATCTTGCAAAAGAAATTACAATGCTTGTAGAAGTTGTTTTCGTGACTCTCGGGAGATCAAAATTTGTTTTTGTCATGTCTTTTAGCACTTATTGTTTGACGTATACCAATCAATATCACAACTATGTTTGAAAACTGGTTAAATGAAATCGATAAGAAAACTAAACGTAGAATACACATATATGTTTTAGTTTTATGTAGCTCACTTTGGAACTGTACAAACAACATTGTGTTTAACAAGACAAAAGTGTCCAGTTTTCTTTAGGTTATCCGTGCGGCTTCTCACTAGATCCAGCTATGGTCATTTTTTTCTCCCATCGGTTCCGCCGGAGCTAATACCTACTGGATGCAGCCTATCTTCACGGTCTTTTAGGATATTATAGCCGGGTTGGATGGTGGCCTATTAGTAGAGTGTAGAATGGGTATACGTTTATTTGCTTCATGTACCGATATTATGTGATTCTTTGTCAGAAATTGAATGATGAGCTTGGTAATAAAGATGATTGTGTATCACACAATCTAGGGTTTTCTTAATCGGTCCGTACATACAAATATCTCTGTCGAACAAGGATGTTTGAAAGCAAAATATTTTTAAAGTATCGTAGAAAACTGTGGTTTCTAGAAATGCTAAGGTTTTAAATATTTTGAATTGTTTGGCCTTAGTAAAAACTGTAATTTTATATACTTCAATATTTACGAAACTACACTACTTTTGAAGTATATGAAAAAGAGGGTTGGAGCACTTTTTTCAAAACTAAAGTATTGCTTCGCTAGGCATAAATTCATTGTGGTTTTCGAATACTTTGCTTTTAGAAATATAAGGAACTACTACGATTAGACAGGCTCAGTTTCAAAATGCAAGATGCTGCAGCCGTACGATACTGCACGAGTGGCTGTTGTGCCCGAACCAACTTGCCAAGTGTCCACCCCGCTGCACGGAACCCCAAACTAGCAGTAGCGTCGCACTCCTGTCCGCTCGATCCCGTCCATCTCCTCGCCTCGTTCCCATCATCATCGTCGACCAGTCCCAAACTAGTCATTGCTCAATCGTGCGTCGGAATCCCGGCTTGGCCTGGCGTGGGGCTTGGGCACGCCGGT
The DNA here is from genome assembly GCA_947311845.1 of Poa pratensis. Classification (NCBI taxonomy): domain Eukaryota; kingdom Viridiplantae; phylum Streptophyta; class Magnoliopsida; order Poales; family Poaceae; genus Poa; species Poa pratensis. The sequence goes on from CAMZMU010000054.1 coordinate 32,480,426, forward strand.
CATCTCACTGCAAAGATCCTTTCAAATTGTGGCTTTTCTCTCAATCACGGAAAACAAGAAACACCGCCTCCATTCCTCTGGCCTTTTTCAGTACAGAGCACATCTCCATCCTCATCCTCCACCTTCTTCCCGCACCAAAAGCACCCGACCGTTGCCACCTAAGCCCGAGGCGAGGAAAAGAGCCCACACCCATCCCTCCATCCACATCCGCACGAGCCTCTTGCCACCAGTCTCCCCGAAAATCAAACCAGCGTCTTCCTCGATGTCAGCGCGGCGGCCGGCGAGCCGGGGCCAGCACGCGATCGCCACGGCCACGGCGACGCCGCGGATCCTGAACTTGTCGAGGAGGTCGTCGTTGGGCGGGAAGCCGAGCCGGAGCGGGGGGCGTGCGCAGCAGACACGGCCGGCGCCGACGAGGCCGGTCAACCTCGGCGCGCTGTTCGAGATGGAGCGCCGCGTGCGCGGGCTCGAGTCGGCGCCGGCGTCCCCGCCCCGTGCCGCGCGGCCGCCGCGGGAGGACGGCGCCGGGGAGGAGCAGGAGGAGAAGTGGCGGTTCCAGGCGGAGATCCTCCGCGCCGAGTGCAACTTCCTCCGGATGGAGCGCGAGGTCGCGCTCCGCAAGCTCGACTGCCACCGCGCCCAGATGGAGGCCGCGCTCAAGACCGCCGTCGAGACGCTCGCCTCGGTACGACACGTCAAGAAAGCATCTCCCTTTCCTCATCTCGAACTTGTTGTTCAACTTTGTTGATGATGTTTGATCGTGCGTGCGCGGATGGATGCAACCAACAGGGGAGGAAGAAGGTCGACGGGAGGGGCGAGGCCGGCGTGGCGGCGGCGTTGGACGAGGGGATCGAGGACCTGCAGGAGATGATGGAGGAGCTGCGGGTGGAGAAGGAGAGCTGCGGGAGGAGGGCGACCAGTGGCACGCGGGAGCTGCGGCGGAGCCACGGCCGGAACTACGACCGGCAGGCGTCATCGCTCCGACGGCGTCTCGAGAAGATACCACCGGCCGATGTCGAGCCCGCTGTCTGCAAGGACATCCGGGAGATCGATGCGCACCCCGTCGCCCCCACGCCGCCTCAGCCCGCCGAGCACAGCGACTGCGGTGACCACGTCCCAAGCGCCAATCTTTCTGATGTATGTAACTGAATGTGCGCTGACACGTATAGCGTTCGTATGTTTATTTTGGTGAATTTGCAATGCTTGATGATCACTAAAGGTGCAATTTTTGTGCGATCGTGTACACATTGCAGGTGGAGATGCTGAGGGTGAAGATGGAGGGATGTCCAATGGATGCGCGAGCAGATGGCGGAGTACAGCCGGCGGCTGGAAGCCGTCGCCGGCGCCGGAAGCGACATCCCTGGCTGCCAGTCCAGGACATGCGGCAACCGGCACAGTCGAAAGCCAAGCGCGTGCAGCCAGAGGAGCTGGAGCGGCAGCAGCACCGCGAGCAACGGCAATGTGGCGGCATTCCGGCACAACGCCAGCGTGGCCTCCGAGAAGCATCACCAGCAAAAGGTAGGATTCAAATTTGTTCCTTACTGCTCACATTAACACTGTTTAGGCACCATGATCGATCAGAAGTACTCCACTAGTCCACTTTGCTTATCTTATTATTCCATTGCTTCTTTCCGAAAACAAGATTAGTGGTACTCTACTCCAGAGCGTTGTGTGATTAGTCTTGGGCACCAGAATGTCGTTCACTCGAGGGCTAGTACTGGTCAGCGACTTGACGGCATTATCAATCCACGATTGTATTAAGTCGGTTTTGTCTCACCCGGGAGCCGAGTTTTGAAATCGCCTGCATGCAGCTCGGATGGATGCAAATGCAAATGCAATGCAGGCCTGTGCTGTGGGGATGGCATCAGGCATGTACAGGGTTTTGCACTGGTTTCGTAGGGAGATGAGTAATTCATCTGATTCACCGGGTCCACGGATCATAGCTACCTAACACGAGAGGTTAATGGCTACTACACTGCATACTTGTGCTAACCACTGTTGAGTTGATGTGGATGGAGCTCACCTTGATACTACTCGTAGTGTTTCAAAAAAGCTTTGACATATGATCCCATGATTTGAACCCGTCAATGATTGCGAGTTGGCCCACGTTGTCAGTGCCGTTGCTGGCTGCCCCCCATTGGCCATGTTTGCAGGTGGTCCTGGTTGAGCAGAACTCCCTTTTTCACCTTGCTTTTGGAGATTGTCCTGGGTCTTGGAGTTTGGCAAAATATTCCCCTGTTATAGTATTTTTATCGTCCGTGCGAGGCATGTGCAAATATTTTTACATTTTAAAACTATCTGGTTCTATTCTAAACGAAGCATGCTCTAGTTCTGCAAATTGCGTATTTTTATCCAACTGGTCTGGTTCTAGAGGAAAGCTGTTCTAGTCTGCATTTCATTCAAGAAATGCTCAAGTCACTTGGGCTTGAAGCGTGACGTTGCCATGGCTGATTGTTCGGACTGGTTCTTACCCAAAGAACATGAGTAGATGCACGCAAGAATTCAATGTGAACTGCAAAAAAAAATTATGACAAGAAGAAAGCACATGCCGGCAACATGATGTATGATGTATCCGGGCCATGTTGAACAGAACGAGGTGCCACAACAGGAAAGCTAGCCTTTCCTGGCTTATGCAAAAGGATATGGGCCAGGCCCAAGGACCATTGAGCTATTACTTCCTCAATAACTCTTGTGCCAAGACCATCGGGTCAAGCGTGCAGATGCATTGCCCTGCCCTGTGAACATTTTGGTGGACTGAAGTTAGTTTGGGTAGCTGCCAATGGCAACGCAGTATTGCTAGGAAACTCAAGTCTGAAGAGGGCATTGCATTTCACAGGTCAAGCAGTTTGTAATTATGAGCGAGCTATGCGATTATAAGCTTCTCTTTTAATGGGCACCAGATGCATTGTTGCCCTGTGAATATTTGGGTAGACTGAAGTTAGCTCGGGAGCTACTAATGGCAACGCAGTATTGCAAGGAACTCATGTCTGAAGAGGGCATTGCATTCACAGGTCAAGCAGTTGGTAAATATGAAGCGAGCTATGCCCTATTGCCATTATAAGCTTCTTTTTGAATGGGCAGCAGTGCTGCTGGATTTGGTCGACACATACTGGGCAAACTTTTATTGCGCACTCTCCCAATCTGGACCTTTTATGCCCCACATGTACATGCATAGAGTCTTCGTGCTTTGAATAATTTGTCGTGTTAAGTTTGAAAAAATCTTTCTAAAAATCTATTCTCTAGCAGGCTGTGGCTGACAATTGCAAGCTGGTGAGCTCTGGAAGCTGCTGCGACTGCAAGGAGATCGTGGGGAGGATAATGAAGCAAGTAAGAGCTGAATCAGAGCAATGGACTGAGATGCAGGACATGCTGGAGCAGGTCAGACTAGAGATGCAAGAGCTGCAGTCTTCTAGGGATACATGGCAGCGCCGTGCCATTGCTTCGGACATCAGTCTTGGTTCCTTGAACTCTCAAGTAAGTGGCTTCTCACTGTACTTGCATCAGTACCTGAAATGCTTCTTGGTGTTACTTGTTCGGTTGTTCTTTGTTTGCTATCATGTGAAACCTGGTTTTTCACCACCGAGGTTGTGGTAATTGAATCATCGTTTTACGTAGTAATAGTATGAAGTACTTTCTATGCATCCATTCTTGGAATTCAGAGTAAGAAGTATTGGTTGGCAGAAAATGGAACTCCTTTGTAGTAGTCTGTTCTGGCACCAAAAAATTTAATGCTTTTGATTTCATAGTTTAGAGTTACTGCTGACTGAAAGCAGAACAGTGATGTCAGAATCCAGTGATGAACTAGCCTTGATATTGTACAGTACAAGTACAGACACACTGCTTTGCAGTTTTCTTTGGATTTGACCTACTATTTCATACTACATTTTGTAAGGCTGTAGACAAAAATCTTTAGTTTCCAAAAGAACACACCAAGGCTGTAGACAAATAACTAGTTTCCAAAAGATCACACCGTTTGGTAAAAACACCATTTTGTATTGTTTGCAATTCACACCGACACATTTCAAATGTTCAAACTATAGTATTTGAAGTTGTTGTCTAAGCAAAAACTCTTAACATTGACCAGATGCTAGAGTGGAAACAACGCGCGCAGGCGTCGGAACATCAGGCGGACGATCTCCAGAAGAAGGTGACAGAGCTCCAAGGCAAGCTGCACACGTTCAAGTCACATTTCCCTGCCCCAAGCCTGCCTAGCCGAGCATGGTCTGAAGCTTGCAAGATGGAGAACCCGCGAGCAGCCAAGGCTCAGCACCACCACCGGCCACCACAGGACTGCGGCAAGGAGAAGGAGAAGCACGTCCTGATCTGCCGCGTGAAGCACTCGCCCAGCGTGATCCCGAAGCGCTCGCCACTGAAGGAGATCGGCAACATCAGCCTGCAGCGGCAGTGGCAGCGTTGAGCAGTCACTGACCATGACGAGCGTACGTGGAGATCGATCCTCTGCTGCGATCAAGGTTAATTTTGGCAGGGGTGGGGAGAGAGAATTCTGTCATTTTAGTTTAGCCTCTAATAAAGTAATTTTACTAGTACTAATTTACAATACCACGGCTGACCTCTCGTCGGTCAGATTTGTAGTGAGTAGCCACTAGCGAGCTGGGACAGAGTTAGTTTGCGTAGTGGAGTAGTACAGTGTTCAGGAATAGGCGAGATCGAGATGTATGTAAGGCGAATGCCTCTTTTTTCCGAGATTAATTGGCAATTTTGTTTCCTTCTTCCTCGAAGATCTGACGACCATCTGTGTTAACTGTACCCACACAGGGGTGTTCGTGCAACTTCTCCATTCTGAAACATGTTTAGTACGAGAACAAGTTCGATCTAATAGAACGATTATAAGAATCTCCCCAAAACAAATATAAGTACAATAACAGCAGAGGCTTTATTGGCGCCAAATATGTGACTGGTAGGCCAGTTGCGAACGCTTTCGAGAACATTCGTCCCGAACTTAACTACAGCTATACATCGAAGAATCTACCTAGTGATTGATCATGGAGACATAGGCGCAGTATGTACACACGATCTTCTGGGAGATGTACACGTAGACGGCGAAGGAGAGGCTCATGAGCGCGACGTCCTTCCAGTCCCCCTTCTGCTTCGGGCTCAGGTTCTCCTGCACGGCCATCCCCGCCTTCACCACGCCACCGTGCACCCTTTCAGCCATGGCGATCCACCATGCTCTCTTCTTCCCTCCTCCGCCACCGCCGCCACCGATTGGTGGCTCGGTCGGTAGCCGGCTTTGGCAGCGGAAGGAGGATCTTGACTGAGAGACGGCGGTGCTACGTCGTCGTCTCAAGGCTTGGGAGACATGTAGAGCGGTGGTATTGGTCAAGGAAGCCATTGCATGGATCGATAGGAGTATGAGGTTATGTACTTATGTGGATCTTTCCAGCACGAGAGGATAAGTAGCTCCTGACTACGGGAGGAGGAGAAGGGAAGACAGTGACAAGTATGCGTGTCTTGTAGCAGCAAGCAGCCTGGCAGTTGGCCCAAGCAAGCTCATACTCTGGAGATATTTATCCAACTTGGTCAAAATCACAGTAGATTTCGCTTTTTCGGTTGTATTTTTGCTCACGGAAAGGATCTAAATGAGACACCATTGGAGGTTTTTTTACTCAATTCGCCCTCAATTTTTATTCCAAAGACGAATCAATTTTCGATTTAACAATCTCAATCAGAAAACCAGGGCTACACTACTATTAAAAGAGCAAACATTTTCTTTCCTACAGCCACCCCATCAAGTGTACTCAGCCCAGTATGTACCACCACATTTTTCCACTTGACAAGATCTAACGGCCAACATTAGTCTTGTAGGAGGCATGCGTGCAATTAGCATTGGCAGACGAAACTCTGTCGCACGGACCAAAACTTCCTCCTCACGCGCAGTCCGCTCGCGATGGAAAGAATTGGGCGGTTTTTTCGAATTTAATCCACCCGAATCGCATTGACGGGTTGTTAATGCCCGCTAATCGCTCGAGTCAGCCTTGCACGGCACCCGCCGGTAGCCTAGAGTTGCCCGAAGGAACCAAGGAAGCGCATATCGTGGCGTGAGCGGCGTGCAAAAACGAGGTGGTGGAGCCATCTGTTCCTCCTCGTTGCCGCATTCAGCTCCCCCGTTGCATCTGCGAGCCACCGCCACTTCATTGCTCCGCCATCGGCCGGCGTCACGAAGACCTCCGCCACTTGTGCCGCTAGATCCGCGAGGCGGAGGATCGCCTCCCACTTGTGTCGCTGCTGCGACCCTCCGATCCCCACTTTCATTGATGAGCTTTTCATCACCAACGCTCCCCTAGATCTCGAGGCCAGCACGGCCGGCCGCCGGGAATGAGGTCCGAGAACGCAGCATCTTCAGGAGACAGAGCGTATCATATTTGGTTCCTTCTCCGTCTGACGAGGGGTAGACTCATCAAGACCCATGGTTAAGGTCCCTAGGTTATGAATATGGGGGAGAGAACGTGGTAGAGCTGGAAGTATCGTCGGCTGACAAGCAGGGCAAAGATTTTACCCAGGTTCAGGGCCCTCGTGTGGAGGTAACACCCCTACGTCCTGCCTGTCTGTTATTGCTTTGTGAATATGATGGTTACAAGGATCCCGGCGAGATGTCGATCTCGCTAGGGTTTGTGGCTCTGGTGGTTCGTGTCTGGTTCGATGGCCCTCCCAGTCCTTAAATAATAGGCTGGGTCTCGGGTGTTCGTAACCGACTCGATTTACAAGTAAGGAAACTCTAAACCGACTATTGCTTCGCCAAACTTGGAGGATACTCCATCTTCGTGGGCCTCCCTTCATGGGCTTCATGTAGGCTCTGATAGTTGGGCCTAGTCGATACGTGCACCAGGTACCCTCATGGTAGGGTACCCGATAGGCATACCCATGTCAGTAGCCCCCGAGTACTTGTCTGATTCGAAGAGTCGGGCATGGACTCATACATCATGCACGTTATATTTTTTACATCTGTATTTAGAATTCTTATGAAATAGCACATGTTGGCTATGTCGAGTGTTTCATCGACTATGAGTTTTTGCTTATGATAGTCAAGGGATATTAGCTTAGCAGGCCCGGCACACACGACGGATCGGGGCCAGTTAACTACCATTTGTGGCAAAACCATACTAGCTTTCAATCAAACTCGAGTCCCCGGACTCGAATCTGGAACAAACTGGACAGACTCGAAACAGCCGTTGAGGTCTTACGGAATCGAACTGCAGTATAATTTTGAATCAACCCAACGCGTCCGTCGGGGATTTTCATCATGTCTGCTGACACGGAACATTTAAGGATAACGCTGCTGGAGCGGTCCTTAGCCCAACTCGACTGATCGGTGGGTCTTACCTTTGCACTATGCATGCAGCATCCAAGGATCGTCGGATCAACTCGGGAATATTTCGAGTGTGATTTTGCTTATGAACTGAGTCGAAATGTCGACTGATACTTTGCCATTTTTTATCGGGTGCGCGACAGCGCTCCCGATGGGAGTAGCCCCCGAGATTGTGCTTTATTGCTTGCAATGGAGGATAATCTCAAAATCTTTTACCCTGCACATTAGTCAAAGAAATTTTTTGATACGCTCCCGATGGGAGTATGATGTTGCAGTCGAAAGTCCTTCGACTGGCATCTATGACCTTTGCTGGAAAACCATCGAGTTTATGGTGTGACATCATTCGAAGAATCATCGAGTGACTTTTGTGCCAGTTGTGCAATATGAATAACGTCAGCAATGACGCATTTTGCGACTGCCATCTCTGACAAGCGGTGGCGTGCCTGGTAAGACTGATGGGACGTGACACTTCTGTGTGGGCCCATTTTTGCAGAGCTGACCAAGGATGGCGCCGTTTGGACTTGATTTGACCGCTCTGGCGCGGTTTTCACGGGGCGTGATGATGGTTTCCTAGTTTCCCGTGCGTAGTGGGCGGAGTGGCCGGCGACGGTTGCCTCCGGCTGCCACGTGTATGGCTAGATTTCGCGCGGAGCGTATGCCTTTGTTTTGACGGTTGCGATCGTTTTGCGATCTGTGGTAAATAGGGAACAGCGCTGGCAGAATTTTTTACTTGCCATTTGCCTCTTTGCGCCGCCCCTCGTCTCATCTTCCTCCTCGCGCCCACCTCCATTGCTCTGCGCCCAAGCTCTCTTCTCCACCCTCATCCATCGTTGCAATGGCGAAAGGTGGAGGCTCCAAGCGTGGTGCCGCCGCCGCTGCCGCGACCGATGCGGCCAAGGGCAAAAAGACCGTGGCGGGTACATCTGCGTCCACCGCGCTGAAGAAGAACAGCGGGGACTGGGCGAAGTCCACCGTCAAGGACGCCCATTGCTCAAGCTCCGCGAGCAGGGATATCTGCCACCCGCGGAGCAACTCGCCGTCCGCGCTCCATCGCCCAAGGAGGTATGCCCCGAACCACGCGCCAACGAGCGCGTTTGCTTTGCGGAGTTTGTGTCCAGGGGCTTCTCGCTTCCCCTCCACGACTTTGTTCGTGGCCTCCTTATGCCTACGGGGTGCAGATCCACGATCTCACCCCGAACGGTATTATGCATATTGCGTTTTATCACGCTGTGCGAGTGCTTCCTTGGCGTCGCACCCAGCTGGGCGCTATGGAAGACCATATTCATGGTGCGACCCAACAGAGGAGGTGGTCGCACCTACCCCGTGGGCGGCTGCGGCATCCAGGTGCGCAGCGACACCCGCTATTTCCGCCTGAAGACCGTCGACTCCGCGCAAGGCTGGAGGAAAGGGTGGTTTTATGCGAGTGTCGAGCAAGACGGAGTCGCCACCTTCTCGACTGCGGCTTACGTCAGGACCAAGGCGTGGGATCACCAGCTCTCAGCCGAAGAAATGGAGGAAGCGCCCTTTGCTGACTCGAATCGACGGACTGCTGGACAAGGTCACAGGCCTTCACTTGATCGCCACCTTTGTAAAGAGGCGGTGTGGCCACTCCGTGCCCGAGCGCACCCCATGTGGGCGTATGAGGGCGCGAGTGACTCCACTCGGATGAGCCCAGAGGAACTGTCAAGGAACGAGCTTGTGACGCACGTGCGCACATCACCAGCCTGACGACAGCCGACCCTTGCAACATCGATGTCCCGTCACGCCATACGGGACGGAAAACCCTTTGCTTGAGGTATGTCTGTAGTTTAATAGTTTGCCACTCGTATTTCTACGATATGTGTTTTTTGATTCTGACTTTGCAATTTGTGATGTATGCTATGCAGGGTCACTCGACTGCTGCCTCCCTTCCTCCTCTGCCTGAAAATGGCGAGACTGAAGAAACACAGGCACAGGTGGTGGACCCGAAAGGGGATCAGTCGCCCATCCCTTCTGCCACCACTTCACATGTGGAGGAGGTCGAGGAGGAAGCAGCAGAAGAGGTCCAATCTGAAGACAAGGCCACCTCTGACCAAGAAGTCGATACCGCGCCACCGAAGCGGCGTCGACTGGCCAAGAAGGCGCCTTCTGCTGTGAGTTCACCCGCGAGGGGCAGGGCTTGGAGGATGACGAGGAATCAGGCTCACCACCTGTTTTCCAAGCCGCTCCTTTGCGTGCGTGCTCAACAAGCTCAACTCTTCCTCTTCAGTCGAGTGGTACCCCAGCCTTTGGGGGACCAATTTTTGGCGACTCCGAAGATGAGGAGATGAGGAACACAGGTATGTGTTTTTGAGTATGATATGAAATTTTGTGCTGTCACATATTTGTGCTGACCCTTTTTGTTTGTTGTGTTGCCCACAGCGCTGAAAACAATCAGCCTGGGACTCCTCCAGTCGAGAATGTTCCAACCCTGGAGCACTCGAATTATGCACCGACTGGAAACGAGGCTGCCCAGCCAATGGCCACTGATGCTGTCGTTGAGACAGCCAAGGCGGCAACTCCAGATGTCGGGACATCAGTCGCGGCTCCTGAGCCGTGGATGAACCACGTAAGTAGCTTTTTGCTTGACCCGTTTAGTTGTAGGTCTGTGAGAGTTTGAATTTTTGCTGAATTCGTGTGCTTGCAGCCCTTCTACCACACCTTGGCAGATTCTGCCAAGGCTTATGTCCAGGTGGAGCAGGAGAGGGATACCATGCGCGCCGAGCTAGAGCGGCTCAGTCGTGAGTTCTCCTTTTTGCTTTTGTTTTGCTAATTTCTTTTTGCAATGCTTGATTTTGTCGAGTATTGAATGCACGTGATTTTGCTGGGCCAGGCGAGAAGAAGGAGCTGGAAGATGCACTCGCCGCGCAGCGCGAAGAGTCGAAGAAAGAGCTGGCTGCCGCCACCAACTCAGCCGCTGCACGCGAGCGAGGATATGCTGACCAGCTCGCGGCACTCGCGCAGGCCATGGGAGGTGAGTAATCTTTTCTCCTTTTGATATGATGATATAACTGTCGAGTGTCATGAAATGACTTTTGCCTTTTTTGAATTGTGCAGAAGCTGTTGGCGCACCGGCCTCTGCGGACGTGGCGAGTGACGATCTTTCGCTGGAACAGGCTGTGGGCGGCTTAGGCGCCTATGCAACCAGGCGAAAGAAGCACTCGCCAAATCGACGAGCACACTTGGCGCTGTATACAAGGTGGTGTTCCCGACTGGCGTAGTGCCGTCGACGGTGGACGACTTCGCCGACGTGTTTGGCCCCGGGACGTCCACCATGGCGGGTTTCGCTCGCGCCAACACGGTACGCGGATCCGAGTCCACCATCAAGCTTCTTATGGGACATGGGATAGATTGCGACTACGAGGCAGCACTGTCTGCGTTCCCTCGGAAGCCAGATGGGAAGCCCATTTCTCTGAAGGGGGTGAGCGGAGCCGCCGCGCGACTGGCCGAGGTTTTTATGACCACCATGGAGCGCCGGGCACTCGAGACTGCCAATCGTCTGCTTAGGAAATCGAATCTTAGGTTTAGGGTAGCTGTACCCTTTTGTTTTATGCCTTGTAATGATACCTTCTGAACTGCGCGAGTCTGCGCTTTGTTTGTGCTACCTTGTTTATGCAAAGTCTTTTGCTAATGTCTTTCACTCGAAGAGTTGTATGCTTATGACATGAGTTTTAGCTTCTGACACAAACTTTGTGTTTGTGATTATGCTCTTTGAACAGTCACGAGAACCTGCTACTGCGACTAGTTCCTCGCAGGCTCCAATCACCACCCGATCCCAGGGTCAGGTGGTAAATGATGCCAAGGTGATGGAGTATATGAAGGCCAAATTTGTGAGAATGGAGCAAGATCTGAAGGACGCCCAGGCTGAGCTGAATCGATTGAGGGCGAGACCCGCGTTGGCCACCCAACGCGAGGAATATGTGCTCGGGGAGATGGATCTTGTGAACAGGCAACTCGAGTGTAAGTTCGAGTCTTGCTCTGTTTACAAGCTTTTTGCGTAGCTTTCCTTTTGATCTGACTGGTGCGCCCGTGTTTGTAGGCTTTGTCGACAACTTCCAGGCTGAAAAGATTCGCGTGGAAGGGCGTCTGGATAGCGTGGTTGACGACCCTACGACTGGGCGTCAACACTTTTGGCTTGATAGGTACCATGCCCGCATACTCGCCACCCTGAAGGATCGCGTCTGGCGAAGTGCTGAACTGCTGGAGTTATGCCGGGCAGCGTTTATTCGCCTGAACGAGACTCTTTTTCCTGCGGGGCCACAACCACAAGGGATTCGTGCTTTGTTGAACATCTTCCGTCAAACAAATCCCATTCGAGAGTTGCTGTCTCAGAGACTTGTGATTGGAGCCAACGCTGCAATGGCGTATATGCGTAGTCGAAAACCAAGGTTGGTGTTGCGGACACCTGCAGCCGGAGAGGTTCTCGAACAAAAGACCTGGATGACACGATCCAAGCTGCGGAGACACTAATCGAGTGCACTCGCGAACAGCTTTGCGGTCCCGAGCTGCCCGTAAAGGACGAGCCTGAGGATTAGAATAGTTTGCGAGTGCAATTTTTGTATAGGGGGCAGCCCCCGAGTGTAATTTTTGACTCTTTGTATATTGTATAGTTTGTATACTTTGATTTTTTGTCGAGCCCCCGAGTCAGTCGAGCGGGGTTTGTGAAATATGTGTTGGTTGTGAACCAATGACTGTGCAGCCCCCGAGTATTCGAGTGCGGCTGCAGAGTTTTTGTGTTCTTTGTTTGGATCCTTGTTACGCAGCCCCCGAGCATTCGGGTGCGGCTAAGGCATTGTGTTTCTGCAAGAGCGAGAGCTCATTTGATCGATAACACAGCCCCCGAGGGTTTCGGGTGCGGTTAAGGTATGAATTATGCGGGTAGTAGCCACAAAGAAGTCGAAGGAACATTGATTTTATTCCTCTTTTGAATGTTAGGCTGCAGGCCGCCTCATTAAAAACCTTCCAGTCCCCTTAGGTACCCTGGTAAGGAAAAGAGCGCGTCTGAAACCTGCAGCCATCCGACATATAGCCTATTACATTGTATGACTGTGAGCACTTTATGCGTAGAAACGGCGCAGATGCGCAACGTTCCAAGGATTATGAGAGAGTTCGCCTGTCTTCGCGTGCTTCAGTCGATATGCGCCTCCACCAAGGACCTCCGTGATGATGAAGGGACCTCCCATGGGGAAGCGAGCTTGTGCACCTTCTTTTGCTTCAGTCGAAGAACCAGGTCGCCAACGACGAAGGACCTGGTTCGCAGTCGACGGCTATGGTAGTTGCGAGATCCTGCTGGTAAACAGCTGTGCGGGCCAAGGCCGTGTCGCGCGCCTCATCGAGCAAGTCGACTGCGTCTTCGAGTGCTTCTTCCGCGTCTTCTTCATTGTATGCTTCAACTCGTGGCGCATTGAACCTTACATCTGATGGCAGAATTGCCTCTGCACCATAGACCATGAAGAATGGGGTGAACTGCGTAGAAGTGTTGGGAGTTGTGCGTAGGCTCCATAGCACAGATGGTAGTTCTTCGACCCAAGCACCCGCAGCTCTTTTGAGTGGCACCAGGAGGCGCTTCTTGATCCCACTCGTCACAAGTCCATTGGCCTTTTCGACTTGGCCATTGGATTGTGGATGCGCCACGGATGCGTAGTTGAGCGTAATGTCCTGCTCTTTGCAGAAGGTTTTGAACTCCTCAGCCGTGAAGTTTGTGCCGTTATCAGTGATGATACTGTTTGGGACACCGAAGCGGTAGATGATGCTCTTTATGAAGTTGACTGCCGTAGTAGCAGTCGAATTTGTGATGGGGACCGCCTCGATCCACTTTGTGAACTTGTCGACTGCCACCAGTAGGTGAGTATGCCCGCCATGCGATGATTTTTTGAGTGGCCCAACCATATCGAGCCCCCATTGGGCGAAAGGCCAGGCCAGCGGTATAGTCTTCAACGCCGATGCGGGTGCGTGCGGCCTTGTTGCGAATTTCTGGCAGCCGACGCACCTTTTGACTATGTCCTCCGCGTCTTTGAGTGCTGTAGGCCAGTAAAACCCTGCGCGAAAGGCTTTGGCTACGAGTGATCGACTGCTGGCGTGATGCCCACAGGTACCTGCATGAATATCTCGAAGTATGGCTTGGCCATCTTCGAATGCGATGCATCTTTGGAACATACCTGATATGCTGCGCTTGTATAACTCGCCGTTGATAACGGTGTATGCTTTTGATCTTCGAGTCACGCGTCGGGACTCGGTTATGTCATCTGGTAGCTCGCCGCGGAGTATGTAAGCCAGAAAAGGTTGAGTCCAAGTTGGCTCAATGAGAGTACCTCGACTGGGGGGTCCTCTGTGCTGGCGCTTTGCTTTTGGTGGCGTAGTCGACGGAGGAGGCTCTCGTTTCTCCTTGATAGATCTGTGTTCGATGCGCTCGAGGAAGACACCAGGTGGAATTTGTGCGCCAGTTGAGCCAAGATTGGCTAGCATGTCTGCTTCTTCGTTACTTTCCCTTCCTATGTGCCTCAACTCGCAGCCCTCGAAGCTGCCCTCCAGTGTGTTGTACAGGTCGCGATAAGCGATCATGTTGTCCGCGATTGCGTCGCAGGCCTTCATTGTTTGCTGCACCACGAGATTGGAGTCGCCGTAGATCATCAATCGAGTGCACCCAAGTGCTTTTGCCATCCGCATGCCATGGATCAGAGCCTCGTATTCAGCCTCGTTATTGGAGGGTAGTTTGAATCCCATCTGCAAAACATAACGTAGCTTGTCCCCTTTTGGTGATATGAGGATGACGCCTGCGCCTGCGCCTTCGTGTTTCTTGGACCCATCGAAGTACATGGTCCAGGAATTGGACACGTCTGGTGCTCCAGGTAATTGGGCCTCTATCCACTCGGTTGTGAAGTCGGGTAGGACTTGTGCTTTGATAGCCTTCGGGTGCTCGTACTTGATGTCTCTTGGAGCCAGCTCGATGAGCCATTTTGCGACTCGACCCGTTGCATTGGGGTTTGTGAGGATATCACCGATTGCTGAGTTACTTACCACGGTGATCGGGTGCTCGGTGAAGTAGTGTGTCAACTTCCTTGAGGACATGAATACAGCGTATGCCAGCTTTTGATAGTGCGGGTACCGCTGTTTTGATATGGAGAGAACCTCGCTCAGGTAGTAGACTGGACGTTGTATGCTTTGGATGTGCCCCTCCTCCATGCGTTCGACTACCAGTACGGTGCTCACCACCCTGTTTGTAGCCGAGACATACAGGTAGAGTGGTTCCCGTTCCTTAGGTGCGACGAGGATCGGAGGGCTTGTGAGGATCCGCTTGAGATCTGTGAAGGCTGCTTCAGCTTCTGGCGTCCACTCGAACTTGTCCGCCTTCTTCATCAGTCGATAGAATGGTAGAGCCTTTTCACCCAGTTTGCTGATGAATCGACTGAGCGCTGCTACTCGTCCTGCTAGTTTCTGCACATCGTGAAGCTTTGAAGGCCTTTGCATTGTGAGGATGGCCTGTATTTTCTCCGGGTCTGCTTCGATTCCACGGGCAGAGACTAGGTACCCTAGGAGCTGCCCGGCTGGAACGCCGAACGTGCACTTCTTAGGATTGAGCTTGATATGGAAGCGTTTGAGGTTTGCGAACGTCTCCCTCAAATCGTCGAGTAGTGTGTGTTCTTCCCTTGTGGTAATGACAATGTCATCCACGTAGACCTGGACGTTGCGTCCGATTTGCTTTTTGAGGCAGTCCTGCATCATGCGCTGGTATGTTGCACCCGCGTTTTTGAGCCCAAAGGGCATAGTTGTGTAGCAGTAGACCCCGAGTGGGGTTATGAACGCCGTTTTTTCTTCGTCTTCTTGCTTCATCCTTATCTGGTGATAACCTGAGTAAGCATCCAGAAAGGAGAGTCGTGCGCATCCGGCGGTGGAGTCGACGATCTGGTCGATTCGGGGTAGCGGGAAGTGATCCTTTGGACAGCACTTGTTCAGCGCTGTGAAGTCCACGCACATCCGAAGGATGTCTGTATGCTTCTTCTCTACGAGTACGGGGTTGGCCACCCATTGTGATTTCTTGATTTCCCTAATGAATCCTGCTGCGAGTAACCGGTCGACTTCAGATTCGACTGCGGTTCGCTTTGGGCCGGAGATTCGACGCATCGTTTGCTTGACTGGCTTTGCATCTGGAAACAATTGGAGAGAGTGCTCGGCGAATTCCCTGGGAATACCTGGCATGTCGGCTGGACACCACGCAAATATTTCCCAGTTCTCACGGAGGAATTCGACGAGCGCGCCTTCCTATGCGATAGGCAGGCTCGAAGATATGTTGACTGTCTTGGACGGATCGGTCGGGTGCACCTGATGCGACCTTGTGTCATTTGTAGCATTGAAGGATCTGTCGACTGCCAACTTCTTATGCTCCGGAAGGAGTGTGCGGTCGTTGGAAATCGCCAGTCGGCGAGTGATTCTTCCACCCCGAACATCTCGGAGATTTTGCTGAACTCGCGGTCGCAAGCATCGGACCTTTGAAAGTTTCCACGGACAGTATGACTCCCTTTGGTCCTGGCATCTTCAGCGTGAGGTACGCATAGTGTGGCACCGCCATGAATCGAGCAAACGTCGGGCGACCAAGAATAGCATGGTATTGTGATTTCCAGTCGACGACCTCGAACTCAATCGACTCTGTCCTGAAGTGGCTTTTGTCCCCGAACGTAACGTCGAGTTGTATGGTGCCTTCTGGGCTAATTGCTTTGCCAGGAACAATACCGTGGAAGGTATTTGAAGATTTTGGGAGGTTTTCGACTGACCTGTTCATTTTGCGGAGCGTGTCCGCGAAGATGATGTTTATGCCGCTGCCTCCATCCATGAAGACCTTGGTCATGGCGTAGCCTCCTATTTGCGCGTCGAGTACCAGAGCCGCGTGCCCTGGTCGAACTACAGCTGGGGGATGATCCTCTCGACTGAAGCTTATGATGGTTTCCGATCCCTTCAGAAATTCGGCACGGCAGGAGGTGCCATGACAGCCATGTTCACCTGTCGAGTGATTAGCTTTTGCTGCCTGTTGGAGGGGCGACCCTTTTGTATCATGTACATCTGCCCGTGGGGCTGTGGATATTGATCATCTTCCGCCCGTAGTACGGGTTGTATGGCACCTGCGAGGTTTGCGCCTGGAGCAGGCTGTGGTGGTGGTTGCGGTGGCGGCTGTGGCGCCATGAGAGCGGGCACAGCGTTCGGCTGTGGTGCGGGTGCAGGCGTGGGCTGAGCAGGTGCTGGGCCGTACCTTTTGAGTCGTATCATGTAGTCAGTCGCCATTTGGTCGAATTCCCTGCAGTTCCTTAGGGTGTGATTGGAGCGTAGTTTTCCGTCGTCCCCCTTGAAGAGGTGGAATCTGCACCAGTCGTCCATCTTTTCCTCGAATGACCGCTCGGGTTTTGCGTCGCTGCGTTTGCGCCATTCTTGCCTTTTGTAGCTGTCGCTCCGCTGCTCGCGATCTCGACTGTCCCGTCGATCATCCGAGCGTCGATTGCTTCTATCTTGGTCTCCCGGGTTGTGTGTATCCAGCCGCCATGAACTCGGGTCTGTTATCGTCGTAAGGACGTTTGGAACGTTTGCGCCTGCGATCTTCTCTGTATGAATCTCTGCGGCCTCGACTGCCGCTTTCGTAGTTGTCGCGTGGTGGGGAAGCACGGGATCTGCGTACAGAATCCTCTCCATCTGCCCACTCAGTCGCAACTTTGATGAGGTCAGCCAGGGAGGTTGGCTTTTCACGACCAGTGCCTCTTTGAAGTCCTTCCTGGCGAGACCTTGTGAAGGCATCCATGGCCCTGTCTTCTGACACTTTGCCAACCGAATTGCGTATTTCGGTCCACCGCCGTATGTATGATCTCAACGACTCGTCTGATCGTTGAGTGCATGCCTTAATTCTCGAATGTCTTCGGGCGCTCACATAGAGGCTCGAAGTTTTTGATGAAGTCTCTGCGGAAATCGTCCCACGAGTCGTATGATGATGGAGGGAGCGCTTGAGCCAGTCGCGGGCAGTTCCTTCGAGCATGAGTCGTATGTACTGCATCGCCGTGGTGTTCGTGCCACGCTGGCATGCCACGGCGAGTCTGTAATCTTCTACCACCCGGAAGGTTCTTGGCGACCGTTGTACTTGGGTTGTTCGCCTGTCAACTTGAACCTTTGGGCATCCGCGTCTCACGGATGCGTCGAGTGAAGCACAATGCTCCGCATGGCTCTGGTTCGCGATCAGAGTATGAATCGCTGCTATAGGATCTTCGAGATCTGCTTCTGCTGGACCTGTGCCGGCGCGTGCTTCTCCTTCCTTCATCCGAGTGGTGGCTGCGACCACTGCGATGATGTGCTGCGTGTCGTGAGTCGACTATGTCGCGATCGCGATTCCTTGCTGGAGTTTTGTCTTCTGGCTGTATAGCCTGTGCCGCTAGAGCTAGCGATTTGAGTTGTTGGCGATGCAGGGCTGCGTTAGGGTCATTCGCCGGAGGTTGCATTGCCTTGAGGTAAGCACCTACGGAGAATAATGCACCCGCAGCAGTTTTGGGCACTGGGATTCCGTTAGCGTCCTCTGTCATGAACGACAGGTTACGGGTGATTGCTACCCTTTCATGTTCTGGAAGGCTTGCCAACCGCGACCTAGGTCGTGGGGTTGGTTGCATTGTGGACCCGAGGGATTGCTCCCTTCTTCGGGCACTCGAGAGGCTGGCTTGCCTTTTGCGCTCTCGAGCGTCGCTCGGTAGTTTTGCAGTCGAATTGACTCCTGCCAGTTGAAGTACTGGAAGGTCAACATCTCCTCTGGGGTGGAATTTGGTGGCATCATTGTGCACTCCTTTATGACTTTATCTGCTTTTGCTGCCATCTCCTCCGTGATTGTCAAGGTTGTGACCCCATCCGGCATGGTTACCGTGCATGGGAATTGTGCAGGCCTGCGAGCGGCTGCGTCTGCGGATGATTCTGCGGAGAAGGCCACGTAGACCTGATGGGGCGTGACCCGTGGACAGGTGTATGTGCTGTCGATTCCAGTCATGGACTCGACGTCGCCGTCGAGGCTCATGTCAGAGCCAGTGTGTTCATCGAGTAGATCTTCGAGGCGAATCTCGTTGTCGATGTGCTCATCGCCTATGCTCATCTCGGTGTTGGCGAAGCCATTATGGATTTCTGAGTCGAGGTTGGTGTTGGTGAAGATCTCCGAGTCGACGTTGCTGTCGTTATGAATCGCGGGCTCGTAGAAGTCATCGAGGGAGATCCCGCAGTCGAAACTCTCGTCGAGTGGTAGGTTGAAGTCGACGTTGCTTGTGCGGTATGCTGATTCTGCCTCCTCGCCTTGGAGTTCCGTCATCATGAACCTGTCGATCTCGCCGGTCGACATGGTTGTTGCGGGCGAGCAGGCTTCAGGAATCGACGACGGGGCGAGCGCAGTCGACGGAGCCTCGAGTGCGCCCAGCGCCAGTTGTTGCGGATCTGTCGAGTCCTGCGTGCCAAGATTGTTTACGAAAAAATTGAATGCTCCAACAGTCAAACTCAAACCTGATTCAAGGCCGGAAAACGCCTCCTGAAGCTCGGCGAGTGCGGATTGAAATTCATTGGAAGAGCAGATGCGCTTTTTGCAGGTGAAGCGGGCAGGCTGCCGCTTTTCGAGTGGATCGGCGAGTCGCCGTGTGTCGCCTGGATCGGCGAGTTGCTGTTTGCTGACATGGCCGGCGAGTTGCCGTTTGCAGATGAGATCGGCGAGTTGCCGTTTGCTGGTGTGATCGGCGATTTGCCGTTTGCTGTTGGGACCGGCGAAACTTCGAGTCCAGCGCTATTCTTTCCCACAGACGGCGCCACTTGACGAGGGGTAGACTCATCAAGACCCATGGTTAAGGTCCCTAGGTTATGAATATGGGGGAGAGAACGTGGTAGAGCTGGAAGTATCGTCGGCTGACAAGCAGGGCAAAGATTTTACCCAGGTTCAGGGCCCTCGTGTGGAGGTAACACCCCTACGTCCTGCCTGTCTGTTATTGCTTTGTGAATATGATGGTTACAAGGATCCCGGCGAGATGTCGATCTCGCTAGGGTTTGTGGCTCTGGTGGTCGTGTCTGGTTCGATGGCCCTCCCAGTCCTTAAATAATAGGCTGGGTCTCGGGTGTTCGTAACCGACTCGATTTACAAGTAAGGAAACTCTAAACCGACTATTGCTTCGCCAAACTTGGAGGATACTCCATCTTCGTGGGCCTCCCTTCATGGGCTTCATGTAGGCTCTGATAGTTGGGCCTAGTCGATACGTGCACCAGGTACCCTCATGGTAGGGTACCCGATAGGCATACCCATGTCACCGTCCAAGATTTTGCATAAGTTATTTGTTGGATTGATTTCTTTGGTGGCGTGGCTTTCTTGCTGCAGGGCAAAGCAGAATATAGGATACATGCACCAGATTAGTTTCGGCTATAACAATTTTATTTTGTTGACCTGACGAGAGTGTCCTCTAAGCTTTGTACAATGAGACTAAAGCCTCTCCCTTTTACGCATTGTTTCATCGTTTGCATGGATCAGTACTGATAACGGTGGGCTTCATCTTGCCAAACTTGATTAAATTCTTTAGTCGTGACATTGTTTTAGATTAATAAACATGTTATTAGTGCAGACATTAGATTATTTTTCTGAATCCATGCAGTGTTTCAATATTTGCGTGATTGAATATTTGGATGATTTGTAATCCATTGAGCAATAAAAGTGTAGGAGCAGATAAGCATTATGACAGTGCTTCCACATTTGTTACTGGATCTTCAAAATCTCTCCGCTTTCACTGACCTTTAGGCGAACACTCTTGATGTGCTGTGTTCACAAGTGTCCGAGGTAATTATTCTATATACATTAAGGTGTGATTTATAGTGCACATGTGTAGTGAAATTTTCTGGGATGACTCTTTGGTCAAGGCCAGGTAATCGACAGAACAAGGCTTAATAGAAGCTGGCACATGTCACATGTGGATGCAGAAGTACGAGGAGGCGGAAGAGGAGGGTGGCCGTAGCTTCTGCTTGGTAAATTGCCTTAATAGGTGAGACTATTCAAATCAATTTTGTTTTTCCTGTGATCCTGATTTTGAATTAGAGCAGACAAGAAGTACATGAACAAATGTTTCTGATTGGGCTAGCTTGCACTGAGGGCAAGTGAGGATTAGTGTTCTTTGTTTTTATTTTCTCTTTCCCTGTCATATGGTTCTATCTAATGTATGCAAAAAACTAATAAAGCTAGCGAGTATTTATTTATTACTAGTAGTTATGCACGTGCAACGCAGAGCCCAATTATTTGAGTGTATGCTTTGTGCAATGAATTTATGAGATACAAATGAATTCGTCATTACTTTTTGTTAGACCTTTATTTCCGGAGACTATGCGCTCATTTTTTTTGCAATTCTTTAGAAGGTGGTTTGACCGGTACCATGAAGTCCTATGTGCCGCCAAAAGCCTAATCACTCACAACCATGAACATATCCAGCTTGCTAGCATAGTAGCGACTTCTGAAGATAGCTGGAGGCACAATATCTTAACTTCGTACAGATGAAAATTAATCATCATGCATGCTTTATGCTTATCATCAGCATCACCAAAACTGTCTAGTAACATGCACTGAATGCAAATTTGGACAGGAACTTTCTGAACATGACCTTTCTTGTGCACTAAATACAGACAATACTAGGCAACTGAGCGCGGCAAATGCCGCGTGCGTGTTTTTGAATTCGAATTTGAAAATGGCGACGTTGTAAAGTTGTTTTAGTTTGAAATCATTAAAATTGAAAAATGCTTTCGTTTTAAAAATGGTTGGTTTCGGAGATGCTTAAATTTGAAAACTATTGTAATTCAATTGCAAATGTGTTTGTTTTTTACGTGAAAATACTCTGAAATAGTTAGTTTTTTTTTTGGGTCTCTTCAACATTTTAGAGTTTCGTTAAATGTTTAGCAAGTTGGAATGGTTCTATATGTTTGTATTTTGTCAAAATATTTGTTTGAGTTTCATATTGGAGGGTGTACAGTACATGATCATTTTAAAGTCAATCCATAATTAGAAGAAATTCATTTGTATTTGTACTAATATTTTCAAATTAGAGTAGTGGAAATCTCATAAATATTTATTTGAACTCCATAATTAGGGAGAATGCAATTTGTAAGGCAATATGTGAGATATATATTTTAGAGTTTCTCTATATTTTTAGTAAATTGAATTTTTCAAATGTGTTGATGTATTTTTTTTTGTGATGAATTTATGATATTTTATGTACGATAGAAGAAGCAATGTGCATATTGAGTATTTTCAGATAATTTAGAAATTGGAAGTTTGGATATATTTGAAATATACCATAAACATTTGTTCAACTCCTAATTAGGGAGAATGCAATTTGTGAGATATATTTTAGAGTGTTTCAATTTTCTAGCAATTCAAAATGTTCAAATGTGTTGCTTTTTTCTTGTAACATTTATTTTCAAATGTGTAGTTTTTTTTACAGGGAAATACTCTGAAATAGTTAGTATTTTGTATTTTTTTGAGTGCTTCATATTTTAGAATACCGTTAAATGTTTAGCAAATTGAAATGGTTCTATAATGTTTGTATTTGTTCGAAATATTTGTTTTCGAGTTTCATAATGGGAGGACTTACATACATGTGCATTTGTTAAAGTCAATTTATATTTAGAGGAAATTCATTTGGATTTTGTACTAATATTCTTCAAATTAGAGTAGTTAAATGCCATAAATATTTATTTGAAATTCAAAATTAGGGAGAATGCAATATGTGAGGTAATATGTGAGATATATTATATATATATATATATTTTGAGTATCTTTATTTTTTTTTTTTTAGTAAATTGGAATTTTGAAATGTATTGCATTGCATTTTTTTGTAAGGATTTGATATATTTTGTCGTAGATCAAAATATTTAGCAAATTGAAAAATGTGAGCATGCTAATATACTTAGAGTTTTCCAATTTTTTTGGAAGTTGTTTAAAATATTTAAAATTTGAAATTCGATCATATGCTATAACATTTTTTGTTTGTGTTATTTTTTGATATATTTTTTTCATTTTTTCCCGGTGGATAGATTTTAAGTTATTGAATTTGTAACATTATTTGTTTTCTGGAATTTGTATTAGTGTTCAAATATGTTTATAGTTTGACATAGAATTTTATTTAAGGTCCATAATCAGGGGAATATACTATTAAGTATCTTTTAAAATCAACTCCATTTGTTTTCATATTTTTCTGATAGTTAGATTTTAAACTATTGATTTTTCAATATTAATCTTATTTTTTAAAATAGTGTAAGCAAATTGTTTTCCTGAATTCAACATTTTTTTCCTGTAAATGTGAAATATATGACACTTGGGACCCACATGTCAGAAATTTAATAAATATGAAATTGTTTTTAGAAAAAAAACTGGCAGTGGGTCGTGTGGTGACGTCATTGCATGACGTCAACTCGCCGGCAGTGGACGCGGTCGCACGCCGCCGAGCTCGCGCTCGAGCAGGCGAGCAAGCGCAAGGGCCTGGGCCACGATAGTTACAGAGGAGATGGAGGGAGCAGAACAGGGAGTGGCTTGGACCTCTCTTGGTCGCCGGAGCCGCCGGCGGCGAGCAAGAAGGCGGCGGGCGGATTGCGAGACGGCCGCGTCGATTCCGGCGAGTTTACAGCGTTTCGGCACGCATCTGTCGGCGAGGAAAGAGTGGTGCGACGGCGAAGGTCGCTGCGTGCTTCGATCTGTACGGGGAAGGCGAGCGGCCGTGGCAGCGTCGGCGGGCGCCGCCGATCTCCGCGTCGCGAGGAGAGAGGGGGAGGGAAGGGATTTGTGGATGGTTTTTCCAACGGGGGCCCTGATTTTTTTTTGAAATTGCGCTTAGGTCGCTCTCTTCGAGAAAGTGCGGGTTGCGGGTAAATTGTTTGGTTCGGAGTTTTTCTGCAAAATTGCACGGCAACCGGTGGACGGGAGCCGTCGGATCTGTGATCGACGGTGTGGATCCGCAGCACTGAGATACTGTTACACTGTAGCACGCTATAGTCTGCGGACTCTTCACATTTTATATATGTAGGGATTTGAAAATGGCCGTTGATATATAGCATTTTTAAGAGAGCATACGGGGCATTGAATAGCAACAAAATACAGTAAAAAGAAAATAGCAACATACTGAAGGAATGTAAGCTTCCAAAAATATTGAACACACAGGTTTTGGTTCACACTGTCCCAGGTTCCATACATGAGATGATGTTTGACCATAGGTTCCACATTTAGAAATTCAAAAAATATAATAAGATTCTGTAGGCACAATTGAGGCATCTTGTTGCATAACAATATTCCTTTTCCTTCCCTGATCCATTTGCAATCGATCAACATGTAACTCAAGAGTCTGTCGGCTGCTATATAATGCTCAGATCACCTCCAGTAACTGAAGAGTTGATCAGTGGCCAATCAGATTGCGGGCTATCAATTTTGCGGACTCCATTCTGTAAGATATATAATAGGTTATTTATCACTGCATCTCATATTTAACAGTTTTCATACAAAGTTGTACAAAATACGGTGACAAAACCAATAAAACAAGTCTCAACCAAACATAAAAAGCAAAAATCTGTTGCATAAAACATGCTTCTGGATGCTCCAGTGAAGCATCATAACTGTGATTGACAAACGGCAAAATGGTTCCCAAAGATCTAGGATTCAAGGATTTCGTCGATTATCATGAAAATGTACACGACTAATGAATGCAAGTAATAAATAAATACTCGCTAGCTTATTTAGTTTTTTGCATACATTAGATAGAACCATAGTGCAACCATACATTAGATAGAACCATAGTGCAAAATGTACCCGACTAAAGAGTCATATGGATTCCTTCAGTTATGTTGCTATTTTCTTTTTGACTGTATTTTGTTGCTATTCATTGCCCCATGATGCTCTCTTAAAAATGCTATATATCAACGGCCATTTTCAAATTTGTCTGTATTTAGTGCACAAGAAAGGTCTTGTTCAGAAATTCCTGTCCAAATTTACATTCAGTGCATGTTACTAGACAGGTTTTGGTGATGTTGATGATAAGCATAAAGCATGATGATGATTAATTTTCATCTGTACGAAGTTAAGATAATTGTGCCTCCAGCTATCTCAGAAGTCGCTACTATGTGCTAGCAAGCTGCATATGTTTCATGTTGTGAGTGATTAGCTTTTGGGGCACATAGGACTTCAGGTCCGGTCAACCACCTTCTAAAGAATTGCAAAAAAATGAGCGCATAGTTCCGGAAAATAAAGGTCTAACAAAAAGTAAATGAACGAATTCATTTGTAATATCTAAAATCATTGCACAAAGCATACACTCAAATAATTGGGCCGTGCGTTGCGCGTGCATAACTACTAGTGGAAAGAAGCAACGTAACTAGAAAGACCTCGCAATGACTACCGCACAAATGTGCTACTTATACAACAACAAATTTGAAACCCAGGAAATTGGAGGTCTCTATCCGAAAAGTGTGTTTGGCTCCCGA
>CAMZMU010000054.1:32505267-32780372 GCA_947311845.1 Poa pratensis
AAGATTTTACCCAGGTTCAGGGCCCTCGTGTGGAGGTAACACCCCTACGTCCTGCCTGTCTGTTATTGCTTTGTGAATATGATGGTTACAAGGGTCCGGCGAGATGTCGATCTCGCTAGGGTTTTGTGGCTCTGAAAGTACGTGGTCTGGTTCGATGGCCCTCCCAGTCCTTAAATAATAGGCTGGGTCTCGGGTGTTCGTAACCGACTCGATTTACAAGTAAGGAAACTCTAAACCGACTATTGTTTCGCCAAACTTGGAGGATACTCCATCTTCGTGGGCCTCCCTTCATGGGCTTCATGTAGGCTCTGATAGTTGGGCCTAGTCGATACGTGCACCAGGTACCCTCATGGTAGGGTACCCGATAGGCATACCCATGTCAGTAGCCCCCGAGTACTTGTCTGATTCGAAGAGTCGGGCATGGACTCATACATCATGCACGTTATATTTTTTGCATCTGTATTTAGAATTCTTATGAAATAGCACATGTTGGCTATGTCGAGTGTTTCATCGACTATGAGTTTTTGCTTATGATAGTCAAGGGATATTAGCTTAGCAGGCCCGGCACACACGACGGATCGGGGCCAGTTAACTACCATTTGTGGCAAAACCATACTAGCTTTCAATCAAACTCGAGTCCCCGGACTCGAATCTGGAACAAACTGGACAGACTCGAAACGGCCGTTGAGGTCTTACGGAATCGAACTGCAGTATAATTTTGAATCAACCCAACGCGTCCGTCGGGGATTTTCATCATGTCTGCTGACACGGAACATTTAAGGATAACGCTGCTGGAGCGGTCCTTAGCCCACTCGACTGATCGGTGGGTCTTACCTTTGCACTATGCATGCAGCATCCAAGGATCGTCGGATCAACTCGGGAATATTTCGAGTGTGATTTTGCTTATGAACTGAGTCGAGTGATTTCGACTGATACTTTGCCATTTTTATCGGGTGCGCGACAGCGCTCCCGATGGGAGTAGCCCCCGAGATTGTGCTTTATTGCTTGCAATGGAGGATAATCTCAAAATCTTTTACCCTGCACATACTAGTCAAAGAAATTTTTTGATACGCTCCCGATGGGAGTATGATGTTGCAGTCGAAAGTCCTTCGACTGGTCTATGACCTTTGCTGGAAAACCCATCGAGTTTATGGTGTGACATCATTCGAATGAATCATCGAGTGACTTTTGTGCCAGTTGTGCAATATGAATAACGTCAGCAATGACGCATTTTGCGACTGCCATCTCTGACAAGCGGTGGCGTGCCTGGTAAGACTGATGGACGTGACACTTCTGTGTGGGCCCATTTTTGCAGAGCTGACCAAGAGCGCCGTTTGGACTTGATTTGACCGCTCTGGCGCGGTTTTCACGGGGCGTGATGATGGTTTCCTAGTTTCCCGTGCGTAGTGGGCGGAGTGGCCGGCGACGGTTGCCCTCCGCGGCTGCCACGTGTATGGCTAGATTTCGCGCGGAGCGTATGCCTTTGTTTTGACGGTTGCGATCGTTTTGCGATCTGTGGTAAATAGGGATACAGCGCTGGCAGAATTTTTTACTTGCCATTTGCCTCTTTGCGCCGCCCCTCGTCTCATCTTCCTCCTCGCGCCCACCTCCATTGCTCTGCGCCCAAGCTCTCTTCTCCACCCTCATCCATCGTTGCAATGGCGAAAGGTGGAGGCTCCAAGCGTGGTGCCGCCGCCGCTGCCGCGACCGATGCGGCCAAGGGCAAAAGACCGTGGCGGGTACATCTGCGTCCACCGCGCCTGAAGAAGAACAGCGGGGATTGGGCGAAGTCCACCGTCAAGGACGCCCATTGCTCAAGCTCCGCGAGCAGGGATATCTGCCACCCGCGGAGCAACTCGCCGTCGCGCTCCATCGCCCAAGGAGGTATGCCCCGAACCACGCGCCAACGAGCGCGTTTGCTTTGCGGAGTTTGTGTCCAGGGGCTTCTCGCTTCCCCTCCACGACTTTGTTCGTGGCCTCCTTTATGCCTACGGGGTGCAGATCCACGATCTCACCCCGAACGGTATTATGCATATTGCGTGTTTTATCACGCTGTGCGAGTGCTTCCTTGGCGTCGCACCCAGCTGGGCGCTATGGAAGACCATATTCATGGTGCGACCCAACAGAGGAGGTGGTCGCACCTACCCCGTGGGCGGCTGCGGCATCCAGGTGCGCAGCGACACCCGCTATTTCCGCCTGAAGACCGTCGACTCCGCGCAAGGCTGGAGGAAAGGGTGGTTTTATGCGAGTGTCGAGCAAGACGGAGTCGCCACCTTCTCGACTGCGGCTTACGTCAGGACCAAGGCGTGGGATCACCAGCTCTCAGCCGAAGAAATGGAGGAAGCACGCCCTTTGCTGACTCGAATCGACGGACTGCTGGACAAGGTCAGGCCTTCACTTGATCGCCACCTTTGTAAAGAGGCGAGTGTGGCCACTCCGTGCCCGAGCGCACCCCATGTGGGCGTATGAGGGCGCGAGTGACTCCACTCGGATGAGCCCAGAGGAACTGTCAAGGAACGAGCTTGTGACGCACGTGCGCACATCACCAGCCTGACGACAGCCGACCCTTGCAACATCGATTGTCCCGTCACGCCATACGGGACGGAAAACCCTTTGCTTGAGGTATGTCTGTAGTTTAATAGTTTGCCACTCGTATTTCTACGATATGTGTTTTTTGATTCTGACTTTGCAATTTGTGATGTATGCTATGCAGGGTCACTCGACTGCTGCCTCCCTTCCTCCTCTGCCTGAAAATGGCGAGACTGAAGAAACACAGGCACAGGTGGTGGACCCGAAAGGGGATCAGTCGCCCATCCCTTCTGCCACCACTTCACATGTGGAGGAGGTCGAGGAGGAAGCAGCAGAAGAGGTCCAATCTGAAGACAAGGCCACCTCTGACCAAGAAGTCGATACCGCGCCACCGAAGCGGCGTCGACTGGCCAAGAAGGCGCCTTCTGCTGTGAGTTCACCCGCGAGGGGCAGGGCTTGGAGGATGACGAGGAATCAGGCTCACCACCTGTTTTCCAAGCCGCTCCTTTGCGTGCGTGCTCAACAAGCTCAACTCTTCCTCTTCAGTCGAGTGGTACCCCAGCCTTTGGGGGACCAATTTTTGGCGACTCCGAAGATGAGGAGATGAGGAACACAGGTATGTGTTTTTTGAGTATTATGAATTTTGTGCTGTCACATATTTGTGCTGAACCCTTTTGCTTTGTTGTGTTGCCCACAGCGCTGAAAACAATCAGCCTGGGACTCCTCCAGTCGAGAATGTTCCAACCCTGGAGCACTCGAATTATGCACCGACTGGAAACGAGGCTGCCCAGCCAATGGCCACTGACTGTCGTTGAGACAGCCAAGGCGGCAACTCCAGATGTCGGGACATCAGTCGCGGCTCCTGAGCCGTGGATGAACCACGTAAGTAGCTTTTTGCTTGACCCGTTTAGTTGTAGGTCTGTGAGAGTTTGAATTTTTGCTGAATTGTGTGCTTGCAGCCCTTCTACCACACCTTGGCAGATTCTGCCAAGGCTTATGTCCAGGTGGAGCAGGAGAGGGATACCATGCGCGCCGAGCTAGAGCGGCTCAGTCGTGAGTTCTCCTTTTGCTTTTGTTTTGCAATTTCTTTTTGCAATGCTTGATTTTGTCGAGTATTGAATGCACGTGATTTTGCTGGGCCAGGCGAGAAGAAGGAGCTGGAAGATGCACTCGCCGCGCAGCGCGAAGAGTCGAAGAAAGAGCTGGCTGCCGCCACCAACTCAGCCGCTGCACGCGAGCGAGGATATGCTGACCAGCTCGCGGCACTCGCGCAGGCCATGGGAGGTGAGTAATCTTTTCTCCTTTTGATATGATGATATAACTGTCGAGTGTCATGAAATGACTTTTGCCTTTTTGAATTGTGCAGAAGCTGTTGGCGCACCGGCCTCTGCGGACGTGGCGAGTGACGATCTTTCGCTGGAACAGGCTGTGGGCGGCTTAGGCGCCTATGCAACCAGGCGAAAGAAGCACTCGCCAAATCGACGAGCACACTTGGCGCTGTATACAAGGTGGTGTTCCCGACTGGCGTAGTGCCGTCGACGGTGGACGACTTCGCCGACGTGTTTGGCCCCGGGACGTCCACCATGGCGGGTTTCGCTCGCGCCAACACGGTACGCGGATCCGAGTCCACCATCAAGCTTCTTATGGGACATGGGATAGATTGCGACTACGAGGCAGCACTGTCTGCGTTCCCTCGGAAGCCAGATGGGAAGCCCATTTCTCTGAAGGGGGTGAGCGGAGCCGCCGCGCGACTGGCCGAGGTTTTTATGACACCATGGAGCGCCGGGCACTCGAGACTGCCAATCGTCTGCTTAGGAAATCGAATCTTAGGTTTAGGGTAGCTGTACCCTTTTGTTTTATGCCTTGTAATGATACCTTCTGAACTGCGCGAGTCTGCGCTTTGTTTGTGCTACCTTGTTTATGCAAAGTCTTTTGCTAATGTCTTTCACTCGAAGAGTTGTATGCTTATGACATGAGTTTTAGCTTCTGACACAAACTTTGTGTTTGTGATTATGCTCTTTGAACAGTCACGAGAACCTGCTACTGCGACTAGTTCCTCGCAGGCTCCAATCACCACCCGATCCCAGGGTCAGGTGGTAAATGATGCCAAGGTGATGGAGTATATGAAGGCCAAATTTGTGAGAATGGAGCAAGATCTGAAGGACGCCCAGGCTGAGCTGAATCGATTGAGGGCGAGACCCGCGTTGGCCACCCAACGCGAGGAATATGTGCTCGGGGAGATGGATCTTGTGAACAGGCAACTCGAGTGTAAGTTCGAGTCTTGCTCTGTTTACAAGCTTTTTGCGTAGCTTTTCCTTTTGATCTGACTGGTGCGCCCGTGTTTGTAGGCTTTGTCGACAACTTCCAGGCTGAAAAGATTCGCGTGGAAGGGCGTCTGGATAGCGTGGTTGACGACCCTACGACTGGGCGTCAACACTTTTGGCTTGATAGGTACCATGCCCGCATACTCGCCACCCTGAAGGATCGCGTCTGGCGAAGTGCTGAACTGCTGGAGTTATGCCGGGCAGCGTTTATTCGCCTGAACGAGACTCTTTTTCCTGCGGGGCCACAACCACAAGGGATTCGTGCTTGTTGAACATCTTCCGTCAAACAAATCCCATTCGAGAGTTGCTGTCTCAGAGACTTGTGATTGGAGCCAACGCTGCAATGGCGTATATGCGTAGTCGAAAACCAAGGTTGGTGTTGCGGACACCTGCAGCCGGAGAGGTTCTCGAACAAAAAGACCTGGATGACACGATCCAAGCTGCGGAGACACTAATCGAGTGCACTCGCGAACAGCTTTGCGGTCCCGAGCTGCCCGTAAAGGACGAGCCTGAGGATTAGAATAGTTTGCGAGTGCAATTTTTGTATAGGGGGCAGCCCCCGAGTGTAATTTTTGACTCTTTGTATATTGTATAGTTTGTATACTTTGATTTTTTGTCGAGCCCCCGAGTCAGTCGAGCGGGGTTTGTGAAATATGTGTTGGTTGTGAACCAATGACTGTGCAGCCCCCGAGTATTCGAGTGCGGCTGCAGAGTTTTTGTGTTCTTTGTTTGGATCCTTGTTACGCAGCCCCCGAGCATTCGGGTGCGGCTAAGGCATTGTGTTTCTGCAAGAGCGAGAGCTCATTTGATCGATAACACAGCCCCCGAGGGTTTCGGGTGCGGTTAAGGTATGAATTATGCGGGTAGTAGCCACAAAGAAGTCGAAGGAACATTGATTTTATTCCTCTTTTGAATGTTAGGCTGCAGGCCGCCTCATTAAAAACCTTCCAGTCCCCTTAGGTACCCTGGTAAGGAAAAGAGCGCGTCTGAAACCTGCAGCCATCCGACATATAGCCTATTACATTGTATGACTGTGAGCACTTTATGCGTAGAAACGGCGCAGATGCGCAACGTTCCAAGGATTATGAGAGAGTTCGCCTGTCTTCGCGTGCTTCAGTCGATATGCGCCTCCACCAAGGACCTCCGTGATGATGAAGGGACCTCCCATGGGGAAGCGAGCTTGTGCACCTTCTTTTGCTTCAGTCGAAGAACCAGGTCGCCAACGACGAAGGACCTGGTGCGCAGTCGACGGCTGTGGTAGTTGCGAAGGTCCTGCTGGTAAACAGCTGTGCGGGCCAAGGCCGTGTCGCGCGCTCATCGAGCAAGTCGACTGCGTCTTCGAGTGCTTCTTCCGCGTCTTCTTCATTGTATGCTTCAACTCGTGGCGCATTGAACCTTACATCTGATGGCAGAATTGCCTCTGCACCATAGACCATGAAGAATGGGGTGAACTGCGTAGAAGTGTTGGGAGTTGTGCGTAGGCTCCATAGCACAGATGGTAGTTCTTCGACCCAAGCACCCGCAGCTCTTTTGAGTGGCACCAGGAGGCGCTTCTTGATCCCACTCGTCACAAGTCCATTGGCCTTTTCGACTTGGCCATTGGATTGTGGATGCGCCACGGATGCGTAGTTGAGCGTAATGTCCTGCTCTTTGCAGAAGGTTTTGAACTCCTCAGCCGTGAAGTTTGTGCCGTTATCAGTGATGATACTGTTTGGGACACCGAAGCGGTAGATGATGCTCTTTATGAAGTTGACTGCCGTAGTAGCAGTCGAATTTGTGATGGGGACCGCCTCGATCCACTTTGTGAACTTGTCGACTGCCACCAGTAGGTGAGTATGCCCGCCATGCGATGATTTTTTGAGTGGCCCAACCATATCGAGCCCCCATTGGGCGAAAGGCCAGGCCAGCGGTAGTCTTCAACGCCGATGCGGGTGCGTGCGGCTTGTTGCGAATTTCTGGCAGCCGACGCACCTTTTGACTATGTCCTCCGCGTCTTTGAGTGCTGTAGGCCAGTAAAACCCTGCGCGAAAGGCTTTGGCTACGAGTGATCGACTGCTGGCGTGATGCCCACAGGTACCTGCATGAATATCTCGAAGTATGGCTTGGCCATCTTCGAATGCGATGCATCTTTGGAACATACCTGATATGCTGCGCTTGTATAACTCGCCGTTGATAACGGTGTATGCTTTTGATCTTCGAGTCACGCGTCGGGACTCGGTTATGTCATCTGGTAGCTCGCCGCGGAGTATGTAAGCCAGAAAAGGTTGAGTCCAAGTTGGCTCAATGAGGAGTACCTCGACTGGGGGGTCCTCTGTGCTGGCGCTTTGCTTTTGGTGGCGTAGTCGACGGAGGAGGCTCTCGTTTCTCCTTGATAGATCTGTGTTCGATGCGCTCGAGGAAGACACCAGGTGGAATTTGTGCGCCAGTTGAGCCAAGATTGGCTAGCATGTCTGCTTCTTCGTTACTTTCCCTTCCTATGTGCCTCAACTCGCAGCCTCGAAGCTGCCCTCCAGTGTGTTGTACAGGTCGCGATAAGCGATCATGTTGTCCGCGATTGCGTCGCAGGCCTTCATTGTTTGCTGCACCACGAGATTGGAGTCGCCGTAGATCATCAATCGAGTGCACCCAAGTGCTTTTGCCATCCGCATGCCATGGATCAGAGCCTCGTATTCAGCCTCGTTATTGGAGGGTAGTTTGAATCCCATCTGCAAAACATAACGTAGCTTGTCCCCTTTTGGTGATATGAGGATGACGCCTGCGCCTGCGCCTTCGTGTTTCTTGGACCCATCGAAGTACATGGTCCAGGAATTGGACACGTCTGGTGCTCCAGGTAATTGGGCCTCTATCCACTCGGTTGTGAAGTCGGGTAGGACTTGTGCTTTGATAGCCTTCGGGTGCTCGTACTTGATGTCTCTTGGAGCCAGCTCGATGAGCCATTTTGCGACTCGACCCGTTGCATTGGGGTTTGTGAGGATATCACCGATTGCTGAGTTACTTACCACGGTGATGCTCGGTGAAGTAGTGTGTCAACTTCCTTGAGGACATGAATACAGCGTATGCCAGCTTTTGATAGTGCGGGTACCGCTGTTTTGATATGGAGAGAACCTCGCTCAGGTAGTAGACTGGACGTTGTATGCTTTGGATGTGCCCCTCCTCCATGCGTTCGACTACCAGTACGGTGCTCACCACCCTGTTTGTAGCCGAGACATACAGGTAGAGTGGTTCCCGTTCCTTAGGTGCGACGAGGATCGGAGGGCTTGTGAGGATCCGCTTGAGATCTGTGAAGGCTGCTTCAGCTTCTGGCGTCCACTCGAACTTGTCCGCCTTCTTCATCAGTCGATAGAATGGTAGAGCCTTTTCACCCAGTTTGCTGATGAATCGACTGAGCGCTGCTACTCGTCCTGCTAGTTTCTGCACATCGTGAAGCTTTGAAGGCCTTTGCATTGTGAGGATGGCCTGTATTTTCTCCGGGTCTGCTTCGATTCCACGGGCAGAGACTAGGTACCCTAGGAGCTGCCCGGCTGGAACGCCGAACGTGCACTTCTTAGGATTGAGCTTGATATGGAAGCGTTTGAGGTTTGCGAACGTCTCCCTCAAATCGTCGAGTAGTGTGTGTTCTTCCCTTGTGGTAATGACAATGTCATCCACGTAGACCTGGACGTTGCGTCCATTTGCTTTTTGAGGCAGTCCTGCATCATGCGCTGGTATGTTGCACCCGCGTTTTTGAGCCCAAAGGGCATAGTTGTGTAGCAGTAGACCCCGAGTGGGGTTATGAACGCCGTTTTTTCTTCGTCTTCTTGCTTCATCCTTATCTGGTGATAACCTGAGTAAGCATCCAGAAAGGAGAGTCGTGCGCATCCGGCGGTGGAGTCGACGATCTGGTCGATTCGGGGTAGCGGGAAGTGATCCTTTGGACAGCACTTGTTCAGCGCTGTGAAGTCCACGCACATCCGAAGGATGTCTGTATGCTTCTTCTCTACGAGTACGGGGTTGGCCACCCATTGTGATTTCTTGATTTCCCTAATGAATCCTGCTGCGAGTAACCGGTCGACTTCAGATTCGACTGCGGTTCGCTTTGGGCCGGAGATTCGACGCATCGTTTGCTTGACTGGCTTTGCATCTGGAAACAATTGGAGAGAGTGCTCGGCGAATTCCCTGGGAATACCTGGCATGTCGGCTGGACACCACGCAAATATTTCCCAGTTCTCACGGAGGAATTCGACGAGCGCGCCTTCCTATGCGATAGGCAGGCTCGAAGATGTTGACTGTCTTGGACGGATCGGTCGGGTGCACCTGATGCGACCTTGTGTCATTTGTAGCATTGAAGGATCTGTCGACTGCCAACTTCTTATGCTCCGGAAGGAGTGTGCGGTCGTTGGAATCGCCAGGTCGGCGAGTGATTCTTCCACCCCGAACATCTCGGAGATTTTGCTGAACTCGCGGTCGCAAGCATCGGACCTTTGAAAGTTTCCACGGACAGTAATGACTCCCTTTGGTCCTGGCATCTTCAGCGTGAGGTACGCATAGTGTGGCACCGCCATGAATCGAGCAAACGTCGGGCGACCAAGAATAGCATGGTATTGTGATTTCCAGTCGACGACCTCGAACTCAATCGACTCTGTCCTGAAGTGGCTTTTGTCCCCGAACGTAACGTCGAGTTGTATGGTGCCTTCTGGGCTAATTGCTTTGCCAGGAACAATACCGTGGAAGGTATTTGAAGATTTTGGGAGGTTTTCGACTGACCTGTTCATTTTGCGGAGCGTGTCCGCGAAGATGATGTTTATGCCGCTGCCTCCATCCATGAAGACCTTGGTCATGGCGTAGCCTCCTATTTGCGCGTCGAGTACCAGAGCCGCGTGCCCTGGTCGAACTACAGCTGGGGATGATCCTCTCGACTGAAGCTTATGATGGTTTCCGATCCCTTCAGAAATTCGGGCATGGCAGGAGGTGCCATGACAGCCATGTTCACCTGTCGAGTGATTAGCTTTTGCTGCCTGTTAGAGGGGCGACCCTTTTGTATCATGTACATCTGCCCGTGGGGCTGTGGATATTGATCATCTTCCGCCCGTAGTACGGGTTGTATGGCACCTGCGAGGTTTGCGCCTGGAGCAGGCTGTGGTGGTGGTTGCGGTGGCGGCTGTGGCGCCATGAGAGCGGGCACAGCGTTCGGCTGTGGTGCGGGTGCAGGCGTGGGCTGAGCAGGTGCTGGGCCGTACCTTTTGAGTCGTATCATGTAGTCAGTCGCCATTTGGTCGAATTCCCTGCAGTTCCTTAGGGTGATTGGAGCGTAGTTTTCCGTCGTCCCCCCTTGAAGAGGTGGAATCTGCACCAGTCGTCCATCTTTTCCTCGAATGACCGCTCGGGTTTTGCGTCGCTGCGTTTGCGCCATTCTTGCCTTTTGTAGCTGTCGCTCCGCTGCTCGCGATCTCGACTGTCCCGTCGATCATCCGAGCGTCGATTGCTTCTATCTTGGTCCTCCCGGGTTGTGTGTATCCAGCCGCCATGAACTCGGGTCTGTTATCGTCGTAAGGACGTTTGGAACGTTTGCGCCTGCGATCTTCTCTGTATGAATCTCTGCGGCCTCGACTGCCGCTTTCGTAGTTGTCGCGTGGTGGGGAAGCACGGGATCTGCGTACAGAATCCTCTCCATCTGCCCACTCAGTCGCAACTTTGATGAGGTCAGCCAGGGAGGTTGGCTTTTCACGACCCAGTGCCTCTTTGAAGTCTTTCCTGGCGAGACCTTGTATGAAGGCATCCATGGCCCTGTCTTCTGACACTTTGCCAACCGAATTGCGTATTTCGGTCCACCGCCGTATGTATGATCTCAACGACTCGTCTGATCGTTGAGTGCATGCCCTTAATTCTTCGAATGTCTTCGGGCGCTCACATAGAGGCTCGAAGTTTTTGATGAAGTCTCTGCGGAAATCGTCCCACGAGTCGTATGATGATGGAGGGAGCGCCTTGAGCCAGTCGCGGGCAGTTCCTTCGAGCATGAGTCGTATGTACTGCATCGCCGTGGTGTTCGTGCCACGCTGGCATGCCACGGCGAGTCTGTAATCTTCTAGCCACCCGGAAGGTTCTTGGCGGCCGTTGTACTTGGGTTGTTCGCCTGTCAACTTGAATCCTTTGGGCATCCGCGTCTCACGGATGCGTCGGGTGAAGCACAATGCTCCGCATGGCTCTGGTTCGCGATCAGAGTATGAATCGCTGCTATAGGATCTTCGAGATCTGCTTCTGCTGGACCTGTGCCGGCGCGTGCTTCTCCTTCCTTCATCCGAGTGGTGGCTGCGACCACTGCGATGATGTGATGCGTGTCGTGAGTCGACTATGTCGCGATCGCGATTCCTTGCTGGAGTTTTGTCTTCTGGCTGTATAGCCTGTGCCGCTAGAGCTAGCGATTTGAGTTGTTGGCGATGCAGGGCTGCGTTAGGGTCATTCGCCGGAGGTTGCATTGCCTTGAGGTAAGCACCTACGGAGAATAACGCACCCGCAGCAGTTTTGGGCACTGGGATTCCGTTAGCGTCCTCTGTCATGAACGACAGGTTACGGGTGATTGCTACCCTTTCATGCTCTGGAAGGCTTGCCAACCGCGACCTAGGTCGTGGGGTTGGTTGCCTTGTTGACCCGAGGGATTGCTCCCTTCTTCGAGCACTCGAGAGGCTGGCCTGCCTTTTGCGCTCTTCGAGCGTTGCTCGGTAGTTTTGCAGTCGAATTGACTCCTGCCAGTTGAAGTACTGGAAGGTCAACATCTCCTCTGGGGTGGAATTTGGTGGCATCATTGTGCACTCCTTTATGATTTTATCTGCTTTTGCTGCCATCTCCTCCGTGATTGTCAAGGTTGTGACCCCATCCGGCATGGTTACCGTGCATGGGAATTATGCAGGCCTGCGAGCGGCTGCGTCTGCGGATGATTCTGCGGAGAAGGCCACGTAGACCTGATGGGGCGTGACCCGTGGACAGGTGTATGTGCTGTCGATTCCAGTCATGGATTCGACGTCGCCGTCGAGGCTCATGTCAGAGCCAGTGTGTTCATCGAGTAGATATTCGAGGTGAATCTCGTTGTCGATGTGCTCATCGCCTATGCTCATCTCGGTGTTGGCGAAGCCATTATGGATTTCTGAGTCGAGGTTGGTGTTGGTGAAGATCTCCGAGTCGACGTTGTTGTCGTTATGAATCGCGGGCTCGTAGAAGTCATCGAGGGAGATCCCGCAGTCGAAACTCTCGTCGAGTGGTAGGTTGAAGTCGACGTTGCTTGCGTGGTATGCTGATTCTGCCTCCTCGCCTTGGAGTTCCGTCATCATGAACCTGTCGATCTCGCCGGTCGACATGGTTGTTGCGGGCGAGCAGATTTCAGGAATCGACGACGGGGCGAGCGCAGTCGACGGAGTCTCGAGTGCGCCCAGCGCCAGTTGTTGCGGATCTGTCGAGTCCTGCGTGCCAAGATTGTTTACGAAAAAATTGAATGCTCCAACAGTCAAACTCAAACTTGATTCAAGGCCGGAAAACGCCTCCTGAAGCTCCGGCGAGTGCGGATTGAAATTCACTGGAAGAGCAGATGCGCTTTTTGCAGGTTAAGCGGGCAGGCTGCCACTTTTCGAGTGGATCGGCGAGTCGCCGTATGTCGCCTGGATCAGCGAGTTGCTGTTTGCTGACATGGCCGGCGAGTTGCCGTTTGCAGATGAGATCGGCGAGTTACCGTTTGCTGGTGTGATCGGCGATTTGCCGTTTGCTGTTGGAACCGGCGAAACTTCGAGTCCAGCGCTATTCCTTCCCACAGGCGGCGCCACTTGACGAGGGGTAGACTCATCAAGACCCATGGTTAAGGTCCCTAGGTTATGAATATGGGGGAGAGAACGTGGTAGAGCTGGAAGTATCGTCGGCTGACAAGCAGGGCAAAGATTTTACCCAGGTTCAGGGCCCTCGTGTGGAGGTAACACCCCTACGTCCTGCCTGTCTGTTATTGCTTTGTGAATATGATGGTTACAAGGATCCCGGCGAGATGTCGATCTCGCTAGGGTTTGTGGCTCTGGTGGTTCGTTGTCTGGTTCGATGGCCCTCCCAGTTCTTAAATAATAGGCTGGGTCTCGGGTGTTCGTAACCGACTCGATTTACAAGTAAGGAAACTCTAAACCGACTATTGCTTCGCTAAACTTGGAGGATACTCCATCTTCGTGGGCCTCCCTTCATGGGCTTCATGTAGGCTCTGATAGTTGGGCCTAGTCGATACGTGCACCGGTACCCTCATGGTAGGGTACTCGATAGGCATACCCATGTCACCGTCCAAGATTTTGCATAAGTTATTTGTTGGATTGATTTCTTTGGTGGCGTGGCTTCTTGCTGCAGGGCAAAGCAGAATATAGGATACATGCACCAGATTAGTTTCGGCTATAACAATTTTATTTTGTTGACCTGACGAGAGTGTCCTCTAAGCTTTGTACAATGAGAGCTAAAGCCTCTCCCTTTTACGCATTGTTTCATCGTTTGCATGGATCAGTACTGATAACGGTGGGCTTCATCTTGCCAAACTTGATTAAATTCTTTAGTCGTGACATTGTTTTAGATTAATAAACATGTTATTAGTGCAGACATTAGATTATTTTTCTGAATCCATGCAGTGTTTCAATATTTGCGTGATTGAATATTTGGATGATTTGTAATCCATTGAGCAATAAAAGTGTAGGAGCAGATAAGCATTATGACAGTGCTTCCACATTTGTTACTGGATCTTCAAAATCTCTCCGCTTTCACTGACCTTTAGGCGAACACTCTTGATGTGCTGTGTTCACAAGTGTCCGAGGTAATTATTCTATATACATTAAGGTGTGATTTATAGTGCAACATGTGTAGTGAAATTTTCTGGGATGACTCTTTGGTCAAGGCCAGGTAATCGACAGAACAAGGCTTAATAGAAGCTGGCACATGTCACATGTGGATGCAGAAGTACGAGGAGAGCGGAAGAGGAGGGTGGCCGTAGCTTCTGCTTGGTAAACTTGCCTTAATAGGTGAGACTATTCAAATCATATTTTGTTTTTCCTGTGATCCTGATTTTGAATTAGAGCAGACAAGAAGTACATGAACAAATGTTTCTGATTGGGCTAGCTTGCACTGAGGGCAAGTGAGGATTAGTGTTCTTTGTTTTTATTTTCTCTTTCCCTGTCATATGGTTCTATCTAATGTATGCAAAAAACTAATAAAGCTAGCGAGTATTTATTTATTACTAGTAGTTATGCACGTGCAACGCAGAGCCCAATTATTTGAGTGTATGCTTTGTGCAATGAATTTATGAGATACAAATGAATTCGTCATTTACTTTTTGTTAGACCTTTATTTTCCGGAGACTATGCGCTCATTTTTTTTGCAATTCTTTAGAAGGTGGTTGACCGGACCATGAAGTCCTATGTGCCGCCAAAAGCCTAATCACTCACAACATGAACATATCCAGCTTGCTAGCACATAGTAGCGACTTCTGAAGATAGCTGGAGGCACAATATCTTAACTTCGTACAGATGAAAATTAATCATCATGCATGCTTTATGCTTATCATCAGCATCACCAAAACTGTCTAGTAACATGCACTGAATGCAAATTTGGACAGGAACTTTCTGAACATGACCTTTCTTGTGCACTAAATACAGACAATACTAGGCAACTGAGCGCGGCAAATGCCGCGTGCGTGTTTTTGAATTCGAATTTGAAAATGGCGACGTTGTAAAGTTGTTTTAGTTTGAAATCATTAAAATTGAAAAATGCTTTCGTTTTAAAAATGGTTGGATTTCGGAGATTGCTTAAATTTGAAAACTATTGTAATTCAATTGCAAATGTGTTTGTTTTTTTACGTGAAAATACTCTGAAATAGTTAGTATTTTTTTTTGGGTCTCTTCATACATTTTAGAGTTTCGTTAAATGTTTAGCAAGTTGGAATGGTTCTATATGTTTGTATTTTGTCAAAATATTTGTTTGAGTTTCATATTTGGAGGGTGTACAGTACATGATCATTTGTTAAAGTCAATCCATAATTAGAAGAAATTCATTTGTATTTTGTACTAATATTATTCAAATTAGAGTAGTGAAATGCCATAAATATTTATTTGAACTCCATAATTAGGGAGAATGCAATATGTAAGGCAATATGTGAGATATTTATATTTTAGAGTTTCTCTATATTTTTAGTAAATTGAATTTTTCAAATGTGTTGCATGTATTTTTTTTTGTGAGAATTATGATATATTTTATCGTAGAAGAAGCAATGTGTCATATTGAGTATTTTCAGATATTTAGAAAATTGGAATGTTTGGATATATTTGAAATATACCATAAACATTTGTTTCAACTCCATAATTAGGGAGAATGCAATTTGTGAGATATATTTTAGAGTGTTTCTAATTTTCTAGCAATTCAAAATGTTCAAATGTGTTGCATTTTTTCTTGAACATTTATTTTCAAATGTGTTAGTTTTTTTTTACAGGGAAATACTCTGAAATAGTTAGTATTTTGTATTTTTTTTGAGTGCCTTCATATATTATAGAATACCGTTAAATGTTTAGCAAATTGAAATGGTTCTATATGTTTGTATTTTGTCGAAATATTTGTTTGAGTTTCATAATTGGAGGACTTACAATACATGAGCATTTGTTAAAGTCAATTTATAATTAGAGGAAATTCATTTGGATTTTGTACTAATATTCTTCAAATTAGAGTAGTTAAATGCCATAAATATTTATTTGAAATTCAAAATTAGGGAGAATGCAATATGTGAGGTAATATGTGAGATATATATATATATATATATATTTTGAGTATCTTTATTTTTTTATTTTTTAGTAAATTGGAATTTTGAAATGTATTGCATGCATTTTTTGTAAGGATTTTGATATATTTTGTCGTAGATCAAAATATTTAGCAAATTGAAAAATGTGAGCATGCTAATATATCTTAGAGTTTTCCAATTTTTTTGGAAGTTGTTTAAAATATTTAAATTTGAAATTCGATCATATGCTATAAGCATTTTTTGTTTGTGTTATTTTTTGATATATTTTTTTCATTTTTTCCCGGTGGATAGATTTTAAGTTATTGAATTTGTAACATTATTTGTTTTCTGGAATTTGTATAAGATGTTCAAATATGTTTATAGTTTGACATAGATATTTATTTAAGGTCCATAATCAGGGGGAATATACTATATAAGTATCTTTTAAAATCAACTCCATTTGTTTTCATATTTTTCTGATAGTTAGATTTTAAACTATTGATTTTTCAATATTAATCTTTTTTTTAAAATAGTGTAAGCAAATTGTTTTCCTGAATTTCAACATTTTTTTCCTGTAAATGTGAAATATATGACACTTGGGACCCACATGTCAGAAATTTAATAAATATGAAATTGTTTTAGAAAAAAAACTGGCAGTGGGTCGTGGTGACGTCATTGCATGACGTCACTCGCCGGCAGTGGACGCGGTCGCACGCCGCCGAGCTCGCGCTCGAGCAGGCGAGCAAGCGCAAGGGCCTGGGGCCACGCATAGTTTACAGAGGAGATGGAGGGGAGCAGAACGGGGAGTGGCTTGGACCTTTTGGTCGCCGGAGCCGCCGGCGGCGAGCAAGAAGGCGGCGGCGGATTGCGAGCACGGCCGCGTCGATTCCGGCGAGTTTACAGCGTTTCGGCACGCATCTGTCGGCGAGGAAAGAGAGCGTGCGACGGCGAAGGTCGCTGCGTGCTTCGATCTGTACGGGGAGAGGCGGAGCGGCCGTGGCACGCGTCGGCGGCGCCGCCGATCTCCGGCGTCGCGAGGAGAGAGGGGGAGGGAAGGGATTTGTGGATGGTTTTCCAACGGGGGCCCTGATTTTTTTTTGAAATTGCGCTTAGGTCGCTCTCTTCGAGAAAGTGAGGGTTGCGGGTAAATTGTTTAGGTTCGCGAGTTGTTTTCTGCAAAATTGCACGGCAACCGGTGGACGGGAGCCGTCGGATCTGTGATCGACGGTGTGGATCCGCAGCACTGTAGCTACTGTTACACTGTAGCACGCTATAGTGCTGCGGACTCTTCACACTTTTATATATAGTAGGGATTTGAAAATGGCCGTTGATATATAGCATTTTTAAGAGAGCATCACGGGGCAATGAATAGCAACAAAATACAGTCAAAAAGAAAATAGCAACATAACTGAAGGAATGTAAGCTTCCAAAAAATATTGAACACACAGGTTTTGGTTCACACTGTCCAGGTTCCATACATGAGCATGATGTTTGACCATAGGTTCACACATTTAGAAATTCAAAAAATATATAAGATTCTGTAGGCACAATTGAGGCATCTTGTTGCATAATCAATATTCCTTTTCCTTCCCTGATCCATTTGCAATCGATCAACATGTAACTCAAGAGTCTGTCTGCTGGCTATATAATGCTCAGATCACCTCCAGTAACTGAAGAGTTGATCAGTGAGCCAATCAGATTGCGGGCTATCAATTTTGCGGACTCCATTCTGTAAGATATATAATAGGTTATTTATCACTGCATTCTCATATTTAACAGTTTCATACAAAGTTGTACAAAATACGGTGACAAAACCAATAAAACAAGTCTCAACCAAACATAAAAAAGCAAAAATCTGTTGCATAAAACACTGCTTCTGGATGCTCCAGTGAAGCATCATAACTGTGATTGACAAACGGCAAAATGGTTCCCAAAGATCTAGGATTCAAGGATTTCGTCGATTCATCATGCAAAATGTACCCGACTAAAGAATGCAAGTAATAAATAAATACTCGCTAGCTTTATTAGTTTTTTGCATACATTAGATAGAACCATAGTGCAACCATACATTAGATAGAACCATAGTGCAAAATGTACCCGACTAAAGAGTCATATGGATTCCTTCAGTTATGTTGCTATTTTCTTTTTGACTGTATTTTGTTGCTATTCATTGCCCCATGATGCTCTCTTAAAAATGCTATATATCAACGGCCATTTTCAAATATTGTCTGTATTTAGTGCACAAGAAAGGTCTTGTTCAGAAAGTTCCTGTCCAAATTTACATTCAGTGCATGTTACTAGACAGTTTTGGTGATGTTGATGATAAGCATAAAGCATGCATGATGATTAATTTTCATCTGTACGAAGTTAAGATAATTGTGCCTCCAGCTATCTTCAGAAGTCGCTACTATGTGCTAGCAAGCTGCATATGTTCATGTTGTGAGTGATTAGGCTTTTGGCGGCACATAGGACTTCATGGTCCGGTCAACCACCTTCTAAAGAATTGCAAAAAAATGAGCGCATAGTCTCCGGAAAATAAAGGTCTAACAAAAAGTAAATGACGAATTCATTTGTATCTCATAAATTCATTGCACAAAGCATACACTCAAATAATTGGGCCGTGCGTTGCGCGTGCATAACTACTAGTGGAAAGAAGCAACGTAACTAGAAAGACCTACGCAATGACTACCGCACACATGTGCTACATTATACAACAACAAATTTGAAACCCAGGAAATTGGAGGTCTCTATCCGAAAAGTGTGTTTGGCTCCCGAGTAATAGTGATCCTGATATTTTTTAAAAATTGAAAAAAAATATTT
This sequence comes from Poa pratensis, assembly GCA_947311845.1. Lineage (NCBI taxonomy): Eukaryota > Viridiplantae > Streptophyta > Magnoliopsida > Poales > Poaceae > Poa > Poa pratensis. The sequence goes on from CAMZMU010000054.1 coordinate 32,523,688, forward strand.
GCGAGTTTCAAATTTTTGTGTATCCCACAAACTTGTAAAAAAATAAACTTCAAACAATTCGTATTCCGTGCTACATAAAAATGATAAAGTATGATAAATTTGGAGATTTGAAAAAAGGCATACAGATCCACACTTTTGTTATTTTTCTGTAGCCAAGAATACAAATGATTTGAAATTGATCTTTTCACGTTTGTGGAATACACCATTGACTACATCCAGGATTAAAAAAAAAAAAAGGAATTCAATTTAAAAAAAATACTAGGATCACTCGAGCTCGGGAGTACGAAAATCTCCTCTCGTCCCATGTGGAGGTCAATTCACATGAGATAAAAGGCAAATGAAAGATGGACCAAAGAAATCTGAACTATACCAAAGTGAGCCCACTTTTGTTACACTTGGGCAGCAATGGAGTCCTATTTTGGCCCACCACACCCACCTTATTCTTAGAAAAAGGTGGAGTTTGAAAGTTGAAACCAGTAACTTAACATGTCAGATCCATTTATCCTATCTCATTTCAAATCAATCATCTTGAAATATAATGGAGATATTCTTTTAAAATGCCCTTCTAGCTTCAGAAAAAGACCTTATGTGAGTTTCACCTAGTACAACCTCGTGCTTGGTAACATTATGTTCCCATTTTTGTCTCTATGGATTGGGTTGGACTAGTTTTTAAAGCTTTTAAAATCTCAATTGGACGAGATTCTTAAGTTGATCCATTCTAAGATAAAAACAACTTCAATTTAATGAACTTGATAAATGCGGAAAGTTCATTTGGAGGACGAGCTCCATGGAGCCCGTTTTTCAAAAAAAATAAAATCGATATTTTTAAGTTTCTAAAAATACTGGAAAAAATCCTAGACGTTCACAATGACCTATTTTCCGAGTCTGTAAATTTGCAACCCGTAATAGTTTGTATTCCGCCCTACACAAAAAAGACAAATCCTGACAAATCTGAATTTTTTCAAATCACATCTCAGATCCAGAATTTTGTTATTTTTGTACAGATCACAATACACAATATTTCGCATTGGTAATTTGCACGACGGTATACATAATCATGGTCTACTTCTAGGATTTTTTTTCCAGATTTTTTGGAAACTTAAAAATATCATTTTTATTTTTTCAAAAAAAGAGCTCCGTGGAGCTCGTCCTCAAAATCACTGTACCGTTGATAAATGGCCCTATTAATGGATTCAATGGTACTTACTCCATCACAGTTTATAAGGCATAATACGAAATTCAGGAAATCTCAAGAGTTAGGCGCAATTTAGGCAATTAATGCTCAATTAGAGGAGAGAAAACCGTGTCGGCCCCACCCAGAAAATACCCTTATAGGCCGAGTAGCAATAAAGTACTCCTTGCATTTATATTTGCCATCGATCTCTACCAAAGTAAGGCACAAAACGAGAATTTAATGCGTCATATGTTGTTTTCTTCGCCCTATAGCCATTCACCTAGGTCCGAGAGAACTGTAAATTATGCCTTATAAACTGTGATGGAGGGAGTAGTATTTTTGCATGATGTGATGATAATTCATAAATGGCCCTATTATTGTCCAATTGAGAGGTCGGATTTATAGCTCTTCTCGAATATATTTACTTATATGGCTAAGCCAATAAGTGCACCTTCCTTGGGACCAACGTTTATACATGGCCAACCCATAGACACACATAAATGATACACATACTCAGCTCATGTCAGGCAATATATCAATGTTTGGAATCCAGTTATTTTGATACAATAGTTAGTTGCCAAATTTTCCCTTAAAATGGCATAAATTTTAGCAGGTTGAGTTGGTTACACATCCTTACAAACCAAGATATCATTTTTCGAGTTTTGTTGCACACTTTTCAAAAAAAAAAATACTAGTTACATCTAACTCACTAGTACAGAACGACACATCGGAAACGGGCCAAAACCCCCCCATCGGAAACGGAGAAGTGGTCCGTGTCCCCGCCTCTGTGGCTGATGTGAATGACCTCAGCGGCAACGGAGACAAAAAAACCGTCACCGATGAGGACTCTATTTGGCAATGGTGGTGCACATACCTCCGTTTCTGATGTATCGGAACATCAGAAACGGAGATTCTGTTTCGACTCGTTTGCATTGAGGTTTCTTCATAAGCCTAGAGCAGGAATAGAGTTGCCACTGTACATTTAAAATCTCACAGCAGAAGCACAAAAATGCTAACAAATCCATTCATAATGTATATAACAATTGCAACCATTACATAGCATCAAAAGATGATCAATTACACATGTCGAGTCTTCTCCTTCTTCCTCAGCTCGATGTCCGTTTATAGTTCTCCACTCTTCTCCTTCTTCCCCAGCTCGTTGTCCGTTTCGAAACCTCGAAAACGGTCTTCGAGCTACCAAAACACTCGAGTAGTGGTTTCATGCCTCTCCAAATCACATATGCAGCTTAATTGCTACACACATCCTGAAGATAGATGGAGAAACTTAAAACATGAAACCACACCGAGATCCCAAGCCTCCGTAGCAAATATATTTTGCCAAATTCTTCATACTGAGGTTTGCTCCATCTTGGACAGTGTCACCGAAAAAATTCACAATCTAATACAAAACCAATAGAACATTTTATGAGTTGTTAATACAAATCACAAATCAAAACAGAGCAGAATTGACCGAAATAATTCACAATCTAATATAAAACCAATAGAACATTTCATTAGTTGCTAATAAAAATCACATATCAAAATAGAGCATCTCTAGTTGATGAGATCTTGCCTATGTCGCTGCAGAATATGACATATAAAGACAGAGCACAATTGATGAATAATCTAATATAAAACCAATTGATGAACTAGTTCATGAGCTGAGCGATTTATACCTCATTTTTCATCTCCGTCGACGGTGGCCTCCAGATCGGCCACCTCCTGCTCCGTTGACGGCGGCCTCTAGATCGGCCACCTCTTCGTATCTCTGGCTGGTTCTGCTGGCGGATTCCCCGGCACTGCTGCATCACCACCTGACGAATGATCTGTACCAGTTCCTCGTGGCCCAGAGGACGCCGGGCATCACCAGAGGAGGAGGGCGCCAAGATCCGCCTGACGCGCTGCAACACCAGCCGCATCACGGCCGCCTCCAGATCGGCCTTAGCATCACGAACGGGTGCCGCTAGATCGGTGCTACAGGGTGCGGCGGCTAGGGTTGGAAGATAGACAATGAGGGAGTGAGAATGAGACTGGTGACTTGCTCGGTCGGCAGTACATTTATAAGCACCGAATTGGCAACGGACATTTTATATAACCGTTTCCATTGGATACTTACAATAATGAGTTGCTGCATAGAACCCTACTGCATACAAGTTCACAACTACTATATTCTACTGATTTCCATAGCTGCATACAAACCCACTACAATCTACTGATTTCCATAGCTGCATACGAACCTAATACATTCTACTGATTTCCATAGCTGCATACGAACCTAATACATTCTACTGATTTTCATTGCTGCATACAAGTTCACACCTAACAGTAGCACACAAACACACAAATTCATTCTAGCAATGCTCACAAGAACATTTAACTGAGCTATTTCTTCCCCTTTCTGCCGCTCCTTTCACACAGTAACAACATGGTCAGATTTAGTCGAAGTGTTTGTTCGGCACCATGTCAAACCAGCTAGAACAGCCGCAGTGTGCAACTTCATCTCCATGTTCGCCTTCCTGACTATCAAGGCTACATTTTCCAGCTCCGCAGCTTCCACTTCGACGACATTAGCAAGCAGCATCTCAACATAATCTTCAATCAAAAAAATCACAGCTCCCAGAATACTCTTCGCCCCTCCCCTGTCAAATGGTAAATCGAATCCAGAGCCAAATCAACATCACACATAGAATAGAAATCAATCAAAACCAGTCGAAGCATAGAACTAACCCTGTGATTTGGATACTTGAAGTAGATCCGGCCTGGGTTCAGATCCGAACGCGACACTCGACGAATCGCGTTTTTACAGTGGCAGCAAACGCACTTCACAAGCGGCATATCTGACCCGTCCCCGGCGGCGCAGGAGGAGGACGCCACCGATCTCCCCGACGAGCTCATGCTCTTGGCCATGAAGGACACGAGTGCGGAGTAGAAACAAGCTGGAGCAGAGGAACAAGGGCGAATCGACAGTCTTTTATAATATCCAAAATAGTCCTAAAAAAGGAATTTTATATACGCAACCTCGCCAACGGTTGTACACAAATCTCTGATGCCATTTATGTAAATATCGCACACGGAGTCAAACAAACCACCGTTACCAATATATTGGTAACGGTTAAAAATTCGCGATCGTTGCCTATGATGACGGGACGCGGGCCAGCTTGCCTGGCGGGGCAGGTTTTCTCACGCGGAAAGCTCGATTTTTCGTCGCCTAACTCGTGCAATTTCCATAGAGGGGTATCCGATGTGTCGTTCTGTACTAATGACTCCAACAAAGTAGAAAAAAGAACAACTCCAGAAATTTAGAATAGGTTGTAAATTCTCCCATATGTTATCAATGCTTGTATTGTTCGAGATATGCCCTAGAGGCAATTAATAAAGTGATTTTATTTGTCATATCTCAATTGTTCATAATATGTTTTTGTATCATGCTATAACTGTATTACGCGGAAATATTAATACGCGTGTGCTATGTAAACAACCAGGTCCCTAGTAGACTCTATTTAACTAGTTCGTTGGGCAACAGATGATCAAGGTTTCCTGATCATGGATAATTACGTCGGTTGACAACGGAGTCATGTCATTGGGCGAATGACGTGGTGGACATACCCAAAAGATATAGAAACGTAGTGCTCATACCTTCGACTGTGAGATTATATCAAATCGCTGCTTCTGGAAGGTGCTTTGATTGCATCAAACGGCATGTCTTATATAGCGTGACAATAAAGGTGACACTTTCGAGTATCCGAAGGAAGCAGTGGAGGCGAGTGATCGAGAGCGGGATTTGCCAATCCATATAGCAGGATAGATACTCTGGGCCCACTCGGTGAGATTACATCAATGAGCTTGCAAGCATGTGACTAGGTCACGGGGATGTCATATCACAGACGAGTAAAGATAGATTTGTCAATGACGAGATCATGCTCGGTAATCGTGATACCGGAGAAAGATGCTCGGATAATCTAAGTATCACCAGGCAAAAGGTTGAGACTGGACGTCTAAAGGTTCGAACGATAAAAGACTTTCGTGGACACATAGGGACTATCATGGGTATCCAGATCCCACTGTTAGTCATTGATCGGAGAACATGTCTCGTTCATGTCTGTGTGATCCCGAACCGTAGGGTAACACACTTAAGGGTAGGTGATGATTAGATTGGATATAAGAGAGAAAGAAACCGAAGACTCCGGAAGCGTTCCGGGACATGTCCGATGTTGATCGGAGGCAACGAAATATGTTTCGGAGCTCGAATGAATTAAATAATATGTATTTAATATTAATAAGTGTTATTAGTGATTAAATATATTTTTATTTAATTAATTTCGAATTTTTAAAAGGCATTAAACCTAAATTGGACTTAGAGGCCCATTAGGGAAAAACCCTAAAAGGGAAAAAGAAAAGAAAAAGAGGGGAGGGCCAGCTGGCTTGGCTGGGCCGAATAGGGCCCAACCAGGGGCGGCGCACCCCCCATGGCCGGCCCACATGGCTTAGCCAGCGGGGTGGGTAGCCCTCCTCCACCTTTAAATAGGGGACCCCCCATGCCTTGGAAATTCATCCCATCTCCTTCTTCTTCTCTCCTACCTTGAGCGTGGTTCCGTTTCTGGAGCTGCGTACGAGGAGGGAAGTCTCTCCACTATACGCACACCGCCGTGCTAGATCCAATCTTCCGCTTCCGCTGCTCTGCTGGATCTGGAGTCCGGAGGTCGTCATCTACACCGTACGTGTGTGGAACTACGAGGCGCTACACGGGTGGCGCTGGGAGTACGTCTACTTCCTCTACACGACCTTGAGGTCGGCTTCGTCGGCTTCATCGACAACGTTTGTGCGGGAACGTAATCCCGCTTTCGGTCTACAAGGGTATGTACTCCGTTCTCCTCCGTATAGTATATCTGCATAGTTATAGATCTTGGCTAGTTTCTGGTTATCGTCGGTCGGAATTTTTTTGTTTTCTGTCTACGATCCTTTTCATGTATTAGGTGATCGTGAAAAGTGTGAACATGCTTGAGATTACAAGAATTGGATACATGAGATCCATATTTGACCATGAAATTACAAAACAAAATGGAGAATAAGAAGTGTGAGGGAAAAAGATCTGAGAACAAACCACTCGATTATACCTGATACATTTTTATAGTTTCTTAATAGTTCATTGCAACTAGGCAAGAATTTTTTTCTACTTTACAAACATACGCCAGGATATTTTCTGGACTCATACATTGTAGAACCCTTGATAGGAACACATATAAACATATTATAGTGCATCAAAGCGAACAAAAATAATAATATTGAAGAATTATGCTTATCTTATTTGATGGTACCACTTAATGAATCTTCCAATATTATAACATAAAGATAACATAATTGCCACTGCAATGCTACTTTAGAGATAGTACATTTGTAATGATTTATATTAAATTGTATAATGGTCTACTTTAAGTTTGACATTACCAGCACAATTACGTGAACAAAACTTTTGATGTTAGAAAAAGTAAATCAAAATACGTTGAAGGATGCTAAATGCTTATAACATAAAGACTAGTTAAGGTTGATCGACTAATGTGCCACTACAAGTAAATATGTTTAGTATAAAAAGTATGTGACACCATTTTTCTCGACTACATTCGAGCACACCAAACCATAATTACGAATCTTCCAACAAGAAAAAATATAATCATCAAACACAAACAGTAAACTTAAATGAGGCAGGTCAAGCAGACTCGTGTGTGTGTGTGTGTGGGGGGGGGGGGGGGGGGGGGGGGGGGGGGGAACCAGGGTGTCGCGACTCACGAGCAAAAGTCGAGGATTTCTCACTCGGCAAAGATTCTATATCTAGGAAATCTTTACACCCGGGTTTCATGCAACTGTACTTTGTCGTACAATCTCTTGAAATATCTGGCAGTGAAGGCTAGGCAACAATCATGGGTCTCATCAGATAATTCCTCGCTTCCAAATGCCCTGTAAAAGTTTGACACGAAAGGCCTCATGGACCACCGATGGTGCACATGATATGCTCTGGAGTATCAACCTTCACCGCATTGAGTATCCCTTGATACCGGTCCGAGATGATGTGTACCTCTCTCTTCGAGGTCCAACTATCTTGGTCCTCACTAGACGAATTAACCACTCCCAACTATCATTGTTCGCAGCTAAACCAATGAAAGCCAAAGGAAACAATTTGTCGTTAGCGTCATTCCCTATCGCAACCAACATTGTGCCCTGGAACTTGTCGGTCAGAAATGTCAAATGTGGCATCCAAAGACATAACCGGCCTACAATGCTTAAATGCCCTTATGCATGGCTCGAATGTCTAGAATGCACGCCCAAATACCTGGACAGTTTCATCTTTGTACATTCTATAGTCGTACCAAGTGGCTCCACCACATGGTACATTCCTGGGCTTGTTGCCGACGATAGTATGATTCTTCCCAATCACCATATGATATCTTGGAGGCGTCTGCTTAACCTTCCATGTCTTCTTGTACTTAAGCGTGTAACCTTAAACTCGTTCACCCATCTCTATCAAACCGTTAATAGGATATATCGGGGTGGGGGGAGGGGGGGACATTTTGTGGAATTGGTAAATCTATGCACCATGAAATCAGAGGTCAATTGACATTGGTTGTTCGAACCATCAATACCACTACATCGGTGAGAAACCACGCAACTTGTAATCTTAATTGAGGTCCCCTTTGACAATTCTTGCATGGACAACCCACTAACCCTCACTAACTCTTGAAATCCTCACATTGGACCGTGTAACGCAACTTGGAGTTTGAATGCTCCACCTTGAATGGTCAAGGATATTTCATTGCGTACTCCATAGCCAATTTTGAAATTCTGCCAAGTTTTTTGACATGGTTCCTTCAGTAAGCTCACATTTTATTGGATCAATATGTTCCTAAATGGCCTTAGTACAAGAAATTATTTCTTCCATCATCAACAATAGCCTTATCTCTGAGGCTTAGATCCTCGGAGTACATCACATCTGAACGGAGGTGATAACTGCTTGCCAACGCCTCCAACAAGATACAACACCTGTGGGAGCCGCCGTCGACAACTCGGACATAGCCGGAGTACAACTTTCGCCGGCAGCCTCACCCACCCAAACATAGGATTTGGCCAACTGCCACGCCCGCGGCCCTCAGGCGCGCACGACAGTACTCCACGGCTCCACAAGAAAACAGGATTAGTGGGGATGACGGTGCGGCCGGACAAGTGCCGAGGTCAGACAAAATTCGCAAGAAAAAGAATGCTGATGCCGTTGGCTATCCTCCATACGCAAACACCAATCAAAAAGCTGACCCTGCGAGTGCTCCGACTCCTCCACAGTCCATCGCCCCACCACCGCCACGCGCCGCCGCGCTGCGACACCAGGTCCCGCGTCCCCTGTCCCGCCTCCCCGTGCGGGATCCTCACGTGGTGCGGCCGGGCCGGAGACTCCCTCCCCCGCCGGCCCACCCACCCCTCTCCCCTCCGCCTCCGTCACAAAGCCGATCCACGACGGCGGGCCCCGGCCGAACCACTCCCGCTCGCCAGTCCAACCCACAGACCTGCAGCACCGCACACCGTCGCCGGTAAAAAAAAAGAAAACCCGGAGCTCCCTCTGAGACCCGGGTCCAAATCTAGGTGACGGCCGTTGACCGCGACTAGGAGAGGAGTGGCCGGGAGCAAGCGAGCGAGCCAGAGGTGGCGGAGGAGGAGTGAGCCGGAAGCAAGCTCGCTCTCTCCGCGGCCATCTCGCGCACGCATTTCCCCACCCACACTCCTCCACTTCTTTCCTTATCTCTCCTGACCACCAACCACCCACCGTCGACGAGGGTCGTCCGATTTGGCAGCCCCCCGGTGGCATGAAGCGTCAGAGGTCGTCGTCGTCGTACGCGGACGACGACGACCCGGGCAGCGACAGGCGGCGGTTCTACGACCGCCCGTCCCCCCGCCGCCGCCCCCGCGGCGCCGCCCCGCGGAGTACGAGAGCAGCGACGGGTTCGACCGCCGGAAGGGCTTCGGCGGCAGGTTCTACGATCACCGCTACCGGGAGCCCCCCTCGTCGCCCTCGCCGCGCGGCTATGACCGGGCGATGCACCGCTCCGAGAGCTTCTCCGGATTCCGAGGGGAGTTCCGCGCTGACCGCGACAGGCCGCGGTGGGATGGGGCCGGCAGCGGCAGCTCGGCGTGGCGGCGGCCGAGCGGCGGCTGGAGGGATCCCCACGGCTTGGACGGGCACAAGTCCAGGCGGCAGGCGCCGTCACCGCCTACGCCGCCGAGGCGATCTCCCAGTGAGCCGCGGAGGAGGTTAGATGGTGCGAAGCTGAGGAAGCCCAACTGCGGCATCAGCGAGATCGAGGAAGGGGAGGTCCCGCCAGATCCCGGCACCAAAGCGCCGCCTGCTGCGGCGGAGCATCAGAAGCGAGCTGCTGAGTCAGGCCGGGCTGATGATAAGGAACTACTCAGAGATGCGAGTCAAAGAAAGCGGATTCTTCTGGGCTGAAACTACGAGTGGATTTGCGAGCTCAAGCTGCTGGCACCTTGGGAAAGGAGAAAGGGAAGATCGCGGATGATACGGTTGCAGAAGCAGGGGAAGTAAACACTACACAGCACGAGAAATCAGCATCGGAATTTGGCGGAGGAGATGAGGCTCCTCCTAGTGCCGTCAATGAAGGTGGGCAGGGCACTTCACCCAGTATGCAGCAGGAGGAAGTGGTTAATACTGCCAATGCTGCTGATGTGGGTGCGCAGAGCACTTCGACTGGTATCCTGAAGGAGACTACTCAGGAAGAAGTGACGCCACAAGATGAAACTGCTGTTACTGTTGATGAAGTTGGCCAGGGCACTTCATCTAGCATACAACAAGAAGCGCCACAGAAAGGAGTGATGTCGTTAGGTGAGATTGCTAATGATGTTGATGTTGATGTTGTTTCGAAGGGCAGTTCATCGAGTATGCCGCAGGAAGTTCTTCCCGAAGAAGTGAGAGATGTAAATTCCAAATTCGGTGTCGGTGTTGGAGATTGCACTTCATCTAGTATCCTGCAGGGGGCGATGCAGGAAGAAGTGAATGTAGCAGATGTAGCTGCCAATATTGTTGATGCGCCAAGAGAGGCCGGTAGTTTCAGTGTGCTGAAGGAAGCGATGCATGAAGGAGACATGCTGCTAACAGCCAGTACCATTAATGTGGTAGGACATACCAATTCATCTAGCATGCTGGAGGAAGCAATGCATGAGGCAGTATCCACTCAAGAAGGAACTACCGATGCTCTTGATATAGCTGGGAAAAGCAGTTCATCTTCTCTGCTGCAGGAAGATGTCATGACTCCTCTGTTTCAAGAGGCTCAAGAAATTAAAGAAGCTAACATAGGAAGTATGACTATGAGAGGCAACAAGACAGATGAAACAACTGAATCTATCGCTTCCCAGCCAGTGGAAGAGGGACTTGAGAGGTGTGAAAGTAGAGTTGCATCTGGTGAAACCGAAGTCGTACAAGAAGAGGCAGTTCTTGAGCATGAAATAGTTGCGGAACAAGTAAAACATGATGATCTAGAGGCCAAACTAGAAGGTACTAGTGTTTTCCTTCAACCATCCAAGGACCATATTATGGGCAGTAAGGAAGAGGACATGACTCTGGATCTGATTATGGGGAAGCCAAGGGCTGAAGATAAAGGAAAGGGCATAGCATTTGATGTCATCAATAAGGAAAGTACTGCTAGTTTAGTCGAGAGAAGTTTTGACTTAGGATTGCGTCTTGACATAGACCAAAAAGATTCATCAAAATATACAAGAGTTAGTTCTGTAAAGAAGGAAGATGACACTCTCAAGACAGCGAGACTTGATCTTTCACTAAGCCTGTCGGGTGGTTTACAGAATCCTGAATTCAAATGCTTTATTCCCAGACCTGATTCTCTAACCCATGGACCATGCTCTCAGTCGTCGTCATCGTCATCATCATTCTGCACAAATTCAGATGGAATAACAGCTTCCATACCGTTGACCAGTTCTCAAACATTAGTTCCCTGCCCTAGTTTCTCACTTACCCAACAGCCATTAGACAATTGTGAGCATTCAGTAGGCAGTAAACCTTTGTTTCAAGGAGCTGATAAGGTGGGCAACAGCACAGGAGGGCAAGCTCTGTTGTCGTCAAACAGAGGGCAAGCTCTGTTGTCGTCAAATAGATCTACCGAGAAAGGGGACGCTACCCCACTACTTCAAAGAGTACTCCAAAATGGTCATTTATCAGATAACACTTTGGTTGGTGTGAACATGCAGAACAATGGGATCTCACGCGTCTTGTCGCCCACACGTAATCATGGTTCTCCTGATGCTGGACCGGAACACAATAGACATAGAAGGCAGCTCACGAGAGAGAGAAGTAGCAGCAGTCTTTCAAGGGGTGAGCGGCAGCATGAGGAACAGCTTGTTATGAATGGTGATGGTGTTGTTGAGAGGGTCATCTCCAAGATTGTTTCAGAACCTCTGAATTATACAGGAAGGATGTTTCAAGAGATGACAAGCAATTCTAGAGCATATTTGAGGGAAGCCATTTCTGAGATCATGGTTGATGTAGACAAAAGAGGTCAGGTAGTAGCATTGCAGGAGGCACTTAAAAACGATCTGACTTGAATAGTGATACATTGCAAAGGTGTCCACGGGTGTTGCTGGAGATACTTGTTGCTATAAGGACTGGTCTTCCGGATGTTATAAAGAAAAGCAGTAGCATTGCTACATCCGATTTAGTTGACATTTTTCTGAACTTGAAATGCCGCAATCTCTCATGCCAAAGTGTTCTACCAGTGTTTGATTGTGATTGCAAGATTTGTCAGCAGAAGACTGGTTTCTGTAGTTCTTGCATGTGCATTGTCTGCTTGAAGTTTGACATGGCATCTAATACATGTAGTTGGGTAGGTTGTGATGTATGCCTTCATTGGTGCCATACGACTGTGGCTTACGCCACTCTCTTATTCGGAAGGGGGGAAGTGGTTCTAGGGCACATGGCAGTAATGAGATACACTTTCATTGCGCTGCTTGTGGCCATCCATCAGAGATGTATGGTTTTGTCAAGGAAGTTTTTCGAACATGTGCTAAGCAATGGAGGATGGAGGCTCTTATGAGAGAGCTTCAGTATGTCGAAAGAATCTTCTCTGCAAGTGATGATCCAAGGGGTAGGAGAGTCAGGAACTTTGTCAAGCAGATGCTGATTAAATTAGAAAACAAGGGTTATTATTCGGAAGTCGTCAAATATGTCATTGCATTCTTTTCTGGTAAGCTACTCATCATAAGTAGTGTGAAATATTAGTTGCCATGTCTATCAATAGTTGCTTTTATTTATATTTCCTTACATAAAAAGAAGACTAGTAACTGGGTTAGCGTCGCCCTTGCTTGATCCTCAGACCAAGAACAATTACCCAGTTTGTAGGCTTTCCCATTCAGGATTTTCCAGTACACATGTAGATCTTGAGAGTGGTAGTACTGAACTAAAGATTTTCTCATCCCTGCTTCCATCACCTTCATGTGTAAATATAGCGCAAGCTGTCATCTGTTGGCAAATAAACCATGCTAACACTCAGTTTTCCAAATTCCAGATGACAATCCTAGCCTGGGCATGGGCAGTGGTCCATTAGTACCACTAAAGGGCATTCCATGCAGCATTGCTGAAGGAATAAATGTGATTCCTAGTTCAAGTCGAACGGCAACATGGATACCATCAGTTACCTTAGAAGGAGTTCCGTACCTAGAAAAAGCAGGTCTCCTTTCTACCACTGGGAGCCAATCAATGTCTAGAAAAATGGCTGAAACGGAACTTCAGGCAGTCAACAATAAGCCAGTTTCTGATGAACTGGATGGCCTAGTTAGGTTAAAGCAGGCTGAAGCAAATATGTACCAGGAACGTGCCAATGAAGCACGTAAAGAAGCTGAGAGTCTGAAACAAGTCTCGATGGTAAAATACGCACGCATTGACGAACACTATGCTACTCAATTGTCTGAACTCCGCATAAATGAGTTACAAGAGAGGCGCGATCAAAAGTTGGAAGAACTTCAAGTCATCGAAAGATCGCGCCATCAATTTCTCAGCATGAAAACAAGGATGAAAGCTAGCATCAGGGAATTATTGTTGAAAATGGAGGCAACAAAACAAAATTTAAGCACATGAACGAGGGTACTGCCCGTGGTTAGTTGCAGTTATCAAAAACTTGCTGAGCTTAGTGAAGGCAGCCTCCATACTGTGTAAGTTATAAATCTTTCCTGGTTTATTCCTTTGATGCTTCTAAGCTACCATGTACTAAGATTATTTACTCTCTATATCTTCCTTTTACTTTGTTTTGTCATTTAATATTACTAATTTGAGATATAACATATTCAGTTCTTGAAGCTGACATATCTGTAGAGAAGTTTTACCTGTTACCAATTCCTATGTTGTGTCATGTTTGTACCATTCACATAGGCAAAATTGTACAATTAACTTCAGTTGCTGTATTATTTGAATAAATATCTGCACTCACAAGTGCTGTTTTACTGTTGTAAGTTTCTGTGAAATAAGCTAAACAAGGCCACTGATTGTATTCGAAGGTTTGGTTACTTACTAAATTGATGGACCTATCATGGAGTTCTATTCTTATTTGGCACAGCATCATTTGCTATGTGTAATAGGATGGCCCATTGATTCAGAGAGTTATCACATGCAGCTGGTTTGCACCTTATTTACTTGTTTGAGTAGTTTACCACAATGCTAACTAAACTATATGTGGCGTATAATCGTTTTACATATTAGACGTTAACCGGTTTGAGGATCCAGAGTAAAGACAAAGGGACGTAGTAACTGTATTCAAACTTTTAGATGTATGAAATGAACATCTAGTGCTTGTTTATTGTAATATCACGCCGAACCCAACAGTCTATTTGGATTAATTTGATGGTATGATTCGTGCAAGTGGCAAAAACAGGTTATACTTGATGTTTGTAGTAAAAGTACGGAGTTCTAAAAAATACTACCCCTTATCCAAAATACAAGTCCTTTTATACTTGTACACAAGAATTAAGTGTGTTTGTAAAGTGCCAATATTAGGCATCATTTATTTTAAAATAATTTCTCATTTTCTTCTCAAGTACAATAACTGCTAGAGATATAGGCTCAATTATTTATGAAATCAACGAGGGCTAAATTGGAACAACATGAAAGAAAGTACATGGGACTTTGGAGTGTGGAAGGACCTGCATTATGTGTCAAATTTAAAAGGCTAAAAATACCTTTTTTTTGGATCAGACTAAGTAACAATCTAATCTTCAATCACCCTATGTTTTGTATGCAACTGGAAATTAATGGGAAACACCAACCTTACATTATCATGTTCATGTATGAGAACAGATGGAAATGTTTATACTTCTGAATTTCTCTTGTTTCTAGGAGGACAATCCAATGAGCATAATGTGGTTTACGTATCATGTCGGCAAACGACCTGTCATCTTCATTGAAGAATTGCTCAGAAAACAAGGATGATGAATGTTAAGATGGTGCAAGCATCACAAAAGACAGAATGGCTCAAGAGTATTCACTCTTGTGAAGGAAACAGACGGGCATATCTCATTCCTAATAACCAGCTTCGCTGATCCAGTTTTGAAGTACAACTTAGTACAACGGAACAGCGCTGATTTAGGCCAACAGCCCTGGAAGCTCCTGGACACGAAAATTTACTCGGTGCAAGATGGCAGCTTGAACTATGTTAGAGGCAGGTTGGTGGTAGTGTACGTAGGGCATGGAACTGTATCTGTAAATTATGGTACATCTGTGGTTCTCATTTTAGGTGGGAAGATGCATTTGGTAGGGCATGTCTGAATGGCTCTTAACTGTCTATGGAATGGACAAACAAATTATCTCGCCGTAATTCCACTGTACGAGTTTTCATGATCTTATCTCAGAGATTTGTGCTTAACTGTTCATCCTACAAAAAGCTTTGGAGAATGTTGATCTGGGAATTCTTAATGGAAGTAACTTCTCACACTGGGTTGAACTGTGTTCCTCAAACAAGCTGTCATGGCAGCTGGCGTTGCTAGCTGATGAATCACAGGGCAGGAGTTCTACGTGAGCGGATGATGATATAGCTTACTGAAAGAGAGGCGAATGCAGAACATCCATGTTTACGAATTGCAATATCTGATTTACAGGGTCGAGCTTGCTAAGGCAGAAGGTAGACACATGATACTTAACGAGAAGCACTCAAATACTCTTCACTAATCACTACTGAACATCAAGGATTACTACCGCACGGCCTGCTGTTACTGTTTTGGCGTGTCATGAGTGTCATAGTACTTAAGCAAGAGACAGGAAGTTCCTACACATGAGATCATCGATCGATAAAGCTACAGGTATCATAACGGTATTGATCGGCGCTTAAACAGTGGCGTCGTGCTTGCCGTTGCCGTTGGCGATGTGGTGGTTGTCGTCGTCCATGAACCGCTTCCAGAACCAGTGCTGCTTCCAGACCCTCTCGGTCATCTCCTCGATGGGCACGTTCTTGGTCTCCGGGAGGAAGAAGAGCACGAAGACGGACATGACGAGCACCCATGCGGAGAAGAAGATGAAGATGGCGAACTTCATGTGGCAGAGCATGGAGAGGAAGGCCTGGGCGATGAGGAAGGTGAAGAGCAGGTTGGTGCACACCGTCACGCTCTGCCCCGCCGACCTAGTCTCCAGCGGGAAGGTCTCGCTGGGGATGAGCCACCCGAGCGGGCCCCACGACCAGGCGAACGACGCCACGTAGGTGCAGATCATGACCACCACCAGGATGGCCCACCCGCTGCTCAGGTTGTCCGACTTGTCCGTCACCTTGATCCCGAGCACAACGGCGATCACCACCTGGGACAGGAACATCTGCACGCCGGCCTCCAGCAGCAGAACGCGCCGCCCCACCTTGTCGACGGAGTACACGGAGACGAGCGTGGACAGCACGTTGACGGCGCCCGTGATGGCGGCGGAGTAGAGCGAGGCGTCGCTCTTGAAGCCGAGCGTGTTGAAGAGCACGGGGGCGTAGAACATGATGGCGTTGATCCCGGTGAACTGCTGGAAGATCTGGAGGAGGACGGCGATGACGAGCTGCGGGCGGTTGTGGCGCTGGAGGAGGTTCCGGAACGGGTGCTTCACCTCCTGCGCGATGCGGCTCGCCTCCACGATCTCGTTGAACTCAGGCTCCACGTTCTCCGTGCCGCGGATCTTCTTGAGCACCGCCTTGCCCTCGTCGAGGCGGCCGCGCTCGATGAGGCTGTTGGGGGTGTCCGTCACGAAGAGCGCGCCCAGGGTGAGGAGCCCCGCCGGGATGCCGGCCAGGGACAGCGACAGCCGCCACCCCCACGGGTGGATCTTGCTCGTGCCGTAGTTGACGAGGTTCGCGAAGAGGATGCCGATGGTCACGTTCAGCTGGAACAGGATGTTCAGCCCGCCGCGGATCCGCGTCGGCGCGATCTCCGACAGAACAGAGGAACGGCCTGCACATGTGTGTGTGCTCGTCAGTTAGAGATTCAGAAACGACGTGACAAAATCATAAAAAAAAACAGGACTGGTGTCTGTCTCCTTTCCCCCATTTACTTGCCCTAAAAAATGTATCAAAAGGTACTAGTAGTCTAGTACTGTGTGTCTGTACAAATAAAAAGTACCAGAACTGCACCCACCTATCATTATCGGAATCTTGATTAATCACCCAAACCAGCAGCTGCGGACTTAACTAATCAAAATTGTTGGACTGATGATCTACTCCTACTATGTCCTACTCGAGTTTTGGCATATGTGCTCGTGTCTCGGCTGCTTCGTCGTATAATTCAGTCTAGAGGCATCTCATATATAAGTATATTATTCTTCTTTGTATGTTAGTGACTTTGTGTGTACAATACGTAAACTAATGCGCAATCAGTGCAATGATCTGTGTAGTAATCTAATGCATCCTTCCATCTCAAGACAGGTGCACATATTCGTGGCATTTTGAATCGACAAAATATCCCTGCTCTAGGGTCTACAGTCCACATACGCATCTTGTTATCGACTTTGGTTATTTCCACATGAGTACTCTTTCCACATTCGACAAGAACGTCGTAACCAGAAAACTACAAGCCAAGTGCACCTCCAAGTCAAAGCATCTCTTGCAAGTTGCTAGCAGACAAGGACAGTAACAATTTCGTCGAAGGACTCCCAAGTTTATGCGGCACTACTTCATCAGCTAGGTGTGTGTGGTCTATGCGTGAACAACGGCGTCTGCTCCAACTGAAAACACCGGCTAGTTTCGACAAAAAACGGAAGAATCCGAAGCCGCTGTCATAGACTACTACTACCCGTGTTAGCATATGCATGTACTAGTCCAAGTTGACAGCAACTTTGACGACTGAAGAGCAGGCATCCACAACATCAGACTGCTCGAGACTAGCAAAACCGACGAGATAAGTTGCAAGTATACACCACCCATCAGTATCGGTTGGCTCAAACTTCTCCCAACATTTGGTCCAGTAAATTCTAAACTTGGGAGTCACCATCGGAATCTTGAAACTTAAGAAGGTTATCGCGCGAGGCGATGGCGTGATCGTTCATGCCGCCCACCAATGGAAGGTCTCAACGTGCACGAACACAAGTCATGCTCGAGCCTCGGCACCGTCTCACATGTATTTTCTACGCGTTTGACCCTTGAATTCCGGGAAACAGTATGTATTTCAGTGTCAGTATAGACGTATGAGATTCTATAGTACCATGGACGGTGACTGGTTGCCACCAAACAAGGAAGAAACTGCACACGGGTTACGTCTTTTTCAGAGGCGTGGAAAAATGGAAAAATTATGCATGTCCCGCGCATGCGTGCTAGTACATATTCTCAAACCAGCCACCGCTAGCTTTACATGTTTGACTTCTTTTCTAGTAGACTTTTTTTACTCAAGTGACTAATTAGGGCATATCAATCAGTCTAATTCGCTGCGAAAACATACGTGTAGGTAATCTTGCTTACTGGTACAAAAACAAATGTAAATAAAAATATTAAATGTGCTCACCTGGTTAGCGAAACCGACGCCGCAACCGAGCAGGATCCTGCCGACGATGAGCATGGCCAGGTTCTGGGCCGCGCCGTTTAAGATGACGCCGATGATGAAGAAGACGCCGGCGATGAGCATGGTGAGGCGGCGGCCGAGGCGGCGGGTGGTGTAGGAGGCGAAGAAGGTGGCGGTGAGGCCGGCGAGGTAGAGCGACGACGTGAAGAGCTGCAGGCCCTGGTTGTCGTACTTGCAGTAGTTGCTCTCCTTGTCCTGCTGCTTCTGCCGCAGCACCACCGGGAAGAACTTCTCCAGGAAATCGTCCATGGATGTCACGCCGCCTGCAAAGATGTTTCATTGTATTTTTTTAGTTTCTCGATTATGACCGATATTAATTCCATATATATGGGTTTTGTTTGCTAACTGAGCTGGGCTCTTTGAGTGAAATGAAATGGATAAGATTTTCTTAAGCTTGGTAAGAATTTATTGGCCTGAATCTCGAGAGGCAACGTGTCAACACATGACAGCTTTTTTTGACTCAGACGTGATCCGTAGATACACAGATGGGTTGACTTAACAGCCTGTCAAAGCAGGTGGCTAGCTCACAACACTCTATTTTTTTCCAAACATAATATTTAATAGACGAATAATGCATGCTGGGTATCGGATCATCCCAGAATCATATCTCCTAGCTGGTACAAGAGCGAGTATATATAGTAATCCTGAGCAAAAAATCTGGACGGTGATCACAAGGGAATTACTAATACAAAATGGTGATGATCGGCTGGCCTGTTAATGACGAGGATTCACATTAATTTCTTTCCAAGATTGTGTGGTTATCTGCTTCGTCATAGGAAGACGAACGTGCAGTCAAAACTAAATCAATCATTTTCAAAAAAAAAAAAAACTAAATCAATCGAGGGATAATGGAAGCACGCATGTGATCCATACGCGAAGAGGGTGATATCGATCGTTGTGGACTTGGATAAAACTAAGTAGACATGTATAGGTTTACCTGATATGCCAACGTCGTAGCCAAACATGAGACCGCCGGTGGCCGCCATGATGCAGGAGATGATGACGATGGGCGTGATCTTGGCCTCGAACTCGACGCCGGGCGGCGCCGACACCGAGAACCCTCCGCCCGTCATCTTCGCTCGACGACGCTGAAGCTCAAGCTACACTACAAGAGAGCAATGGACAGGCAGCGAGTGTTTCTCCAGTCTCCACACAACCACAGGAGAAGAGCTAGCCAGAGAGAGGTAGGGGAAGATGAGACACAAGCTCCAAGCCTCTGGGTTTTATAGAGAATGGAAGCCCGTCGCCGGAGAAATTTGAAACGCATCCGAGCGGCCAGACGCGGCCACGTCGCCTCGATCGGGGAATAGTCCGGCAGTGGGGCCCACGATAGATGGCTAGCCGGAAGGAAGGAAGGCCAGTCAACGGACGGCTACACGGCCCACGGGCCGGAGCACCTACCGATCCAAGTCCGCCACTGTGCATAAGCCCAACGACTTTTCCGTTCCTCCCAGATATTATAGCTTATCCAACCCAAGCTTCCGGCTCCTTTTGGAAAAACTAACTAAAGCGTAGTTCGGAGAAGTTGGAGGGTTAGTATTATCGGGCGCCGACATCCTTGACAACGAGATCACTCGACCGGGCCCACCTGCAAGTGAGTAATAAAACGTCCGAAATTTCGGAGTGTCAACAATATGTGTGCTGCTTTTTTTTTTGCTTGCCTGATTCATGTGAATGGAGGACCTTGACTTTGCTACCGTTCCTTGTAGTAATAGACGGCGATGTTTGCAGGAGTGCGTGCGTGTACGCGCGTTTTTGTTCAGGCGAAAATGATCTTCGCCAAGTGGAGCTAGTTTATGTTTATATTTGGTGCCGTTCGGGATCTCGTTGAGATACGAATATAAGATCATATGTATATTGTCCGCGATGTCGACGAAGAACGTGCTAAGACAATTATCGCTTCCAGCTAGCTAGCCTCGTAGAAATGACGATGCAGCATATATATGGTACTGCTATAAACTGTATCAAACTTTCTAATAAGAGACACACGCCGCAGCTGCTACGTACTAGAAAAATGCGACTAATTATCCACATTAGCCTTGTAGCTCACGAGAAAGGATCATAAAAAGGCGTGGAATTGAAACATGTGGGAATTAAAACGACCGGTCACAGTCCAAGTACTAGCATATCTCTGCAAAGCCGAATTTCGCCTCGACCTTTATAGTACTATCCAGAATTCAAAAAAGTACATTTGCACGTTTTCTCACGGATCAGTACAGTTCATACGTGCCCTGATTTGGAAGTCAACTGATCTTATCACCTGAATATTCAAAACCACAGTAACAGCAAGCTCGGCGGCAATTAATGCCGTCACCACGTTTCGCGGGGAATCAAATGATCTCGTCGAAATTAAAGAAAATACACACACATGGCCAAATTAAGGAAAACAAATGATTTTGCACGGTTTACACGCTAAAACTCACACCCGCTTGGGAAATTTTAAACGACGCCGCAATATATTTGGCGTCTCAGTCCGGCCGGTGTGATGTTCGACGCGCGAAACTATTCGTGCAGCAACCAGAAAATGACACGAACTGAAGCATTTGTCCACGGCAGGCTAAACGCTAAAGCCTCGGCGAATTTTCAGCTGCTGACGAACGAACACGACACTTGGGCGCAGCACAGACGGCCACGGCAACATACGGGCAACGTGAGGTGTAGCAGTTTTTTTTTTTACTATAGTAGTAGTGAAAACTGCGTGTGTATAATATAGCGGCGGTGTGTAAAACATACGTACGTACGCGCATGCAGGAGCAGCACCGTGGGGAAGTTTATAACGATCTCTGGAATTCATTTGAATTTCGGCGCGTACGAACAAACGGCCAGTCACCCTCAGGCAAAGTCGGAAACTACTACACCAAGCCGCGGCCGGTCCAGGTACGGCTTGACTCTGCGGTAACTGATAACGTAAACACGCTAGTTTCTCCTGAGTCATGACACGTCCCGCTTCACTGGAAACATGGTTAAAATTTAAAATCAGAACTACGTACTTAGTGCTCACATCAGTACTGAACAAGTTTGAACAGATCGATCCGGTTAGTCTTATCCTGGAGCTACTAGAGTATTTTAGTAGATTAGTGGGGATTATTCCGGTCAAACCCATGAATACTCACATATCTCAAAACATCGTTTGATTCTAATGTATTGGACATGTATTATCCCACAAATCTCCTAGGAAAAGTTTGTTGTTTCACCCAATCCACTAGGGGACCAAACAAGGCGTGTTGCAGCGTCCCGTTTGTCTGTGACCTGCACGGATGCATTGCGCCAAAGTCAAGGGGGCGTCAGCGTGGGTAGAATATTTGCAAGCTCAGCTGTCCACAAAGAGCGTAACGACTGGAAGCGGCACGCGATTCACGCGTCCCGACCTCGTGGCGCTGACAGGGAACAGTCGTCACTCACAGCTTGGTAAGTCGTAGTCCGCTAGATTCTCACTAATTTGCACCCAGTACTGATGCGTCGGACCATGATCTTTACACGCATGATTTAGCCCGTTCCAGGCCGCCCATTGGCCACCTGAATGTGGCGGCCGGCACACATCCAGTCACTGCCCATCGATACTCGATATAGTCAGTTATTCCTCCTGGAATATGGACATGCATTATGAACTGAAAATGATGGGCAGTATGTATGGGACAGCAATCGCCCTGGGTGATTCTCCCAGCACTGCCGAACTTCTAGAATTACTAGCTTAGGAAATTCTACAGACCACATCAAACACCTCTGATTTATTTCAAATGTTTCACACGAGTACAGCACGCCTTTCGGCCTTTCTACACGCAACATGGTATTGTACACAGACAAGAGACAACACTTGCGTTTATTTGTATACATGTACACTACAGAGAGCTCACACGACATGGAACACAATCCGCGAATTAACATAGTGGAGAACACAACTGGCCTGTAGGCGATGATGATAAGCAAGTCTTACGGCTGCAGCTTCTTTGGGAGAACGGCCAGGTCCAGCTCACTGCCGTACATCTTCGCCAGAGCCTGCCCGCACCAGCCATGGCCGTCGTCCAGGGTGGGCATCCTCACCTCGATGAACGGTGGAGAGGCCTGGCCTTGCGGCTTGACAACACCAGCAAACACCCTGAGGACGTTGCCAGCGTCGATGTCCATGCATACGTTGATTTCAACAGTTCCAAAAGGAACCATTTTAAAAAATAGGAAACATTTTTTTAAATCGGAACCATTTAAAAAAGAAACCATTTTCAGAAATAAGAAACATTTTTTTAAATCGGAACCATTTAAAAAATGAACCATTTTCAGAAATCAGAACCATTTAAAAAAACATTTTAAAAAATCGAAACCATTTTTTTAAATCGGAACCATTTTAAAAAGGAACCATTTTCAAAAATCAGAACCGTTTTTAAGAAGGAACACTTTTTTTAAATCGGAACCATTTCAAAAGTCGGAACCATTTTTTAAATCATAACCATTTTCAAAAAACAAAACCATTTTAATGATTTTTAAATGGTTCTGATTTATGAAAGAGAAACTAAAAAAAGAAATGAAAGAATAAAACGGAAAACAAAAAAAGAAACGAAAACCTAAAACAGAAACAATAGAAGGAAGGATAATGTTTCGTTGACATAAGCACGATCATAGCCCAGTGGCTATTCCTCGCGTCCTGGTACGTGCACATCTGGGTTCGAATCCCCGCCGAGGCGACCTATTTTTCTTCTCTTTTCTGTTGTTGCGAGGTACTTAATGGGCCGGCCCAAAACGGGGATACGTAGCAGGCGAGGACTCGCAAAAGGCGATATATAGGGTTTGCCCTACGACCGAATTCAAAAGAAAAAAGAAACGCATACGAAGAAAGAGAAAGAAACGGCTCGAAGAAGCTGAAATAGGCCGTCGCGCTTAGTGGGCCTTCGGGGCGACGAACCGTACGCAGGCGAGTTGTATCGTACAACTCGCAACAAGCGATAGGTAGGGGATCCCTCCGGAAGCGTCAGGAAGCGGGGAGACGCTGCTGGATAGTTGGGCTAGAGAACCTGGGCCAAACTGGATCTCAACGACAATATTGGACTGGATTTTGCGTAACTGGACTGGATTATGCTCGCCCGCAGCATTTTGGCATGGGCGGCGGCCCAGTAGGTTTTATTTCGTTGTTACTTCACTTTCTTTTCTGTTTTTATTTTTTTGCTCCTCTTTCTTTTGTTTCTATTTTTATTTTCTTTACTTTTATTTGTTTCAAATTTTCTAGGTAATACAACTATAGGAAAAGTGAAACGTTTTTTTTTGCAAGAATTGATTTTTTTTTTTGAAATATCAACAACTCTTTAAGCTATACTAGGAAGTGTTTCGCGGCGGCACGCCGCGCCCGTTGCATCGCTATGTGTCATAGTTTTGTACAATGTCTTATTAGTAGACAGGAAGATAAACTTAATACATACTCCCTCCGTTCCAATTTAATCGATTTGCTACGCACCAAATGTGGATGTATCTAGACATGTTACATGCCTAGATAAATCAACATGTGGTGAATAGTAAGTCAATTAAATTGGAACGGATGGAGTAAGTTCAATACATAGTGCTAATTAAAATTACAATGGTATGCTGCTGAAAGTTTAGACAGATAGTAAATATATGTTGCTGAGTGACATTCAACTGATGCATTGTTTATCATCTGTGAACAACTTGATTGGCTGTCTCATTCGGCTTCTGATAATAAAGATTGATATTTATTCTTGTATAAAATATGGAAACATGCGTAGTTATAATCTATGATATGGAATACAGGAAGTATTCATACATATAAAAAATGATAGGAAGTGTAACACCATACGGAGGCAAAGTAGCTATGTAATATACCACCCCAACAGAGCTGACTTATTCAGATATATAGACTCGATGTTAGACAATCCAGTTAAGTGCTGCTCACTGCGGATAGAGTACGAAATAAGAAAATCCAAGTAGAAAAACAGGCTCTGCTTGGTGTAAAAGAATGAGGTCCGGTGTAGATAAAAAGGGGGAGAACATCAATTACTGCGAATATAGCTGACAATTTTGTACACATATGAAAGTTTCCATCTCTCATTGTGGATACACTTTTCCTTCTTCTCATTTAAATAAAAAGCTTGAAGCTTTTGCAGGTGAGTAAAATGCTAGCAAAGTTTATCTTTGTATGGGACGGAGCAAATTTAAGAATCTATTGTTTCAAAGTATTTCCTTTTCATAAGTTTTCGGGGATGCCATATGTAGATCACAGAGCTAGCCTTTTGATTATATGGTTGTAGATAGTAAGAAAAAACTTGTGTAAGCACCCAGTATAGTAGACAACTATAAATGTAACAGAAATAAAGCTTATTTTCAACTAACTGAAAATACAATAACCCTAAGTTCATGAGATCATAGAATTTATGCAATTTGAATAATAACTTGGCTACACAAAGAAGTCTCAGACCATTTAATATAAGTATTAGGCAGAGCTCGTTAACATCAAAGCATGTATAGTTGGCTTTAGTTTCTTTTGAGTGTACGCTTGATGATTTGCAGAGTGGTGCGTTGGAAGATGTCACCTCGTCGTCCACGCTAGCCCGGTGCAACGATAGACATAACAAATCTGTGAGCAACCATTTGTAGCATGACTTTAGCAAAGCAAAAAAGATAGAATAGAGAACATGCGTTCCAACTTATCCCAACTACCTAAATTTTCACGAAAGTGAGCTAATCCATTATTTTTCTCATTCACACAAACAGGGGGTTCTGACTGTTGGATTGGAATCATGATACCATTGGAAAAATCATCTTACCTTGCTTCCATGTAATTGTGTTGGCGGAGGCTGATTGGTCAAGGTAGAAACCGTGAACCATTTTCTCTGTCTTACTTGCTCTCTTTCACAAACTACTGAAGAAGCGAGCTATTCATCCAGCATATAGAAATGTAGTCTACGATGTTGGCATAAGCTACTAAAGAAGAAAGAAGGGCATATGATCAGCAGGTGAAATTCATAATTTTCCCACTGTTGCTTTTCCCTACATCACCATGGATGAGCATCTCATCCCTGCCTCTCATGACCTTCACTTCCCTTCTGGGGATGGAATGCATGCATGACCCAGCATTGATGTTCCAGAGCGAATCCAGTAGCAACACATTCAGAAAATATACCCCTGCAAAATGAAGGGAAACCAAAACAGAATGAGACTGTCTAAGTAATTAGCACTTATGCTACAGATTTAATCAAGAAAAAATATGAACTATGAAGGGAAAATGGAGGTGTCGAAGAACAGAAGCACTACCTCACGTAATGTTTCGCAGGGAAATGGCCACACCTATATGACTGTTGTGGAATTGAACGTCTGCTTGTGGGCAGATCATATATATGCAAAAACTAAGGTCTGCTTGTGGCAGGATCATATGCAAACACCTAATGTCTTAGTTGTATGACTTCTATCCCTCTCAATACTCTTGATATCATTCACCATAGCAATCCCTAGTTACAAAACCAAGAAAAATATTAGTGATCATGACAGACATGAATGGTTAAAAATACATAGGTAAGAAAAAGAAATATGCTAGCTTTAGTGTATAAAGTTAGAAAAACGATATCAGGAGAAATAGTTCCAAATAAGGGCCAGTCAGTCCACCTGCACAAAATGTATGGAAATTTTTATGGCATAGAGAATCCAGCATATGCAAATTCATGTGTATGATTCCGTTTCAAATAAACTCGCTACAATATTGACATGCAAAAAATGGAAAGCCGGTGATAAGTGACTCTAGTCTATCAGAATACTAAACATGTCACCAATCAGGGGTAGAAAATAGATCTTTTTCACATATATCCATAGCCTGTAATGTTGATTCTAATCAATAATACAATAGGACCAACATCTTTGTGTTTGAAAAAAGAGAGAACAATATATCCACATGAGTAGCTAGTCATCTTTCTAATTCATGAACATGCTGGTGCGGGCAAGTGCTTCTTCAATTCAGAGCTACCATTTTATATTTTTTTAACCTGATTTTTGCTTAAAAAGAGAGGTTCTACACTGCGTCTGAACTTGCAAATGCTTCCTGTTACTTGACTCGGTGCAGTTCGACTGACACAGCATACACTGAATTTAAGTTATCTATAGCAAAGCAGCTTCGAACAGACTGTAGGAAAGTAGTAGATTAGCACTGCTCAATTAAAGATGGGCCAACAGTTTCATTCAAGATAATACGTTACCGATTGAACGGATTTATCTTTTTGTGATGAACTTACGGGGCTGCTTACCTGAGATGGATCACGATGGTGTAGCTCACGACATTGGGTGCAGCATTTCCACAAACAGCTAGAGCGCGTTGTCCTGGTGGTGGACGCCGTCGAGCTGTGAGTTCTGCTCATTTGCTGCGCTGCGTCCCGGCCGCCGTATCCACGCGCCGGCCGCGCGTGAGCTGCTGAGCAGAGCCCCTCCTGCGACCAGCCGAGCTGGACGCGACGCTGCTTGCGACCGCGGCCCGACCGCCTGGTCTCGCGTGGCATGGCAGATATTCCTGCTAGCCGAGCCTGTCCAGCGGGCAGTGCGGGGAACGGCGCGCCTCCGGCTGCTAAGAAAGAGAGGAGGTGAGAAGGGAGAGAGAGCAGAGACGGGGAGGAAGAGGGCACGCCCGCGGTGACGTCACGGCTGCGTCACGCGCCGCGGACGCACCCGTTTGCCGAGCTTGCGCCCGAGCAGGGGAGCATGCGCGCGGGGCTGGGATCGCCCGATTTGGCACGAGGGCGTCGCGGGGAGCCGGGCTGGTGGCGCCTTGGACCATTTGGTCGCCGGAGCTGCCGGCGGCGACCAAATCCGCGGCGGCGACCGGCGAGCATGGCCACGGCGAACCGGAGCGCGGGGAGGGCAGGGAGGAGGTCCATCCGGACCAGGAGCTCACCAGAAGCTCGAATCTGTGCTCAGAAGTTGAAGAGGAGGTCGAGGGCGACCGGAGTGAGCTCGACGGGCGGCGGCCGGCGTCGGAGAAGTCGACGCGTTTCGGCGCGTCCCGGACGTCTCGGCTCGCGCGACTCGCGGAGGAGGTAGAGGACGGAGAGGCGGTGCTTCCTGTTCTCTTGGATTCGTCCGGGGAGCAGCGGAGCGGCGTGCCGGCGCGTCGGCGGCGCCGGCGACTTCGCCGTCGCGCGCCAGAGGGAAAGGGAGAGAGGGGATTCTGCGGGTTCTTTTGCAATAAAGTCCGTGACTTTTTGTGGAATCATAATCAGATCCCGCGCTGCGTTAAAATCTGGACTGCGGGGCAATGGGGCAATTTCTCGCTTTGCGAGTTCGTTTTTGCAAATTTGGCTGCGCCAAAATTCGTGCGCGCGCTCTGATTGGCAGAAAGTCGCCAGCTACAGTAAACTACAGTACAGCGCGATTTTTGGAGCGATCTCACACGTCCCTGCGCTCGATCGGACGGCCACCGTTCATCGCGCGACGTGGATAGCGAAATGGACAGTGAATCGGACGTACTTTTATATATAGTACCCATAATTTTTTTCCGTACCAATGAACATTTTTAAATAATTCATGAACATTCTTGTGGAAATATATCATTATTTATCTGATATAGGTGAACAAAATTTGGCACCTATGAACGTTATTCTTAAAACATGAACATCTTTTTAAATATATAAGAACTCTTTTTTTTAGGCGCTTAAGAACACTTTTTTGGTACACGAACGATATTTTTGTTGCACGTGAACATTTATAATGATATCAGTGAACACTTCTTTTAGATCGTGTATATTTTTTACAAAACAAGAACAGCATTTTAGTATACATGAACATTTATTTGGTGTACGAACGATTGTTTGTTAATGTACGTGAACATTTAATTGATAAAGGAGTACGCCTTTTTAATCGAGGACATTTTACAAAACATGGACATATTTTGCGACGATGTGGATAATACGGATGTAAGAAATTTGACTCTTTGTCAGCAGCTGAGCTGAGCTACCGTTCCTTGTAGTAATAGACGGCGATGTTTGCAAGAGTGCGTGCGTTTACGTTTTTGTTCAGACCAAAATGATCTTCGCCAAGTGGAGCTAGTTTATGTTTAGTTTGGCATCGTCGGCAGGGACGGAGCCCTCATGCCAATTTTTTTGCTGAAACGCCCCTGTAAAACTTATAGAGTTGACCCCAAATTTCCTAAATTTTACCTATATGACCCCCTCTAACATATGGAGTGTACAATTAGCCCCCCTTGTCCATTGTTCCTGGCTCCGTCCCTTATCGTCGGTATCTCAGGAGATACTATATTGTCACGATGTCGACGAAGAACGTGCTAAAAGGCAATTATCACGTCCAGCTAGGTAGCCTCGTAGAAATGACGATGCAGCATATCGTACTGCTATAAACAGTATCAAATTTTCTAATAAGACTATAAGAGACACACGCCGCAGCTGCAAAAAAAAAAAGCAAACTGGTTAGCCTTGCTAACGAGAATCGCGAGAAAGGATCATAAAAAGGCGTGGAATTAAAACATGTGGGCTAACGACCGGTCACAGTCCAATGCAAGTAGCATATCTCTGCAAAACCGAATTTTGCCTCAATACATATGCACGTTCTCACTGATCGCTGATCAGCAGTCCGTACCCTGATTTTGAAGTCAACTGATCTTATCACCTGAATATTCAAAACCACAAAAAGTGCAGCGCCCGGCGGCAATTAATTAATGCCGTACTCGCGGGGAATCAAATAATCTCCTCGAAAAGAAAATACACACACATGGGCAAAGGAAACAAAATGATTTTGCACGGTTTACACGCTAAAACTCACACCCGCTTGGAAAATTTTAAACAACGCACGATGTTTCTTAATGGAACCGGCGCGTGGCCCTTTTTTCCTCTAATTTTTTTTAAACGACGCGCGACGCCGTAATTTAGCATCTAAAGCCTCCGCTGATTTTTTTTTTTGCGAACACGCAAAAGTCTTGCGTGTGGATTGTATTAGATGGGAGCCTCCGCGGATATTCAGCTGCTGACGAACGAAGACCACGACACTTGGACGCAGCACAGACCGCCACGACAACATACGGGCAACGCGTGATGTGTAGCAGTTTTTTCTTACGTTAGTAGTGAAAATTGCATGTATAATATGGCAGCGGGTACGTAATCAACGCCACGTAAAGAAAAAAAAACGCCACGTACGGATGCCTCACGTACGAACGCGCAGCAGCAGCACCGTGGGTAAGTCCTCAACGATCTCTTGATTTCGTTTGAATTTCGACCGCGTGTACGAACAAACGGCTAGTCACCCTCAGCCAAAGTCGGAAACTACTCCACGTACGTCCGGTTCAGGTACGGCTTGACTCTGTGGTAACAGGTAACGTAAACACGCCAGCTGCTCCTGACACGTCCCGTTTCACCGGCGCCCGAGTTTAAACAAAGAAAGAAGGGAAAAGCTAAGTAAAGGCGCCGCTAGCGCGTCTCACCTGGCGGCGGCTCACTGAGATCCGTGCGAGCGAATCGAGCGCGCAAGCGGTCGTCCCTGCTGCACCGTTAATTATCTAGCTATCCCACCTTATCCCCTCGTCTCATCCCTCGTACGCACCAGCCACACAGTCTCTCTCGTTGACTTCCAGGCCAGAGTTCGATCCCCCAAGTCTATGTCGACCGGCCGCGGAGGAGAGTAGCAGCGCGCCGGGAGTCTTACGCCGCCGGTCTTCCGGTGGGGGCACTGCGGGGGAGCCGCATCACGCCGTGAGGGCGCGGGCGCCACCGCACCACGAGGATACGAGCAGTGCGACCTAGCGGCCTCGTCCGGCCGGTCGGGGAGGCCGTCGATCCGCGGCGGCGCAGCCTAGGATGCGTCAGCCGTTGCTTAGTGTCGATTCCGCTGCTCCAGGGGTCGTGGCCGCGGGCGCCACCACGCCACAGGAGGCCGTTTCGCGTGGGGCTACATCGTCGAGGCCCATGGTCGCCGCCTCCATTATGAGCAGCAGCCTCATCGAGGGCTGAAAAGCCGCCGCGAGTGCTGTGTGTCGCCTACACCGGGAGCAGCAGCCGCGTCGGGGGGCTGAATGGTCGTGCACGCGGTAGTAGCTGTTTGGCGCAGCAGGATCGACGACCAGGTTGGAGTTCCAGTACCACACGGAAAGGAAACGCTTGCCACCACGATGTACCTCGTTGTCCCCTATTGCCATCCCGACATCAGCTACGCATGGTGAGTGTGCTTGTTGCCTGTTCATGTGTTAGTTCGTTTTTTATGTGTTAAGTCTCATGGTGAGTGTGCTTGTTGCCTGGTCATGTGTGAATGTGCTTGTTGCCTAATCAAATTACCATATTATTCCGACTAGTCGCTCGACTCAAAATCAAAAACCATGTATCCTATTGGCATAATTTGGTAATTTCATTTTTCAAAACAACATGGTAGTGTTACAAACATAACTTCATAATCGACTATTGAATCTGGTGGCTCCAATTGGGATAATATGGTAATTTTATTTTCGAAATAACATGGTAATGTTACATAATATATTAAGATATCCGTAACTTATCGACTAATTTAATTACATTTGATATGCGAGTTATATTCAGGGTTCAACGTTTGATCCCTCCATAGCTAGCAATTGATCATTTTCCTCCAGTGTTGCTTTTGTATTTCATATCCTGATAGCTGTATATTCATAACCTGGTAGCTATGTACTCAAATCATGGCATCTGGTCCTCTAGTGTTCGCTTTTTTGTATTTCATATCCTGATAGCAGAGTATTAAAATTTTGATAGCTGTGTAGTCAAATATATGTATGGACATAGCCTCTATTGTGCCTTCATTCATATGGTCCCCTTCAGCTTCGGGCGTTTGAGCACATTCAGCCTAGGTAATTTCCAAGCCCATAGTAGCTTCGGTCGCCACCAGCAAACTTTGTCCATCATGTTTGGCAGATGCATTCTATGCAGTTCATGTCATGGAAAAAAGAGTTTTAAGTAACTCTGTAATTAATATGTGCTAACTGCTATAAAACTACTTGGTAAGCATTGTCAGGTATACTAGCAACTAAAATACATGCTTTTAGGTGGATTTATTTTTGACATGATAGTTAGCATGAATCAAAAGGGCATATGTATTCAGGATTACCTGATATTTATCATGAATTAAGCTGGTTGATATTTATCAGGATGGTATATGTGTGTTCATGCTGCTGATGGTAGTGTATTAGTGCTATTTTGTTGTTGTTGTCCTGATAGCTACCAGTAATGTGATAGATACCATGTTTTAAGCTGTCAGCTGTATTGTCTATATACGATAGCTAGCTTTATTTTAACTTGGTGGCTTGGCGTCCTTTTATGTTTATTTTTTTTGCTAATATTTAAGCTGATAGTTAGCATCAATTAACTTGGTATATATCCTTAAAATAACCTGGTAGTTTAGCATCAGTTAAATTGATTCATTTTTCTATATAGAATGTGTGGTGTTTTGGGTCCTGTTGCCTTATCTACTCGTTTTTGGCCATTGATTTTTGGTCTTGTGTATTCTCGTCGTTGGCGGCACTGTTTTTGTTTGTGTTTTAGCCTGGCAACTTCGATAATTTTGTAGGATTTTGGCCTGATGCGTGTTCATCAGCTTACCGGAACAACATGGTTTTTGAGGTTCTTTCACTGATGGATGGTGCCAGTGTAGTTTTTTTTTGCTTTATCCTGATGTTGTCTTCAATGTTTATTATAGTGTTTTGATTTGTAATATGTTTAGTATAGCTTAGAGTTGGACAATAATGTGGTCAGCATCGCTTAATAGTTTTTATGATGTTGTCTTTCACTGATGGAAGGGGATGTTTTGCATGGTGAGCCTCTCCTACCCATGTCTATTTCTTTTCTGCTTTTTCTTTTGTTCAAGTGCATTTCTTTTCATAGCTGCGTAAATCCTAGTAGCTGTGTGTAAAAGTCCTCATATCTGTGTTTTCTTAATCTGGTAGCTGTGTACCAAAATCATGGTAGCTACCCTCCCAGTGTTCGTTTTAGCAAATCCTGGGTAGTTGTGCATGTAAATCCAGATAGCTGTGAATTCTTAATATGGTATCTGTGTATGGTTTATCTGGTAGCTCAGATTCATTTTTACAAAAAATCTCATGAATAGCTGCGATACAAATCCGATGTCAATACCAATGATTAACTTCTGTTCCGCCATCATTCATATTGTCTCCTGCAGCTATGGGTGTCTGTGCACTTGATTCAGCCGGGGTAATTTTCATGTCAACAGTAGCTTCTGTCGCCACCTCCAAATCTTGTGCATCATCGTCAGCAGTTGCATTCCTTGTGGTTTTAGGCCATGGAAAAATAGGTGTAAGTAGATGTTCAACTAATATGCGGTAACTGCTAGCAAACTACTTTGTAAGTAATGCAGTGTATTATGGTAACTAGAAAAAGTTTAAGGTTTTTCTTTGTTTTTATCTGGATCAAATCTGACCTGATAGCTATAATGAAGCAACATGACATTTGTATTCAATTATCCTCACATGTATCATGAATTAACCTGGTAGCTTTAGTTTTCCCTAAAATTGACTTTGCAATGATTTAACCTGTTAGGTTTTTAGCTTCGGTGAAACTAGTAGCTGGAATGAAAAGAGCCTGGTATCGTGCATGAATTAAAATGGCAGATTTTTTCTTTTATATGATAGCTAGCATGTTTTTTCATTCTCACCGTTGTTTCCTGGACTAATCCCATAACCATCATTTTCCTTAACCTGGTATGAAGGTTTTATAAATCAACCAGCATAGGTTTTACCAGATAGCTAGCATCAATGAAATTGGTATTTGCGCTTCATAAAACTTGGTAGCTAGCACAAATATTTTTTTGCAATGATTTAAAACGTCTACATAAGCATGCGTTACAATTAAGGTGAATTTGGTAGCCTCCATGAACTAAATTGATAGCTACCATTCAACAACTTGGTAACCAATGGTGAAATCAGATACCTTGGTTGCTTTTTGAGATACCATTGCTAGAAACGGCAACGTTTCGTGCATCGATTGCTATGTCCATATCTTTCTACCTGCAGATATATAATTGTGAAACCATGTTAGTGTTGCTAACCCAAGCATTTTCTTATCTTTTATGCAACATAATTTGAATGGAGATGGTTTGGATTCAGTGTGGACATGAAGATTTCATATACTGATGGCTGTCATCAAAGAACCAAGCATATGGTCTATGTGCTTGTATGTCTACGACTCTGCATGTATATAATCCTGTATAGATTACCTTTGACCTTTTGCACTATGTGAGAATCATGGAAGTTTGCTAAGCTTTAAGAGCCGACTGCTATCACGTGGCTGTGTAGAAGTAGTCTCTGTAATTCCTACCAGCTAGTGATACTCTAATTCTGGAGCTATGAGTTCAAGTGTTGCTTGACTCCTATGGGAGCAGCAAAAGATGCAGATTTATGTGTCCCCTGCCTTTGATCTATAATTTTTCCCTGAATTTTCGTACGGATTTGTGGTTTTATATTGAGGAGAAACGGTAGAATACTAACCTAATTTGTGCTCCATTTTTCTTGTTGTGAGTTCTATACGATTTATGTTGCTGTTTTTTTGTGCGTTTTCTTGCGAGTTGCCGATCGTGGTGGGCTTAGACACTAATGGAGCGAGCCCAGTTTTATTCACGGTACAGTAACGTTCCACGGCTCACGAACGGTGGTAGATAGCACGCTGGCAAACGATTCACGGCCCACGAAGGAAGGATCGGAGCATCGCGCAGGAAAACGATTCGCGGGTGGTCGCTGGCCGGGTTGACCGCCGCTGGGTAGGACACAGCAGCGGCGCCGCTGTATAGTCTTGTCCAAGAAAGAAATTTACGCGCTTCTAATATAGATCTATTGGGTACGCCGGCACAGAAACGATCTCCAGCGGCGAGCCCAATAAATCTAAATTTGTCGGGGCGTCCCAATGAAGCGTCCGGCAACTCCGCTTCGAGCCATGTTTCTACGGAGTCAAGCGGGTATGCCGGCAACGCGCGCCACGTCAGATCCTGCGCGCGGGAACGACACAGCGGCCGCATGCGGATTTATCGTGGCCGGTATGCCCGTTTAATGACGCAGCGATCCCCAGACGGGCGCAGATGACGCGACGCGTCGAGCGCAGAACTGGAAGCCCAGGTGGTGGGTCACACACGTCGTCGGCGTGAATGCACGTGGCAGACGAGACGGTGGCGGCGTTAATGCGGCGCCAGCCTCCTCCGCTCCCCGCTGGCTTTAAAATGGCGCCCAACGCGCCTCTCCTCTCCCAGCAAAACCCTAGCTAGCATGCCTGAAACCCTCAAGCCGCGACCGAAGATGACCGAAGAGGAGTTTGCCCGCCACCAGCTGTTGGCCACGAACCGTCGTGCTCGGCGCGAGCGCGCCATGGCCACCCGAGCGCCTGCAGCAGGAGCAGCGCCGCCTCCTTAACGAGGAGCTGATGATGGGCGAGGTGTTTGCCCGTGAGATGCAGTGCGAGGAGGAGGAGTGAAACGTGGTCCACGAGCGGCAGCGCCTCCTCCTGGATGAGATGTGGCCAGGGCGTGAGTGGGAGGTAATGCAGGCCGCCATCAAAGCCTCCCTCCTCCGCTGCTAGATCAAACCCCACCACACTTGGCAACGGCGGCGACCCGGAGACGCTCCTGAAGGCTGGAGCTGACATCGGCGAAACCAAAAGGCTCAACCGCCGCCGCCAATAGCAGATGACACTTCCGACGGCAGATCATTAAGTCATGCAAGTTTCTTGATGCCACCTCCGCCGGGTTAGGTCTCCTTCTCTCGCCGTAGCCACAAGCGCCGCTAGATCTAGGGTTTACGGTTTAATTTAAATTTCGTTTAAGTTTATTAAATCTACGTCGAATTCAATGAAATATCGTCGGATCGTGCATATTCGAGATTCAATTTTTTTTCCGAAAAAAACCTATTGAGAACGACCGGTGGGGCGAGCCGCTCCCAATAGGGCGGCAACGTGTGCCGACGCTAACAATAGCATGTGTCCTAGCATGTGTCCGACACATCTGTCGGACGCTCCATTGGCCCGCCGGTGAAAATACTCTAACCGCCCACATCAGTGGCTGAACAAGTTTGAACAGATGGATCCGGTTAGTCTTATCCTCGAGCTCATAGGTCGAGTGTTGCAGCATCGCGTTTGTTCCTTTGAGGCGCACGGTGCCGAAGTCAAGGGAGCGAGGGTAGAATTTTTGTAAGTTATGATTCGGTGCGGCGTCTAGCTGTACGACTAGAAGCAGCAGGTGATTCACGTGTCCTAGACCTCGTGGCGCTGACAGGGATCGATCCTCACTCACAGCCACAGCTCGGTAAGTCGTCCACTAGATTCTCCTAATCAGCACCCAGTAACTCACTCCAGTACTGATGTGTTTGCCCGCGATCTTTACACGCATGATTTTGCCCGTTCCAGGCCGCCCATTGGCCCATCTGAATGTGGCAGCCGGTAGCCCGGTACACATCCAGTCACTGCCCATCGATACCTCTAGTCAGTTATTCCTCCTGGAATATTGACAGGCATTATGAACTGAAAGTGATGGTCAGTAAGTATGGGACAGCAATCGCCCTGGGTGATTCTCCCAGCACTGCCGAACTTCTGGAATTACTAGCTTAGGAAATTCTACAGACCACATCAAACACCTCTGATTTATTTCAAATGTTTCACACGAGTACAGCAAACTCTCAGAGGAAACATCACACCTTCCTGCACAGAACACATTGTACAGACACAACACCTCCATTTATTTGTCTACATGTACTCTACAGAGAGCTCAAACGACATGACATCGTCGAAAACACAATCTACGAACAAACTTACTGGAGAAACGATGATCAAGCCTTACGGCTGCACCTTCTTCGGCTGCACATTCCTCGGGAGAACAGCCAGGTCCAGCTCACCACCATATATCTTCGCCAGAGCCTGCCCGCACCAGCCATGGCCGTCGTCCAGCGTGGGCATCCTCACCTCGATGAATGGCGGAGCGGCCTGGCCTTGCGGCTTGACAACACCAGCAAACACCCTGAGGACATTGCCAGCGTCGATGTCCATGCATACATTGATTTCAACAGTTCCCCTGGCTGCTTGAGGAATACCGGTTATCTTGAAGTACCCCAACAGATGGTTCGCTTCCGCCTGCATACCTTCACCTTCGTAGACAGCGATGAGCGCCTCAGTCTGATTGTCACGTGTCGTTGTGAATAGCATCTCCCTTCTTGCTGGAACTGCGGTGTTCCTTGGAATGATCGCGGCAAAGCGGTCACCGTCGGCACGGATTCCAAGGTTCATCGGGGTGGCCTGGATCGTCAGCAGATCTAACATCCCTGCAGGATCAGTGACTCCCGATGCGATGGCTCCTTCCAGTGCAGCACCTGAAACAGCAGCCTCTAGAACGTCTATGCTCTCATAGGAGTGCTCCTTCTTGCATAATCCCAGCACGAGGTTTCTGATTTTCGGAATTCTGGAACACCCTCCAACCAAGATTACATCATCGATGTCTTCCGGTGATAACTTTGCATCTGACAAGCATTGCTTGATGATCCTCTCACATTTCTCAAAGATCATCTGATTCACTTTCTCAAATTCTGCACGGTCCAAAACCTTCGACACTTTGTGGCCACCCCCTAAATCAACATTGATCTCGATGCTTTCCTGGGTGGCCAGTTTGTGAATTGCATCCTGGGTTGCAATACGCAATGCTCCCATTGACTTAATTCTATCCACTGTTTGACCAGCATTATCATATAAACTGTCAAAATTGGGTAGGAGGTGGCGCATGACATTCAGAAGTATGTCCTCTCCACCAACAGTAGAACCTGAGAGTGCTCTTATTTGAGAAACACCTCCAGCGGTTGCAGACACCGCAACATCACAATAACCAGCACCCATGTTAAATATCAGAGCAATTTTCTCGATGCCACTTCCCATGTTATCATGCACAAGTTGTTGCTGCTGCTGAGCATACAGAAGCGCAACAGCAGTAGGCTCTGGCATAAGCCTCAGCACGTTCAGTCCAGCCATTGCACATGCTCTCTCAATCCTGGTCTGTTGGAACCGACTGAATGCAACTGGAATGGTTAGAACAGCGTTCCTAACTGGATGTTTAAGATGCATTTCCACCAAGGCCTTTAATTCAAGCAGAAAGATGGCAAGAACTTCCTCAGGAGTTGTGGACCGCCACATATTGTTCACCAAGGCTGCAATGAATGGTCTCACACCAATACCCAAAGTCTGCACAAGAAAAGGGAGGGTCTTGCTAGCTTGAACCACTTCATCCGTGTCCATTCTCCCAATCAAACGTTTCATATTAAATATTGCACTTCCTGACAGGATATCCCTTTCCTCGTGGGCGTGTTCCTTTGTTGTTCCTCCAGTAACACCAGCTGAAAGGGTGCCATCTTTGAACATCACATATGACCTCATCCCTTTCTGGCTCCGAGTATTTTTCAGCAGCTCCACTTGATGACCATTCCAAACAGCAACACTGCATCTTGAAGTACCAATATCGATGCCAATAGCAAAATCAGGGAATGATTGCTGTGATTTATCTTCCCCATCAGAGACCACGGTGTAGAACTGTTCAGCCATCCTGCAAAAAACATACAATTAATTCAGTTAGACATGGTCTACAGACTCTGAAACAGAGGGAATATTGGGTACTAAATATTGAATCATCCAATATGGGAGTACTCTTGTCTTCCAGACCTAACCACATGTTAAACAACAAATGGCAACTCCAACTATCAACGGGAATTGCCAGTTAATAAATACAAATACAAGCCAGTAGCCACTAACAACTGCTGACGAGGGAAATTAAACAGCACAAAATGGAGCTTTTACTACGTTTCAAAAAAAAAAAAAAAGGAGCTGTATGTAGCAAACCCAGATCAACATATAGAACATAAAACATTCAAGTTTCCACAACCATCAAATATGACAAGGTTCAAACAGCATATTACGAAATTATACAGTATGTATACATTCAATATGAATAATCAGACGCACAATTAGGATCCAACTTTGACATGATGCATTCCACATGGCAACATGAATTACAAACAACCATTGCGTAACTTGAACCAACTATTTTGATTTCCTTCTGCAATCTTCCCCTGTCATATACTGATACATCAGACGACCACAAAACACTTCGACGGTTCGCAAAAGACAGAACTCCATCATCCACACTGAACAATGAATGAAGTAGACATCAATGTCCCTTTGGTTGGCAGCCTAAGAGTGTCCAATTATGCCAAAAATTGTTCACAACCCATCTAAAATTGACACAGCGAAGAATGGCAGACCAACTTGGCTT
Organism: Poa pratensis; assembly: GCA_947311845.1. Classification (NCBI taxonomy): domain Eukaryota; kingdom Viridiplantae; phylum Streptophyta; class Magnoliopsida; order Poales; family Poaceae; genus Poa; species Poa pratensis. The sequence goes on from CAMZMU010000054.1 coordinate 32,562,167, forward strand.
TCCTAACTGATTGTCACACAAATCCACGTATATATGGCGTGTGGGAGTTGCAAATTTAACCCAGAGAAATCAAGACTTCTTTTTTTCGGAAGACGAGTCAAACATTAACCTAAGGGCATTTATAGAAATTCTTCGGTTTTAAACAAACAAGTACTTTTTTTTTAGCCTCTACAAGTACTGGAATCTCAGGCTGCTGCGTCCCTTGCTCTACGCAAAAGGAAAAAATTAGGACCTGACCGCCACGGACGATCCCCAGTTCCCCACACAGAACAAACTGTACAGCATGTCCTCTCGAATACTAGGTAGCTTTTAGGGAAAGATGGCACTACCAATTAACGACATAATGCTACCGTGGGTTCATCATAGAACACAGATTGAGCGCTAAGAATGAACTCGGGGCAACTCACTCACTCCGATCAAATTGAACAGGCACAGGTAAAATTATAGCACGCTCCGAGTGTGGAGATGCCTTACCGGACCGGGCGACGGATGCGCGCTTGGAACTCTATTCGCCGGCCTCGCTCGTTGATGCTCCTTCGCTGTAGCGCAAAACGTAGTCGGTGTGTGTGCCTGACGGGGCGAGCAGAAGTGGGGAGAAGGAGGGGCGGGGGAGGTAGAAAAAGTGGGGAAAGGCATTTTCTGGAGAGGGGGGAGAGAGCACGACACGCGGGCGCCTCAGGCGAGCCGCCGCCGAGGTTCCGGAAGCGTCGGGAAGCGGGGAGACGCCGCTGGAGAGTTGGGGGCGGCGTACCAGCCGGCCGCCCCAGCGGTGATGCACTGGGCTGAAATACCTGGACCAAACTGGATAACTACGACAATTTTTTGTTTCGAGTGGATTTTAGACGGGAGGTGCTATTTGCCGCCTTTTGCGGCGCGGGAGGCTCGCGCCACACACCCGCGCCGCACTGGGCCGGCCCAATTCGCGTTTTCCTCTGGTCCTTTCTGTTTTTTATTTATTTCTTTTTTCTGTTTTTTGTTTTCTGTTTCTTTTTTACATTGTGTCTTTTGTAAAATGTTCAAGTTTAAATTTTTAAATTTTGAAATTGTTCAAACTTGAAAATTTGCAAATTTCGAATTTGAACAAATTTTCGAATCTAAATGATTTTCGAATCTGAACAAAATTTTGAATCTGAACAAAATTTTTGAATCTAAAGAAATTTTAAAATTTGAACAAATTTTTGAATCTTAACAAATTTTCAAATCTGAACAAATTTCGAATATGAACATTTTTCAAAAAACACATTTTAAAAAGGAAACAGAAAAAAAGAAAGGAAAAGAGAAAAAAACACGAACTGGGCTGGCCCAAGGCGGCGAGGGGGTGTGCGGCGCGAGCCTCCCACGCCGCAAAGGGCGGCAAATAGGATTGCCGATTTTAGACACCTCGCTGACTATGCTGCTCTTTGGGCCGGACTCTGCAGTGCATGAGGCTTCATCCCAGACAACCCACTTTAGTATGGTTAGAATGTCCACTAACTATAAATATTACTAGGTAAAATGGGCGCGTCGTCACGCCGCGCCTTTAGTGAAAAAAGTAGTGATATATTTGGTAGAAGTTAAATTATCTTGGGAGCAAATCTGTATGCAACAAAAAAATGTATTCTTTAGTTTCGTATTTATACACAATGGATATTTGGGTTAATTTTGGTAATTCCATTTTGTTTTTGAGAATATTGTTTGCGCGGCGATGCCGCGTGGTGTTTTGGATTCAAAAAAAGTTTGTATTGCAGAAAGAATGTTTAGATTTATTTGAAATGAAGACAAAATTATCCGAACGTTTTTGAATTTCTGGAAATTGTGGGAGGAGAATGGTAGCACGTGTCAGGAACCTAACATTTTGAAGAAATGTTTAAAAAAAGATTGGAAGTCACGTTAATTTATATGATACAGTTAAATATTGTAGGCTGTAAATTATCGTGCAAGAGTTTGAGTAGATATGATGTGTATATATATATATTTTAGTCCATCACGTAGGAACACACCGTGGACGGTGTGATTAAAAATGTTGAAAAGTTAAAATTTGGCGTAATTTATCGTTTGGATTATTTGCACATATTCGGTATTTTCGGAATGTTTTCCCATAAGGTGCATAATTGTTATAAAAAGTTATTTTACATAAGGTGCATAATTAATATAAAAATTTATTTTAAGTTATTGTTAGTATTTTTTTTACTTAGTCACAATTTGTTGTTTTGAGTAAATCTGAATATTTAGCAGTGTAATTTTTTTATTTAAGTTCTGTAATTTACATGAGAAAATTATATTATTTGTCGTAATTAGAATTTTTTTTGAAGTTGTTTAAACATGCATAGAGATGGCATAATTGATTTAAAAAGTTATTTTACATAAGGTGCATAATTAATAACAGAACAGAAGTTGTTGAAATTTAGAATTTTGAATCCTACACGTTTTGAGATAGAGCTGAATTGTAAACCCTACACATGTTTGGCAAATTAAGTGGAGTTGGAGTGCTTAAAAACTTACAATTCCGCGAACTCCATATTTAAGAAATAGGACAAATTGTGTATTTTTAAACATGGTTTAGATGATTTTGAACATGCATGAATTTGATTCAAATAGGTAGATATTATCTTTCTAAACATGTTGACATTTTTTTTATATTTCTCTGTGTTGGTTATAAATTTTCGGATTTGAAATAAATTTTGGAGGATTTGCAGGAAGTAATAAAAAAAATTGCTGACGTCATGTGACGTCAGCAATGGAGGATTTGCTCCCGGCTGAGCACGGATCCGTGCGCGCCGGATCCGGCGATTCCGGCCACGAGGGGAGGCGCGACTACGCGCCTTGGACGCGCACGAAGGCGCCGGACCCTTTAGGAGCGGCGCCGCTCGGATTTGGTCGCCAGAGCGGCGCCGATGGCGCCCAAACGCGGCGGAGGACGGTGACCGCGGCGGCGGCGAATCCAGCGCGCTCGCGGCGCCCCAGGACGCTGCGCTCGGGGAGGAGGTGGAAAAGGCGACGGCCGAGCTCGGTGTGGGCTTCAATCCGTGCGGGGAGGAGCGGCAGGACGGTGTGGCGCGTCGGCGCCGCCGGCGAACTGCGGCGCTGCGCGGAGAGAGAGAGGGGAGGGGGGAGTGGCGATGGGTTTTCACGTAGGCCCTTTAGGTTTTGGCAAATTACATTTACGTCCTTCGCAGCGTGAAGATTTGAACTGCGGGTTGATTTCTAGATAAGTGAGGGGTTTTTTGAAAGAGCGTCACGGATGTGTTCTGTGGACAGTCCGATCGGCGATAGACGGCGCGGATATGCTCGCTGCACTGTTACCCTGTAGCGGGCAACAGTAATACAGTGGCCCGCTGCGCTGGCGCGCTGCGGAGGCTAAATTCGTGCGGCCTTAATATATAGATAGTATACAGTAAAATGCTTTCCTATGTCCACTAAATTTAGTCCCCATAAATAAAAATAAAATTAGTGTACACAAAACTATCGGCACCCTACAAATTTATTCTACATATTCAAATCCAATAGTCTACATAATCGCAATGTTGTGCCATACCATCGAACGGCTTACATTCAATGTTTTGCCGGTTCAATCGTATGGCTGCCTGTCCCTCTTGATCCACTGAGGCCACGATCCCTCTATAAATCACACCATAACACTTTCCCTATGTGCAATCCGTCCTTGCGAAAATCACAGAGGCAAAGGACCCTTTCGCTCCTATTTGTTGGGCATCCCTAAAGCATGAAGACCAACTACGAAAACGGCTGCTTGGACACCATTGACCTGCACGCCGTTGATTCCGCTCGCTCTAATAGTAATATCTACCGCCGATTTCGCTCGTTTTGGCACCGCCTCGGTGGCGTGGCGAGAGGCAACCCTAAATGCAAATGTGAAGCGTGGCGAGAGGTGGGACGCAAAATGCGACGACGGAGCATGGCAACTGGCGGGGAGCAGTCGGTTGAGTGTGGGGTGGCAAAGATATGCTCGTGTGTCGTCGGATGGTGGGGGTGGAGGCGGCTCAGGGCCGGTGTGGGGGCATGGCCAATGTGAAGGGGGCTTGACATGGATATGAAGCGCATCAAGTGAGGTTGATGTCCGCGAGTGATGACAGCACGTTTCTAGGTGTAAAATAACTCGTGGCTGGACTCTCCTCAATAGTGTACCAAAATATGTATGCCCCCTTTTTTGAGTAACCTCCGGAGTAGGGGAGGGCGTTCCTGCAATTCGTATAGAAGAAAAGAATTGGCCCAATTTATAAGGAAGACCGGGCCCAAAAACCATACAAATGCCATGTTTATGAGGAAAACAGAGCCCAAAAACCGCACAAGCGAGGGACCGTCGTCCACACGACGCTAGCCCACCGAACGCCACAGAACACACCACCAGCCCCGGGGCCGCCGCCCCGACTTACACTACTCGGCACCAAAGCCGCACACGACCCACAACGCCGCACGACCCAGTCGTCTCGTAGCCCTTGCTACCCTCGCTAAAGACGACCGCCCGCAAATCCCAATGTCACGCCAAATCCGGGGCCCCCGCCCCGGCGTAGCAACCAAATCAAACTCCGCATTGCCCGGAGCCGAACCAGTCGGGTCGACACACATGATGCCCTCGTAGCACCAGGTCGCCACCCAAACCTCGCTAGGAGAAGTCTCTGCCCCATAGGACCGTCACTATAGAGGGGACCGAGGCCGCCGCCTCGACGTACCACCGCCGTCCGGGTCGCCACCCCGACATCCGCCTCCCCCGACCACAGAGCCATCCCCGCCTCTCCAACAAGGAAATGATGTGTCCGTCACTCACGCCCCTTTCAAAGGAACAAAGTGAGTGTTTACTTATTTGGTGAAGTCCGACTATTTTCTATTTTATCAATTAGCATAGAAACAAAATTGACAAAAAAAAATGAAAACAGTGATCACTTCCACACACACACACACACACCACGAGAGACGAATTGAACGAGATGATTAAAATTATAATATCCATGTTAAGAATTGAAACATGCATATGGAATTATGGATGCATCGTGCATGCATTTGATGGAGCTCCCAGAAAGGGTACTGATCTGAATCAGAAAACGCACCAAATTAACAGAAAAACTATTCACCTCCACCTTTCAACGCCAATCTGCGCCACTAATCACCACCGTTACGACAAGTTCGCCCGGCTCGCTCAGCACCCCATGCATGGATTGAGATTCCCCCGTACATACAACATTGCCTCGTGTCTGTCATCGTACCAGCAACACTAACGGACACGCTCCATATTTTCCGCGCAGGCAAAGCTGATGCTTCTTCAGTAGCTAGGTATGGCATATATATCAGGTAGCTGCAGCGATGTGAAACAAGGATGCCGGAAGCGGCCCAACGCACGTGCTACGATTAGCGGGATGATGCATGGCGTCGCATGCAGCACCAATCATGCTGGTCGGATATGGAATAGTCCCTGTATCTGATGTGTGTCGTGGGATCGATCAATCTTCCCCTCAAGAAAGGGGAAAAAGAACTGATCGATGCGGCAGGCATGGAGCGCGCAAAACCCCCACGAGAAGTACAGCCAAAAACGGAGTACAATCCATCCACGCTTTGAATTCGAAAGAGGGAGGGACAGGAAAAATCCAGCCGTGGGAAAAGGGCGACCGATCGAGCTCTCAGATTCTCGACTGTATATACTCCCTCCATTCCAAAATAGATGACTTCCATTTGTCAAGATATGGATGTATCTACACTTGTTACACATCTAGATACATCCGCATGTAGACAAATGGAAGTCATCTAATTTAGAACGGAGGGAGTAGATAGATAGATGTCCGATGGCTCACATCGCTGCCCAGTGGACTTTTACGAGCAGTGTGCTGTGCTGCAGTGCGCTGCGAACGTACCTGGTTGGTCGCCACGCCAATCCGATCCGTGGATGCGTTTCAAAATTTGAAAACTCGATCGACCAGGTTCAGCTAGCGCATGTCCGAACGGCCTGCCGGATCGGCTCCAGAGTCATGATCGACCAATGGAATGGATGGCCTGGCCCAGGGCAAAAGCGGAGCTGGACAACAACCCCCGGATTCCTCCTCCACACACACGCAGGTGCACTTGATTATGCCTGCCATCGCGCTGACATGCCAAGTGTCGTCATGTGGCCTCGTGATTTGGCAATTGAAAATGCATCGCGTAATAGTCAATTATGATGCCCGGATCCATGCACATCACAGTTACATTATACCGACATCCATTCATTCAAACACGGTTGAGTTGACCCAACAAATATACAACTGTAGTAGTTACCATGTCATCAGACATGGAGTATATTCAAGTACATACTCTTTGGGAGTATGCCATGTCCCTGCATGCTAGTAGTAATAGTGATGCCAAATTCGAAATACTCCTACAATTAGCCATGGCATCAACAGTGTGAAAGGATCTACCTTTGCCCGTAGGAGGAGTAGGTGAAGCTAGGTGCATGTAGCCAGGCGGAGCCCGCATGCATCCGACATTCCGCGCGATCTCCGTTGGTCCACCCATAGGTTAATGTGTATCCCAGTCCTCTCTTTTCTGAATCGAACATCCAAATTTCTCAATCATACTTGTATATAATCCTAGTAGTACTGACTCGATCATGGGGAACTTCATATCAGATGATGGTCATGGATATACTGTACTTGCACACTAGTAGCTGGCTCAGGCTGCCGCTGCTCTAGCTAGCATCTAGGTAGCACGAACGGCTCGGTCTAACGATCGCTTCGATCTAGTTTTAAGTACAGTTTTACTCCTTCAAATCTCACCGAGATGGAATGGATATTCCCAACACGAAATGGTGGCCGCCTACGCAAGGTCCTTGTGGTTTTACGCAATTTGTCGAGCGTGGCAATGATGAAGTTTTCTCTCTATCCTTTTAGAAAGACTCAAAAAGGGTCGAGTCTATATTTAAAAATTAACAGCGTGTACTTTCTTAAGAAACACGGTGTAGTGCGTTTAAACTGAACATGCATGCCTAGTCATTGACTGCTCGACAACACTGATTGTTAATTTTGTTTTGACAGCTTTGGCGCTGTGGTTTCAGACCTACCTTACCTAAGTTGGATCGTGGATGCAGTGCAGGCTCAGCTCAGCTAAGATAGCTTACCTACTCTCCTCACGAAAGGGCAGCGCAGGGATCGAGCCGCTGGCCGCTGCAGCGACGTGAAACAAGGATGCCGGAAGCGCTAAGATTAGCGGCATCATATGTAGCGCCCAGCTAGCCACTGTGCAGCCTCCGGCGCCACTGCAGCGACACGCACAAACCCACGGGCTGAACCCGCGGGGTCAGCCTGCACTGTGCATGCGGTGCGCTGTGCGGGTGCGGCCAGAATTATCACGCGGTGCGGTGCGGGTCGGTTTTAAAAAGTATTTTTTTTGGTTCCATTTGGATCGGGAAGTTAAGCAAGCATTGTTCGGTGTGGGTTGGTTTTGGTGCGGGCTTTGCCCCATTCCCGGCATGGACAAGTGTTGCGGGGTACTCTCGGGTTGAATTCGGGATAGACAACGGGCTGCAAGGGTGCTGGTCTTGGTGGGATTTGGTTAACCATTTATTTTCTGGTTCCGAACCTAAATAACCGTTTTGTATAAATGGATAAATAGGTTAACCATTAGATTAAAAGGGTTAAAACAGTTAACCGATGGTTAGTTAGGTTCGAACTGAAGTCGAGCTGATAACTGAATTTCGAACAGACAAAGGTTCAGATTTTACAGTCATGGCGTTGTCCTAGATGGCTTCTCACGACGACGACCTAGCAGAGGCAGCGTGGAGCGCAGGCGTGTGCTCGAGTGTTTCCATGGCGACGAGGAAAGCGAGCAGTACAACACGATCGAGCTTGTTTCCATGGCGACCGGAAAAGGGGCGATGTAGAGGATGCCATCGGGCCAAAAACAGCGGGAATCGGAAGAGAGTCTCACCGCGGGGCGGTCGGAGTAGTCGATCGAGCTCGAGGAACACGATTGCGGCCGGATTTCGCCGGAGAAGGTGGCTCGCCGGAGAAGATGTCTGCTAGCCCGCCCGCCGCAGCTCTCTCTGCCAGCCCGCCGGCCGCCGCTTCCGACAGTGCGCCAACACGCCAGCTGCTGCTTCTGACCTCACACCAGCCCGCCGGTCGCCGCCCCCGAGCGCACGTCAGCTCCGCTGTGTGCCGCCGTCGGCCGCAGCTCGCCGCCTGCATCCCGTCGGCCACTGGCGCCACCTCCGCCTGCTGCCGGCTCCACCTTCGCCTGCCACCGGAGTTTGGTTCGTCTCCCAGCAAGGTGCTTTGTAACCGCGCTGCCGTTTCTGTACATTCGGGGGACATGTCCAGGTGCGGTGACGGCATAACCAATGGTGGAAAATGAATCAAACTTAAATAACCTAACCATTTTTTAGGTAAACCACAAAGCCCATTGGGCTGTTTTTAAGGTTAGGTTAACCTTAAAAAATAAGTTAAAATACTATTATTCGGCACAAGAATAACTAAAAGATAGCTACATGGGCGTGATCAATCCCACAACCACAGACCCATGGCACAAGCGCCACTGGCTAATCTTAGACGCGCCAAGAACAAACATGCCTCGCTCCTAAGTGCTCCCCACACATGGCGTGGGGTCTTGCTCGGTTATTTCAAAAGGACAGAACTACCATTACAAGCACAAGATTCAACTCACACAGCATATAGTTCGAAGGACTCTTCAGATCAAAGATCGATAATGATTCAGTGCACCGACTTGACGACGTTTGTGTCGAGAAGATCCCATATTTTGGACTTGTGCTTGATCATACGCAGCTTGGAACAGCCACTGCCGTTGCTGCCACTTTTACTAACACTGGCAGTGCCAGTCTCATTCTCAATGATCACCTCCAAACCAGTGAAGACAGCAAAGTCACTGTCAACTTCGTTGAGATGCATAGTTTGGAAGAAGTTGGCGATGCAAAACCTACCAGAACCCAGGCTGACAATTCCAGCTGGACTGTAGTCGACCGGGCACCACTCATCTGGCACATCTGGATTCCCCCATATGCATTTCTTCTCCGGAGGATGCCCTCGCACAACAGGGGCAAGGTCAGCGGCGCATGGGAGTTGTCCATCGACCTCAGAGATGCCAAACCAGAGTTTCAGCTCTGGGATGTACTCGGCCTTGCCCATGAAAGGCATCAGCCAGTCACCAGCCCGGCTCCACGTTCTGTTCACCGTGTCGAAGCAGTAGGTGCCGACGCCCTGCACGGAGATGCAGATAGCATCGCCCACAACAGCGTGAGAGAGTATGCAGGCATGTTCGTTGGCTGGTTCGTCGACGTAGGGCGGCGGCGGGAGTGATTCACAGTACCATGTCTTCCCACTTCTTCGTTCGCCGCAAAAGAGGGCCTCAAACTGGAATTTCTTGGCAGGGGAAAGAATCTTCTCCATGATGTAGAGGCCATGATCCTCTTCGGCATCATCTGAGTTGGGGTCATCAGATGAGCTGGGGACGGTGATGGCAAAGGGGTAGGACTTGGGCGCGTGGAGATTCGGTGTAGTTACGGCGCAGCGCCTCTGGGTGTCGTAGTAGAAGAGGCGTGCCGCACTGTCCGTAAAGAAGATCTTGCTGCCCGAGAAAGTGAAACCTTTCAAGTTCGGTTGGTCGATATGTTTCATTGGGCATGCCGATGGTAGGACGCTGAAGAGGGCTGGCGGCAGCCGAATGCTCTCCAGCTCTAATGAGGCGGCCGGCTGCTGGTTTTCCTTCTTACCGTTCGCCTGGGAAGTCCTGAGATATCGACATGACTGCACTTCCCTTTGTATGGGCAGATCTTTCGCAAGAGTCGCTGCTGCTACTGCTGTTTTGTGGAAGAATTGGTCGGCGTTGAGGCGGCGCAGCGAATACAAGTGACTCCTGCAGTTAAAAACCACCAGGTTCACAAACCGCTTGAAGCCCATGATTCTCCGCTCCAAATTGCTTCCAATCACCTTGCCCTCTTCGTCCACGGTAGATCTTCGGTGATGAAAGAGGGGGATTAGAGCCTCTCTTCAGGTATACGTTAATGCATAACAACATATAAATTTATAGCGGAATGAGAAAGGAACAAACCTGAATGATGAAGCTGATGTACAGGCGTCGGATCTGGCCGCGAGGCAGTCGAGCGTAACGGCGGCGGCGCCCGGGCAGCCAGGGTGGGGGTCGATACTGGGAATTAGGTTTTTTTTTTTTTTGAGTTTTAATACTGGGAATTAGGTCTTCCCGGATTTTTTATACCTGGCGTGCTTTTGAAGGACAATGGGCCGAAAGGATGTAGCCCAGTTGCTTCTTCGTGTATCCAGCACACCGTACATATTTCGTGGGCCTTATCAGAAAAATATCATGGGCCTGTTGGTCAAAGAATAAAAGTGAGATAAGTTCTACTCGTATTTACCAAGGTATGTTTGAAAATTTGTCTAAAAAAGGTATATTTGAAAATCCCCTTAAAAAGGTATATTCGAAAATCCGCCGAACCGTAAAAAATGTCTTACATGTGACGCAATAGCTCTCATTTTTTCTCTCCAGCCACGTATCCCAACAGCCAAAGCGAGGTCGTGCATCTTTTTTTCCTCAAACCACGGATGTGATGAAACCGTCTATTTTGGCAATTTAATGATAAGATTTGGTAAGAAGATGGAGATAAAAAACAGTAAAGTTAATGTCGTGGTGGTATCACGGCAGATGCCATGGGATGGCTTATGTTGGGGCCGATGGACGCTGGTGGAACCGGGGAGGGCTAGCGCGCTAAGGAGCGCACACGGAAGACACAAAGCACACCTCGATCTACCCAGGTTCAGGGCCCTCGTGAGGAGGCAAAACCCCTACTCCTGCCTGTCTCTATATCTCGGTATCTCACAAATACAATGGTGCTCCTTGAGCTGTATCTTTGCAGCTATGGCACTGAGCTCTAAGGAAGAAGATGAGCAATGTCTCTCTCTGGGCGTTGCCTCTGGCCGTCGTCCCTCACGCAGGAGGGGGTGAGGATCTATATATACCCCAGCACTAGCAACGGTCACATCACCGTACCGGCACTGCAGACGCGCACGCCTGCGCGTCATGATTGTCTCTGCACAATGGACAGGACGTGGCTCGTCCATGCCCTGTCCCATGTCACTGCTCCCACGTACCGCCGAGGTCAGCGGCGTCCTTTTCCTGCTCCCACGCGCGTCCTTGGTCAGCAGAGGTGAGCCTGGTCACCTCAGACATGCGCCATACCGCACGCCACGCTCCCGTGTCAGACGGGATGTGACAGCAACGCTGACCTCCGTCCGACATAAGGTGCCTCCTTTCTATAACCCGGCATGGATATGCCGGATTCCCTTTCCTGAAAAGCCTCCCCTGCACACAAGAAAACATACAGGATACCGACATATATATGCCGGTCAGCATGTCTCGGATCCCCTATCTCGGATCCACATCTCGGTCAGTATAACTCGGTGAGTATACGTCGGTTCCCACCAACATCATAACTCGGCCTCCTTTGGGCCCGGGTATGTCGGTTTTATGTACCTCGGTCCAGACTTGGACACAGCTTATACCATATCATGACCCTACCCGGGGGTAGCCCCTCGACATTAGTCCCCGAAGCTGGTACGGTCCTGCAGCCTCGGATGAAGGGCCACAACAGGTTTACAAAACCAAACCAACTTGACCACAGTATCCGACATAACTATGTCGGACCAAGTCAAACCAACGAGCATCCAATCTCCAACTCCTTCTGACATCCGCCCTGTGTCGGTTTCTCCGACACAAGAACTCCATTGCAGGACCATGTCAAGCTTTCACCACCAACTCAACTTAAACCAATCATCCGACATAATCATGTCGGTCCACCTCAAACATCAGGATAAAACCTCCAACTGCTTTCGATATCTGCCCTTATGCCGGTTTCTCCGACACAAGAAGATTCCTCGATCTCTTCCAAGATTTGGCCACAGCACGTGGCAAGGAAACGCTGTGCGTCGCCTCGGTCCCGCGCGTGGACAGACATGCCTCTGCGCACGCCGCCCCTGAGTTGTCACGTCATCTGGGCACTTGAGTGCTTTGACCGCAGCGCGTCTCCTCGATTTTCGCCATTAACTGCGGCATTAACCGCGCCGTGAGCGGTTACCACCTTGCGGCCCATCGTGTGGCCGATCGTGCGGCCGCGATTACCGCAACTGCGCAGATCGTGCGCGGTTAATCCGCGCGCGGTTACGGGGAACGTGCGCGGTAATATTGCTAACCGCACACGCCCCACGCCCATAAATAGGGGAGCGGAGCATCCCACTTCTTCTTCTTCCCCGCTCTCCGTCCTCTCTCGCTCCTCTGCGCCATCGCCGCCGCCGCGCAGTGCGCTCCGCCACCCACGACGCCGGACCTCGCGAGCGCCGCCCACCGGAGTTCCTCACGCCTCCACCGAGCCAAGCTCTTCGCCGGCACGCCCTGCGCTCTTCGCCTTGCATCGCCGCCGCAACTCCGGTGAGCTCTTCACGGCAGCACTTCCCGCGGCTAGCGCCTAGTTCTTCATTAGTTCCTCCTCAGATCTTCTTTAGATCTTTTCCGTATATTTTAGATCTTCTCCGTAGATCTTCTTGTTAGCTTCTTGTTTATAGATTCTTGTTTCTCTCCGTCGATTTTTGTTTCTCTTGCTTGCTTCTTTTCCTCCACCACGCAAACAATGTGAGATGCTCACCGCCGGTGAACTTGTGTCCTTTTTTGCAGATTCCACCGCCAGCACGGGCACCAGATTCTCACTTCCTCGCCGCACCGCCGAGATGTCGGCTAGCAATACTCCGGAGCCTGCCGACATTCCCGCCGAGGAAAGCGAGCGCGTCGGATGGGAAGGCTCGGATGTCTCCCAAGCCGAGATAGATTGGCTGGTCCGGACCAAGCGAATCCCGGCACAAGTGATATGCCGGATTCCCGACACAGAGGCCGAGCCAGATCTGCAAGCCAACGAACGCGTGGTCTTCGTCGCGCACTTCGAGCGCGGCTTCGGACTCCCGGCGACCTCATTCTTCCGGGCTTTCCTCAACAAGTTTCATCTTCAACCCCACCATCTTCCAGCGAACGCTATCACCACTCTCTCGGCGTGCGTCTCTTTCTCCGAGGGATACCTCGGACTCTGGCCCACCGTTGAGCTTTGGGCCAAGTACTTCCAACTCCGGAAGCAGAGTGTCCCAAATCAGGATAAGACCCTCCCCAAAGAAATGACTCCTTGCGGCGCTGCCACAATTATACCTCGGAAAGCCTCCATCTTTCCTCGGGTCCAAGGCCTGGAGTCATGCCGGAAGTGGCAGCGCACGTTCTTCTACGTGAAGAGCCCAGACAATGTTGATCTTCTGAACCTGCCGACATTCAGTCTCGGTGCCCCCACGGAGCAGTTCCAATGGAACTTTAACCCAAAAGATACGAACCTCAAGATCAATCAAATTCACAAGATCGTCGAGGAGCTCGTGGGGGCAGGTATAACGAGCGATGATCTCTTGAGGACCTTTATCAGCCGCCGAGTCTCCCCCTCCAAGCCCGGGTTCACAAGATTTGCCACATGAGTGGCCAGTACGATCCAACTCGGACCAGCACCCACGAGCTGACCAAACCCGAGGTCAGAAGACGCGTCAAGGCAATTGCCCGAACGACGATGACCGAGGAATGGGAATGGGGTCTAAAACCTCATGATAGAACTCGGCTTCCGGAGCAAGTAAGTAACTTGCAATTTATACCGACGTACTTTTTCCTGCCAAGATAACTCTTATGTCGGCTCCATACTTGGCTCCTAAAATAACCCGACTCTACTGCTTCTGACTTGCAGAGGTTCACTCGGCAAAGGACTGAAGATGGAGCAGATCCCTCCGCCAAATGGGGCAAAGATCTGCCCGCCCCGGCCGTCACCGAGGTAGATGACCCGGACGATGAGGATCAACTGCCGATTCCAGCTGCTGGCACCCCTACCTCGGGTAAGCCTCGAGCCCGAGCCTCCATCCGAGATTGGTCAGACGACGATGATTGCGAAATGTTAGAGGTACTTGATGTTCGTCCCATCGCCTATGCTCACCCATTAACCTCGGCCTCAGCTAACCCGGGCAGCCCTGCTCCGAGTACACGCCCTGCCACTACGGGCAAACAAGTCGGATCTCGCAAGCGTGCAGAGACCGGTACCTCGAATACCGGGACCTCCACATCCTCAGATCCAGCAGCGCCGAAAGCGAAGCGGCAGAAAAAAGGAGCGGTTAAGCCGCCACGGGTCAAGGGGACACCGCCAGTTTCTCAAGGGTAAGATACTCTTCGCCGACATACGCTCGTTTCCCTTTCTTCCCTTTTCCCGGGATAAACTTTCCCCGAGATAACATTTTTTCTTGTTTCAATGCAGTGATGCCCTTGAGGTTAACCAGAGCGCATCTTCCATGCGCTCACCCCTTCCGACTGCAGCGGAACCTCGGTCAACTGACTCCGGGGTACACACCACCCCATCCGTCATACTGCTGCCGGCTTCTGACGCCGCACTTGGAGGAGGCCAAGATGCCCCAGAAACCGAGGTCATGGACTCGGTTACCACCGATATCTCGGCCCCTGACCGAGATGCTGACCTCGGCTCTGGCCACAAGGACTCCGCGCCGGAGCGAACCGACACTCCGCCTGTGCCGGATCAGCAACAACAATAACAGCAGCAGCAACAACCACAGCAGCAAGATCAGCAGCAACAGCAACGGCAGCAGCAACAACAGCAACAATCACAGCAGCAACAGCCATCGCGACCACCGACATCTCCCATACCGGCATCCCAGAAGCCAGCCTCAGTGCCAAATCCGCACTGAGCCAATTGGCCACTAGGAAATTGCCGCTTATCCCAGATAAGCAACTGGTGGTGACTCCAACCCACTCCTCGAGCTACCAGCAAGTAGTCGCCCGAGTCTCCAAAGCCGGCACAGCTATCTCGGAGATTCCTCAGCTGCGCACTCAAAGTGGCAACAGCTTGGGCTCGGTGGGGCACTATAGCATGGATTGGAATGCCGCTGACACCAGCGAGGTTTCCTCCCCTAACCCGGTTGGCCCAAGCCACGTCGCACAGTCCATTCATGCGCTGCAGGTTGCCGTTCTCAATGCCAGCAAGATCACCGAGGTAAACCTTCCTCAACTCAGTCCTTTTCTCTTTCTCAATAGAACATAGATATATTATCCCCAGTCCCCGAGATTCGGGTCGAGTGATTGAAGCTCAACCGAGTAAAGACCACTCGGCGTGAATCTTCCCAAAAAATTCAACATTCAGCCCACCTCGAAAAATTTCGATATCCAGTCCCCGAGACTCGACATGAATCTTCACAAATTTCCGACACGCAGTCCCCGAGACTCATGTCAAGCTTATTCGGCGTGAAATCTCATACTTTTCCGACATTTTTTCTCTTTTCAGGATTGCACCAACACCTGGACTGAGGTGTTCAAGAAGCTGCTCTTGGAGCACAGGAAACTCCGGAATTCCCACAAGCAGCTGCAGGAGGTGATGAAGAGGTTCCCACAACACTGCGCTTAAAAAGGAGAAAGATGAAGTGTCTCGGCTCCAGAAGGAGCTTGAAGAGGTTCAGAACCAGAAAGCCGAGGCAGAGAAAGCTGCTGCTGTGGAGAAGAAACAGCGGGAAGAGGACGCTCAGAAGCATAAGTAGCTCCTTGATCAGACCGAGGTCCGCGCTACCTCGGCACAACAAGAACTGGATGCCCTCAAGGCTAAATGCGACATCTGGCTGGCCGAGCTCACCCGGATCAACCACGAGATGGACAGTAAGTTTCCTTTATCCTTTCTTATTGTTTCTATTGCTTGTACCGACATTAAATATATGCCGGTATATAACTCAATTCGGTGATAGCTTTTCTGTCTTCAGATCACTTCTCCCATTCCAAGGCCGCTGCAGTCAACACTACCCGCAGGGCACGAGCAAAAAGAGCAGAAACTGGCCCGATCTCGAAGGAATGGGACATTGAAGATCATCTGACTGCTTTGAATGCTCGCATATCCCCTCTGAAGTGCATTGGTACTGAACTCCTTGATGCTGGTATCCGGGTTTACCGGATTCTATGGCCAAACTCTGCGACTCCAGCTTCCATCTCCGAGTTATCCAAGTGCCTGCTGGCTGCCGAGACAAGGCTCCGAGAGTGGAGATCCTCCTCAGCCCGTGCCGGTGCAGATCAAGCTCTGACCTTCATGCTCTCTTGGTACGAGTCAATCAACCTTGATGCCGTGCGGTCCCTGCGCCAAGGCTCAAAATGGACTTCAGATCCGACACTGATCGAGAGCCGGAAGGAGGCAGCCTCCTTCATGGCCAGCTATGCTCCCACTCGAAACTTCCTTCCTGGTCCAGCCTACTCGGAGGATGAAGATGATGAGGATGATGAAGAGGGTGATGACGAGGAAGATGACGTCGATGAGGAGATCGAGGTCGAAGCTCCCGACACTGCTACTGCCAGAGCAGCCGACACTGCTGCTGCCGGAGCAGCCGACACTGCTATTGCCGGAGCAACCGACACCTCTGAGAAGCCGGCAACTGATGCATGTAAAATGCATACATGAACTTTACATTTTATTACATGTTATTCCATGATATTTGCATCATATAAGGGTTATATTCATGATTTATATTAAGTTTTGGGGATAATTAACAACTCCCCCATTTTTCTGGAATTAACCCTGCGCTGTCAGAAAACCCCTTTTTCTATATTTTGATGTTTCAGGGACCCAAACGACGTCCAAATGACCTGAAACTTTACGGGGATCACTTTTTTGGAAGGAACGAAACGTAGGCGCAAAGGAATCGAAGAAACGGAGACCAGAAGGCAGAAAGGGGTGGGCCCACGCGCCAGATTCCCTGACCGCGTGGGGTCCCCATCCTGGCCCTCGGGCCTCCGCTGCCGTCGATCTTTCTTCCCGAAGCTTCGTCTTGACCTAAAAACGACTATATATAGACCCCCCAGGGCTTTCGCGAAAGGAGCGCCGCCGAAACAGAGAAACCACGAAACAGAGACCTGGAGCTGAAGATTGGAGGGGGAAAACTCCGGCGGGGCGCTGCCGGTGTGGTCTCCTTCCCCTCCAACAACATCTCCACCGACACCATGATGAAGAGGGAGTAGTCCACCCCTGGACTATGGGTTTGTGGAAGTAACTTATGTATCTCTCCTCTCTATGAGCTTCACTAATTAGTACCGTATGAGCTGCTGAACATGATTACGGTCATCTATGTAATTCCTTTGTGGTGGATCTTTATTATGAGTTAATACATGTTTGAGATTGCAATGGTTTTGTTTCAGTTATGAAAGTAGATGCATATTATGTACCCCGTTCTTATTTACTTGTCATGATCAAGCATGTTTATGAGAGCATGTGAGGGGGAACGTGTGCATTAGTTGGAGTAACGGGGGTGGCTAGTGCAGTGAACGTGAGAGAAAGTTCTGCGATCCACTTGGGTTTTCTACCTTACTTTGTTGCCTCACTAGGGATAAACAAAAATACCATGCTACCGGAGAGTGGATGTGACCTTGGCCACTACCTCCATGACTAGATCTAGCATGTTCTTATTTTAACTTCATGTCATTGAACTTATTGCTATGCTCTGATTTATCTTAATTACTAAGGTGTTATGATTTAGTTCGCATCTTGGTGGAGCATAAGAGAGAGAACAACTTATACTTGAGATCTCTATGTTAGGACGTGATGCCCATATTATTAATAACTTGTCAAACCATGTCTTGCCATCTTCATGTTAATTTTAGTGTTCCATTGTCTACCACGTTATCAAGAGAGAGTGCATTTGTGAAACCATGAACCCCGGTCCATTTTTAATCATAAGAAACACCTTTCCAACACTTTTATCACCACTTTTGTTTGCTGCCATTATTAAATCCGAAAATACAAAAACACTTTTACATCTTGCATTCATCATAAAAAACCCAAAAATATCATTTATCATTACTACCATCATCCTTGCATATTTATTTTACCATCATTGCATATTTACTATGTTTGCATATATTATTTTATTATCATTCTCACACCTTGTGCTTGACAACCACTTGGTGAGGTTGAGGGCACAAAACAATTTATTTTGTTGCAGGTTCTCAAGAGAAGGATAAGGAGATAACACCTGAAATACTGGTTCCCCGAGAGTTCGATATTAAACCCTCGAGTCACCCCTCGTGGGGAAAACTGTCTTCCACTACTACATACACTCTGCACTTGGAGTCTCAACCTAACCCATTTACTTTTCACGCAGGTAACACACGAAGGGCCGTCAAGACCTTTTCTGGCGCCGTTGTGGGGTAACTACGTGAAGGGCCATCAAGACGTTTTCTGGCGCCGTTGCCGGGGAACCATAGCTGAAAGGTTTATCCAAGGATCACTCACATCAAGTCAACTTCATCACCAACTTGTGTAACAACCTAAGCTTGGGGAAGTTGCACCTACGTGAGCATCATCTTATCCATCTTTACCTACAATCATTTTATTTTGTTTTGTTCTTGTCTTGCATATCATCTTTATATTTCGGTTTGCATATTTATATTCAGTTTTGCATTTTGTGTTGCATTTGTTATTTCGAGTTGCATTAGTGTCATTTTACTTTCAGTTTTGCATAAAAAATTAAAAACACATAAAAACTTGCAATCATGAGTCTTGAAAACAAAAAGAAAGTGAGTCTTCCTTTAAGTTCCATTTCTAGTTTTAAACAACAACCTGGAGAAACATTAAAAGATGCCTGGGTTAGAATTAATAGGATGCACTATGAAGATCCTACACCTTGTGAAGATGAAAAGCTAGATCTTTACTTTTATTATGGAATAGATCCTTGGTATCAAAATGCTTTAGATGGGGCTACAGGTGGAAGTTTTGTCCTGTCAACACCATCCTGTGCGGCCATGACACTTAGAAGAATTTTTGGTAACTTTGTTGGTAGAAAGAAAAAGGTAGAGGATACCACAGTAGCACTTGCTTTGTCTAAAGATAAATTCGAAGCTGGTTTAGAGAAACTACCAAATAAAGAGGATTTTGAACAACTAGCATCTGTTTCTAAAAATATTATTCCTAAGATAAATGATGAATTAGTTAATGTCATGCATAAACTAAGATTATGTGAGAAAGAATTTCTTGAAAAAATATTAGTCTCAACAGTATTGAGGAAAAGTTGGTTTGTGTTAGTGATTTATTAAGGAAAAACCCATCATTTAAACATGTGAAGGAAGTTCCTATTAAGAAACAAGTTTGGATTAAAAAAGAGAAGTTAAAATGCTTAGTGAAGTTAAGGAACCATTTGTTGATTTAGAGAAGTGTAGCTTGCATGAATTAATTTCTATCTTACAAAAATTTGCAAGTGATCCTTCTGTTAATATTAACCAGGCTGGTTTTGGTTCCTATATTGCTAATCATGTCTTAAAAGAAAAGATTGCTAGGTACAATCAAGAAGCTATGATACCACCTAAGCTTGGGGATATCTGGATCCCTAAGGTACTAGTAACCATTGGAAAAGAGACACACCATGCATACTTGATCTAGGATCTAGTGTCTCTATATTATCTAAAGAACTATATGAAGTCCTTGAACTTAAAAATATTGAGAAATGCTCTATTGAACTTGCACTTGCTGATGATTCCATTAGACATGCTCTAGGAAAAGTAAGTGATGTTATGGTAGAGTTACACATGACTTTTGTGCCTGTTGATTTTCTAATCATGGACATGGGGAATAAAACCTCTAGTCCTATTATTTTGGGAAGACCTTTTCTTCGTACTACAGGTGCCATTATTGATTCAAAGGAAGGGAATGTGAAGTTTCAGTTTCCACACAAGAAGAGCATGGAACACTTCCCAAGGAAGAGGGACACACCAAGGTTCAAGCTCCCTCATGAGCTACGTCCCCTTTGATTATCAAGTAAGTAAGCCTAGCTATATGGCTATAAAGAAAGCGCTTTACGGGAGGCAACCCGGTTGTTTTTGTTTGAGATTTTCTTTGAGTCCTCTTGCTGTAACAAGAGAGTAGTTTGTTAGTTTTGTTTCTGGGATTTTTAATAAAGAACCAAGTTTTACCTATTTTGGGTTTGAAAAGTTGCTATTCATTTTCGGAGAGTTTTCTGCCTGCACGAAGTCTGTGCACGGTTTGATTTTTCATTTTTTATCTGTAACTCCGATTGAGCTGTAATTTGAACTGTAGCTTCAACTTTTCATCCTCTGTATACGTGATTTTTTCAGATTTTTCTGACGAGTTTAAGTAGGGTAGAAAAATGCGTTTTGCTGCTGCTGTTTTTCTGGACAGATTCTGTCTTGATATTGTTTGATGCATTCTTTGAGCTTTTTGCTTGAATCTTTTTGATTCAATTGAGTTTATGAGTAGGCATACAACATTATATACTCTCTGGACATTCATATGAATTTTTGCCTAAGGATTTTATGCAGCAAGGAACCTATTTGTTTATCACTACTAATATCACCCCACAGAAAAGAAATGGGAGAAACGGTGTTTTGAAGTTTTTTCACAGGGATTAGAGGAGCTGCACCAAGAGCTATCCAAGGATGGTGAAGACCATAAGCTTGGGGATGTCAAGACAACCCCACTAGACCAACACACTCTCGGTTTGCACACGTCTAACTTCTGTTTTTCGATCAAAGCACTTTATCGTATAAACTTGGAGCGTCTGTTTTTTTTTGCTTTTGTTATTTCGGTTTGATTTTTAAAGACCACCACTATCATTTATATATGAGAGAGCTACTGGAAGTTTGGGTTGAATTATGTTGGATGCTATTAAATATATTGGGATAGGGATGTTTGAGTTGATTTTAAAAGATACATATAGTTGCATAATTCATGTGCTTTGAATGAATGTTAATTTGCAAGTGTGTTGTCAAGAGCTATCTTTTACCATGTTTAGATGTTGAATTTTAACTTTACTTGGTTTAACATGGATTGATTAGTTCTATGGACACTTATGCATGCATTTAGATGGTCAACTTTCTCCCTATTGCTAGCCCAAAAATTACAACAAGTAAAAAGCTTGTTTCCCAACACCTTCAACCAAAGTTTTTCCAGTGAGTCCACCATATCTACCTATTAGCTTTATGCTATTCCAAGTATGTTTATCATGTTATATTGTGTTATCTACATTTCTGAATTTAAATGCTTATGTTATTGATTGTCATGGGAAAAATTGGTTAAAAGCTCTCACGAACTTGATGCACAATTTACTTTTATTGCATTTAATAAGCATGAACCATTGTGATTAAAATTATGAAGTTGTGGGCTTGACAATTGTTTTGGTTGGGAGTTAGCCCATATGTGCTGTCACATGGCAAGCTTTCAACATTGCACTTATTTATATTTAGTTGATGTCATGTACTTTTGTTTATGGATGCCTATCATGGGTGAAATGAATGTGGATACTTAGTAAGTTCAAAGAGTTTGTATAAATGGTTAGAGAAATGCCTGGGCCGCTAATCTAAGCCATGCATCATTCATGGTGGAAATTTACAGCATAACCATAATGTTCATTCAGTGATGCACCTCATAATAAAAAGCTATACCCATAGTAAATAAAAGAGTGCTGAGATTGTTCATTGTCTGTTTGTCTTGTTGTTTTGACATGGGCTTGTTCATGTCAAGGGGCAAGAGGTACCCCAGTGCAGTTCTTGATGATACTATTATTACTTGCAATGACCTTTATTTGAATTTACTTTGTGGACCAAAGTGAGTAACACATGGTGTAGGTACTTGTATTCAAGGGACATGAGACATTCAACCAATACATTGTCAAGCACACCACTCATATTTGCTTTCACTTTAAACATTAATCATTCAAGATGCTATGATAGGGGTAATGAGAGCTCCACACCAATGACTACCACATTGCAAGCATTAACTTAAGTAGAAGTGTTTGGAAGTTAGATGAAACTTATTCATGCTTTACCTCTACTTATTTATCTATCCAAAGTGTCCACCTTTTATATTCAGTTTTCATAAGAAGTACTCTATGACCACCATAGGATGTTTTTACTTTTCATTATGCATACATTTGGTCCATAGTACTTTCTTCTATATTACACTTTGTGAATTTATCATTGAACATCTTTACATTGAGTATTTGATATCACTTCATAATTTATCTTGCATATTGTTATTCCTTTGAAGAATGAATCATCTATGTAGCAATAGTAATCACCTTTGATATCCATTGATAGTATTAAAATGCAAAGTCCATGTTAGTTTTATCACCTTCATACTCGGGACGAGCATGGGTTAAGCTTGGGGATGTTGATGCATGTAAAATGCATACATGAACTTTACATTTTATTACATGTTATTCCATGTTATTTGCATCATATAAGGGTTATATTCATGATTTATATTGAGTTTTGGGGATAATTAACAACTCCCCATTTTTCTGGAATTAACCCTGCGCTGTCAGAAAACCCCTTTTTCTATATTTTGATGTTTCAGGGACCCAAACGACGTCCAAATGACCTGAAACTTTACGGGGATCACTTTTTTGGAAGGAACGAAACGTAGGCGCAAAGGAATCGAAGAAACGGAGACCAGAAGGCAGAAAGGGGTGGGCCCACGCGGCCAGATTCCCTGACCGCGTGGGGTCCCCCATCCTGGCCCTCGGGCCTCCGCTGCCGTCGATCTTTCTTCCCGAAGCTTCGTCTTGACCTAAAAACGACTATATATAGACCCCCAGGGCTTTCGCGAAAGGGAGCGCCGCCGAAACACAGAAACCACGAAACAGAGACCTGGAGCTGAAGATTGGAGGGGGAAAACTCCGGCGGGGCGCTGCCGGTGTGGTCTCCTTCCCCTCCAACAACATCTCCACCGACACCATGATGAAGAGGGAGTAGTCCACCCCTGGACTATGGGTTTGTGGAAGTAACTTATGTATCTCTCCTCTCTATGAGCTTCACTAATTAGTACCGTATGAGCTGCTGAACATGATTACGGTCATCTATGTAATTCCTTTGTGGTGGATCTTTATTATGAGTTAATACATGTTTGAGATTGCAATGGTTTTGTTTCAGTTATGAAAGTAGATGCATATTATGTACCCCGTTCTTATTTACTTGTCATGATCAAGCATGTTTATGAGAGCATGTGAGGGGGAACGTGTGCATTAGTTGGAGTAACGGGGGTGGCTAGTGCAGTGAACGTGAGAGAAAGTTCTGCGATCCACTTGGGTTTTCTACCTTACTTTGTTGCCTCACTAGGGATAAACAAAAATACCATGCTACCGGAGAGTGGATGTGACCTTGGCCACTACCTCCATGACTAGATCTAGCATGTTCTTATTTTAACTTCATGTCATTGAACTTATTGCTATGCTCTGATTTATCTTAATTACTAAGGTGTTATGATTTAGTTCGCATCTTGGTGGAGCATAAGAGAGAGAACAACTTATACTTGAGATCTCTATGTTAGGACGTGATGCCCATATTATTAATAACTTGTCAAACCATGTCTTGCCATCTTACATGTTAATTTTAGTGTTCCATTGTCTACCACGTTATCAAGAGAGAGTGCATTTGTGAAACCATGAACCCCGGTCCATTTTTAATCATAAGAAACACCTTTCCAACACTTTTATCACCACTTTTGTTTGCTGCCATTATTAAATCCGAAAATACAAAAACACTTTTACATCTTGCATTCATCATAAAAAACCCAAAAATATCATTTATCATTACTACCATCATCCTTGCATATTTATTTTACCATCATTGCATATTTACTACTGTTTGCATATATTATTTTATTATCATTCTCACACCTTGTGCTTGACAACCACTTGGTGAGGTTGAGGGCACAAAACAATTTATTTTGTTGCAGGTTCTCAAGAGAAGGATAAGGAGATAACACCTGAAATACTGGTTCCCCGAGAGTTCGATATTAAACCCTCGAGTCACCCCTCGTGGGGAAAACTGTCTTCCACTACTACATACACTCTGCACTTGGAGTCTCAACCTAACCCATTTACTTTTCATGCAGGTAATCACACGAAGGGCCGTCAAGACCTTTTCTGGCGCCGTTGTGGGTAACTACGTGAAGGGCCATCAGCAACCAACACCTCGGTCGAGCCTACGACCGAGATATCTCCTGAAACTCGCACTGCTCCTACTGCTCCGAGCTCCTCCGAGGCAGCTGCCTGAACTTATCATAAGCTGAACCATTAAATCCCCGGAATGCCGGGTGCAGATGTATATATACTCTTAAGTTTTTACAGTACTACTCTTATCATGCTAGTTTCAACAAGACAGGTTGATGCCGGATCACCTTTCACCGAGTACCCGAGTTTACTTTCTTGTTCTACTATACTTAGTAATCTTTGCTCTTGTCTACCATTCAGGCGTTCGACAGTCGAGTCACAAGATCAAAATTATAGCATACAATACTTGTAAATTTTGAGGTAAGGTTTAGAGTCATCCGACACAAAGATAAGGAACGAAAAAACCGGGTTAGTAAACAACATATACCGAATCATTTTTGGACCGAGTCCCCGAGTCTGTTTTCATGTTTACTATATTCCATAACCTCTGCTCTTGACTGCCATTTTGGCGTTCGTCAGTCGAGTCACAAGATCACAACAAGATAGCATACATTACTTGAACTTTGAGACAAGGTTTAAAACCATTCGGCATAGGGACAACACAGATAAAACATAGATAAAACACATGCATATAGACAAAGGCAGTCCCCGAGTTTCTTTTCGGAGTGCCAACATTTCATTCAAAGGAAACCGAGATACATACATTGCGCCCTTAAGAGTAGAAGGGACGGAGTAGAGCTACATTCCAGGGTCGTTTGGTTTCCTCTCCGGATTTGTCCATCTTGTTCTTCATTGCTACCTGTGCATCTATAAGATAATATGCATCATTGTGCAGAGCCTTGCTCACAATGAACGGTCCCTCCCATGGAGGTGATAGCTTGTGCATGCCGGCTTTGCGCTGCACCAGCCTAAGCACCAAATCTCCTTCTCGAAAAACCCGAGGTTTTATCTTCCGGCTATGATAGCGGCGGAGATCTTGCTGATATATTGCTGACCGAGATAAGGCCAGCTCTCGTGCTTCTTCGAGCAAATCGACATCATCCTCTCGGGCTTCTTTTGCCTCGGTTTCTGTGTACAGAGTAACTCTTGGCGAGTCATACTGTATGTCGGTCGGCAGGACCGCTTCTGCTCCATAGACCAGAAAAAATGGCGTATAGCCGGTTGATCGATTCGGTGTGGTCCTAAGACCCCACAGTACTGCTGGTATCTCCTCTATCCAACAACCCGGAGTTCGCATCAGTGGTTCCATCAACCGAGCTTTGATGCCGGATAGCACCAATGCATTTGCTCTTTCCACCTGCCCATTGGACTCCGGATGCGCCACCGATGCAATGTCAAGTCGGATTCTGCTTTCAGCACAGAACCGAGCAAAGGCTCCCACAGCAAAGTTTGTGCCATTATCCGAGATAATGCTGTGTGGGTAACCATATCTCAAAATGATGTCTTTCAAGAAAGACACAGCTGTGTGACCGTCACATTTGCGGATTGGCTTCACCTCGATCCACTTGGTAAACTTGTCCACCATTACCAGCATATGAGTCATGTTACCTCGGGCTGGTCTGAATTCTCCCACCATATCCAGACACCAGACAGCAAAAGGCCAAGTGATGGGAATAGTTTTGAGTGCCGAGGCTGGCATGTGGATCTTGTGAGCAAATCTCTGACATCCTTGACACTTCCTCACGATATCTTCTGCTGTTGCAAAGCTGTGGGCCAGTAAACCCATGCCGGAATGCCTTAGCAACCAATGCTCTTGAGCAAGCATGATGACCACATTCTCCTTGATGAATTTCCAAGAGCATCTCTTGCCCTTCCTCCGGTTCAATGCAACGCTGCAGCACTGTGGTTGCACTTCTCTTGTACAACTCCATGTTGATGATGGTATATGCTTTGGATTTCTTTGCACTCGCCTGGCCTCGGCTTCATCACTTGGCAAACTCCCATCCATCATATAGGACATTATAGGCTGTGCCCATCCTGGTACAGGACGCACAGGAAATATCGGTTCATCCACCTCCATTGCCTCAACCGACATTGCATCCTCCGACATATACTGGTCAGTCCCCGAGTTCTGCCAAGCAGTCCCCGGGTTCTCCCAAATGCATCCGACATCGACGTCCATGGGAACAGCATCAGACTCCGGTTTCTTCGGGATAAAGATTGACTCGGACTCGGGCGATGGTTTGATTGATGGCTTCCTCAAATGCTCCAAGGATATGCCGGGTGGGATTGGATCCCGAGATGAACCTAGCTTGGACAGTACATCGGCGGCTTCGTTTTCTGCCCGAGGTATATGCTTGTACTCGCAACCTTCAAAGAACCCCGAGATCTTCTGGACATGAAACCGATATAACGCCATGTTGGCGTCTAAAGCATCCCAATTTCCCGAGACTTGCTGCACCACCAGATCCGAGTCTCCGAAGCATTCTATCCGGCGAATACCAATTTCCTTGGCCACATTGAGCCCATGAACAAGTGCCTCATACTCGGCCACATTGTTAGATGCCGCAAAATGAATCTGCAACACATATCTCAGTTGATCCTGCTTAGGCGAGGTAAGGACTACCCCGGCACCTAAACCAATTTTCGTCCTGGAACCATCAAAGTGCATTCTCCAGTAATTGGAGTCAGGCAATGGTGGCTCATATTGCATCTCGGCCCAATCCACAAAGAAATCAGGCAGTGCCTGAGATTTGATGGCATCTCTTCTTTCATAATGTGGCGTATAAGGAGCCAGCTCAATGGCCCATTTGGCTACTCGGCCACTTGCATCTTTGTTACCAATGATTTCCGAGATAGGAGCTTCACACACCACTGTGATTGGATGCTCTTGAAAGTAATGCTTTAATTTCTTGACCGCCATATAGACGCCATATGTCATTTTCTGGTAGTGAGGATAATTTTGTTTGGATAACGAGATCACCTCGCTCAGGTAATATACCGGCCTTTGCACGGTTTTGCCATCTTCTTCTCGCTCCACTACTAATACGACACTCACAACCCGGTTTGTGGCTGCAATGTAGAGCAACATCGGCTCTTTGGGTAATGGTGAGGCCAATATCGGCGCAGTTGCCAACATCTTTTTTAGCTCAGTGAACGCCGCATCCGCTTGCGGGGTCCACACAAATGTGTTACTTTTCTTCATTAGTTGGTATAAAGGCAATGCCTTTTCTCCCAACCTACTAACAAACCGACTTAACGATGCCAAGCAACCAGTGAACTTTTGCACATCCTTGAGATTATTCGGCAACCTCATGCTCTCAATAGCACGGATTTTTGTCGGATTTACCTCGATACCTCGGCTCGACACGAGGAAACCGAGTAACTTGCCTGCCGGCACACCAAAGGTACATTTGTCCGGGTTAAGTTTTATCCGGAATCTCCTTAGATTCGCGAATGTTTCTCTGAGATCATCAATCAGAGTGGATTTCTCCTTAGTTTTGATGACAATGTCATCGACATACACCTGCACATTTTTGCCTATTTGATCATGCAAGCATTTTTGCATACATCTTTGGTAAGTAGCACCAGCATTTCTCAAACCAAATGTCATGACACGATAGCAATAAGCCCCGTACGGGGTAATAAAAGCAGTTTTCATTTGATCAGCAGGGTTCAGCGGTATCTGGTGAAAACCAGAATATGCATCTACAAAGGATAACAGCTCACACCCGGCTGTGGAATCGATCACTTGATCAATCCGAGGCAGCGGGAATGGATCCTTAGGACATGCCTTGTTCAAGTTTGTGAAATCAATACACATGCGCCACACAATGGCCACATTCGGGTCATCCTTTTTCTTTTCCACCAGGACCGGGTTAGACAACCAGTCCGGGTGCAGCACTTCCATGATGAAACCAGATGCAAGTAACTGGCCAGTTCATCGCCTATCACCTTTCTCCTCTCATCCGAGAGACGTCGCATAGGTTGCTTCACGGTTTCATATCCGGTCTGACAACAATGAGTGCTCAGCCAACTCCCTCGGAACACCTGGCAGGTCCTGATTTGACCATGCAAAGATATCCCGATTCTCACGGAGGAAGTGACTGAGCTCGCCTTCCTATTTCTCCGTTAACCCGGT
Organism: Poa pratensis; assembly: GCA_947311845.1. NCBI lineage: Eukaryota > Viridiplantae > Streptophyta > Magnoliopsida > Poales > Poaceae > Poa > Poa pratensis. Next base: position 32,590,238 of record CAMZMU010000054.1, read on the forward strand.
ACCAATGATGACGTTGTGGTCCGGGAACGCCGGGTCAACGTTGATCTTCTTCGTCTCCTTCGGCACCTGGAATGCCGCATTCTGCTCCGGGTTACTCATACCCGGCATACCGAGTTGCGCGGACTGCGCCAACGCCACCACTTCATGGATCTTCTTCTTCTCTGCAGCAATGATTAATGACTCGGCCAGACACGAGCCAGCCGAGGCACACTGCAAGGAACGCTTGTAATCACCCGAGATGGTGATGATGCCATTAGGACCCGGCAGCTTCATCTTGAGGTAAGCCACATGGGTAGAAATCATGAACTTGGCCAGTGCCGGTCTGCCAAGCAAAGCATGATATGGACTCTCGAGGTCCACCACCTCAAACTGGATGCTCTCAGTTCGGCAGTTGTCCTTGGTGCCAAACAACACATCGACCCAAATCTTGCCCATAGGTGCACACGAGACACCCGGCACTATACCATGAAAGGTCGTAGAACTCGGCTGCAGCATGTTTGCCGAGATACCCATCTTCACCATGGTGTCTCGGTACATGATGTTGATGGCACTCCCATTGTCAATGAGAACTCGGGTGAACCTGACATTAATGGTGGGCCCAATGAATGTCGGATCCACCACCAGAGCATAACCTCCCGGGCTTGGCATGATCCGGGGATGGTCCTTCATACTCCAGCTGATCTCCTGATCAGACCAGTGCATATACTTCGGCACAGCCGGCATAACTGCGTTTACCTCGAGTGCACGCCGGTTCAAGCTCTGCTTGTCAGTTGGCTCGGTCACAAACACCACATAGCTCTGGTGAGCCTCTCTATAATCACCCTGACGATACTCACCCTGGCCACCGGGACCAGCATTGCCACTGTTGCCTCCGACATTTACTTGGTTGACAGGTCTCGGAGCTGGAGGCCTCTGTGCCGGTGCATTCACGGGAATTGCGTTTGCTCCGGTGAGCGGTAGTGCTTGCCTCTGTTGAGGATATGCCGCTGGAGGCCTCTGAGGTCCCCATCTGATTTCCTCCGGAGCCTCCCCCTTCCTTCAATGTGCGCTGATACCAGCTGCACTGCCGGGTTGAATGATTGGCCGGCCTGCGAGGATCATGCGTGTGATAGCTGCATGGCCCATCCAGCATTGCCTCATAGGTCAATGGCTTCTTCGGTCACTCCACGGTCTCTTCCCTTCTTGATTTTGGCCCCAAGCAGGACCACTGGTCCTCTGACGCTGGCTAGCGCCGGCATCTGGCTGGTTTTGCTCCGCTGTCGCAACTTGATTCGAACCGTACCGGTAATCCGGACGGTCATCTCTCCTTTTGTTTCCGAAATCCCCGCGGCCACCTCGGTTGGCTGGTCCGGGTCCATGTTACCGATATTTCCACTTGGTTCTACCGAGTTCAGCAGGCTGCATCGGATCGCCCAATGCATAGCTATCCGCAATCCGGATTGTCTCGGCCAAGGTGGCCGGCATTTCCCTCTGCAACTTCTGCCAGAGCATGGAGCCGTGTCGGCACCCCTGGGCAAACCAAGAAATGGCCTGCGCCTCCACAACTCCTTCACAGGAATTGCGAATAGTACTCCACCGGGTCAAGTAATCCCGGTCAGTTTCATTATCCCTCTGCTTGCACATCGCAAGCTGCTGAGGACGATTCGGTCTCTTGTATGTGCTGGAGAAGTTGCTAACAAATGCTTCTTCAAAGTCCAGCCAGCAGTCAACGCTGCCCTCTCGCAGGTTGTTCAGCCAGATCCGGGCTGGCCCTTCCAACATTTGCGGGATATACCTTACCGCCCATCGGCGGTTTCCTCCCGCGATATGCACTGCCGACACATAATCTGTCAGCCAGTCATCCGGCTTGGTGCTGCCGTCATATGTCTTCGCGCCTCGGTTCAACTGAAAGTGTGGCACCGGTGGCTCCCTCATGATCCGAGGTCCAAAGCATGCAGGGCCAGGTGGGCCTTGCTCTTCCAGCATCTCGGACATATAGATCCTGTCCAACTTGTAGCGTGCATCATTTGGTGACAACTGGCGAGGTCCCAGCCGGGATCCCAGTGCACCTTCATATCTTTGATACCCGGCTTTCTCCATAGCCGAGTAACCATCATCGTAACGGTTGGCCACCTGGTCAACACCTTGCGGCTGCTGAACATGCTCGATATTCTGCTGCTGCAGGGCGGGATTTCGCGTCGGATACCGAGGTGGATAGCCTCGGCCAGCCGAGTTAACTACTCCGGCATCTGGACCGCCCGGACCGGGATTGCTTTTACCCCGGCCGGCACTGCCTCGCCCGACTAACTGTTTTCCGGCATATGCCGGATCATATGCCTGTATCTGCTTGTTTTACCGGAGTTTACACTCCGGTCCCGATCTCCACCGACATGCGGTGATGAAGCTCCACTGGCTGCCTTAGCCGAGTGAACAATCTGGGACCCACCTGCAACTGTGTTAGCCTTAAGATAGGCCTCATTCTGCCGGGTAGCCACAGCTATCAACTCATTAACTCGGTCTTGCTGCCTACGGAGAGCTTCTCCGGATAAGCCGGACAACTCGGCTCTTGCTGCCTCGGCAGCTCTAAGAGTCTTAGCAGGGGAACTATACTTCGGCTTCTCGACCGACAAGTGACTAGGAGTCTTACTGGAACTAGATCTACCATCTCTAGCAATCTCGGCATTGAGGCCTTTACCCCTCTTACGCACATCCTCTATGCGACTAGGGCGAGCAGCTACCGGGGTAAAACCATGTGCTTGGTTATACTCACGGAGAGTTATCCCGAACTCTCTCCTCACCTCGGCCATCGCGAGAGCCTCCTGATGTAGGCTCTGACGACGCGACTCCAACTCTGCCTCCATTTGGGCAGCATCTGTACCGGCAGCTACCGGCACAGCCAGCTTCTCGATTATCTCCTCGAGAGGAGCCGGCCTAACCGGTACCTCGGATGTACCGGCCTGGTCGCGGAGGTTCTCCCTCCTCTCCAGCGGCACTTTCGCCGATCTGGTGGTCTTGGGGCAGGTTGCCGGCATCTCCTTTGCCGGTTCTCCTTTACCGGCACCACCCGCAGAGCCGGTCATCATGACCTCTGCGCAGCTCCCGGGGCGAGCGCTACGCCGGCCGCGAGCCGCACAGACAGCAGGAGGATCCTCAGCCACAAGCACCTGCTCCGGGTACTTGCAGACGAACTCAGTGGCGACGTAGATCTCGAACGTCCCGAAGAGGACGAGGCAGCCGTTCCTCGGCATCGGCCTGCTACCGAAGCAGCCCGCGTTGTCGCTGATGAAGTTCAGCGTGCCGAGTCTGTGGACAAGGCCACTGACCACGCGCTCGCCGGAGGCGATGATGGAACCCGTCCGGATGAACACACCAGCCAGCGCCGCTGCTGGCCCCACGGTGGGCGCCAACTGTCGTGGTGGTATCACGGCAGATGCCATGGGATGGCTTATGTTGGGGCCGATGGACGCTGGTGGAACCGGGGAGGGCTAGCGCGCTAAGGAGCGCATACGGAAGACACAAAGCACACCTCGATCTACCCAGGTTCAGGGCCCTCGTGAGGAGGCAAAACCCCTACTCCTGCCTGTCTCTATATCTCGGTATCTCACAAATACAATGGTGCTCCTTGAGCTGTATCTTTGCAGCTATGGCACTGAGCTCTAAGGAAGAAGATGAAGCTAAGGGGGGCAATGTCTCTCTCTGGGCGTTGCCTCTGGCCGTCGTCCCTCACGCAGGAGGGGGTGAGGATCTATATATACCCCAGCACTAGCAACGGTCACATCACCGTACCGGCACTGCAGACGCGCACGCCTGCGCGTCATGATTGTCTCTGCACAGTGGACAGGACGTGGCTCGCCCATGCCCTGTCCCATGTCTCTGCTTCCACGTACCGCCGAGGTCAGCGGCGTCCTTCTCCTGCTCCCACGCGCGTCCTTGGTCAGCAGAGGTGAGCCTGGTCACCTCAGACATGCGCCATACCGCACGCCACGCTCCCGTGTCAGACGGGATGTGACAGCAACGCTGACCTCCGTCCGACATAAGGTGCCTCCTTTCTATAACCCGGCATGGATATGCCGGATTCCCTTTCCTGAAAAACCTCCCCTGCACACAAGAAAACATACAGGATACCGACATATATATGTCGGTCAGCATGTCTCGGATCCCCTATCTCGGATCCACATCTCGGTCAGTATAACTCGGTGAGTATACGTCGGTTCCCACCAACATCATAACTCGGCCTCCTCTGTGCCCGGGTATGTCGGTTTTATGTACCTCGGTCCAGACTTGGACACAGCTTATACCATATCATGACCCTACCCGGGGTAGCCCCCCGACAGTTAAGATGGCTCTGTGTTGGCAAAATTTCATTTACTTTTCATCAAATATGGATGCATGACAGACTTAACTACTGCATTACTAATCAGCATTTCTAGTGTCTTATAGGCAACAATTGAGCTACTTGCTGTTAGCACAAGAATTGCATTGAAAAGTATAAATTGTATTACTTTGCCACTAACAATTAGAAATAAAGCACACACCGAGAATAGTCATTGCAGTATCCATACAACTGGACCATTTTCACTACTATGTTTTCCATTTGACACTCGAACTGCATTTTAGATTCTACAGGTGATACTCCTAAATCTGATTTCTTAAACTGCATTTAGAGTGTACAGGTGATACACCTAAATCTGATTTCTTAACTATAGGATGGTCCGTGTTCACCACATAATGAAATAAAAGGCAAAACAATATGAGGAAGTCGTTGAAAATGAACAAGTGAGTGCTTAACATCAGACTATAAGAAAACCACTCTACAATTGGAACTTCTGTGTAGACTAAGCAGTAGTAAAATTGTAGAACCGGTAGAACTTCTTATATGAACAAAAGAGAAATGTACACCTGCAACAAAATTCATCTTGACTAAATTGGCAAATTTATTTTACTCCAGTATAGGTTGAGGGGAAAGTAGACGTGGGTGGAGAACATGTATTCATGTACCTACCCGATATTTGCTCTTCCATAGTGGTCTGTAAAATCCGGTGCAATTTCGATGGCTAGTAAGACATGTGCCATTTCACTCCTCTTCTAACATGATGACCATATCATTCTTAACGCAGCAGTGCAACGTGACAAAAATTTACCTCAACAATTTGCAAGTGTGAACATAAATTCATGAAAACAATACTCGTTAGTTCAACAGCATATGAAACGCTGAACCAACCATCTTTGAGAGAAGTAAAGTAAACCCTTATTAATGGAACATTAAACAAATAGAGTAGTTGTGTACAAACTTAGATCTGAATTTCGCCATCAGTAGATCGGTACCTCTTAGTATATTGGTACGCTTAATTCGTCTTCTCATCCCTCCACGTCTATCTGCTAGCTTGTAGTACCAATTTATGTCAAATTGGAAAATACTGAAACCAATCCATGAGGCTCACCGAAGCACAGGGAAATTATAAAAGCAAGCACCTAGCTTTCTCATCAAAATCAGAACACTTCCGTGTACGACAGGACGGTGAATGGACTATTTGATGATTACCTGCTGATTGGAATGTGCTTCATAACGTGGTGCCTTCAACCTAACGTTTTCTGCCTGGTCATACAAGTTGTGGTACAGATAATTGCAAAGAAGCAGGTTAAGAAATGTTTCCTGCCATCAATACCAGAAGTTGGCCCCATAGTTTGACATCATTTAAGTTGTAAGATCAAGAAACGGAAGACCACAGTCTCACAACAACCTGGCCAAGCCCATCAGGGTGCAAAGTTGCATACTGTGCAACCCCAGGAGAGTTCTGCAGGACCAAACAGGAAAACGAGTTACAACTGGCCTAAGAAATTCAGAGAAACACAATTGATGAAGTTCTGCTTAAGTATTGCATACTGAGAATAACAATACATTACAGTTAGAACAACTCACCCACGAATTTCAGCAAAGCTGTTGGTGAGTTCATGGGAATTCACTAGTACAAATCGGGCAAACGCACACGGTCGACTTTGGCCATCGCAAACGGTTATAGCGCCCGTCGCTATCCATGGGTGGCCGATGGGGGTATATCGCACATGGTACGGGAAAGCGTGTGCGAAGAGTTAGAATTTCGCACACGCTTAGCGCAGGAAAAGGGTGTGCGATGTTCGCGGTCATCGCCCACGGGTAGGCGCGTCTTACGCGTTTGCGAAGAGGTGGATATCGCAGACGCTTCTTTTTCTGAATCGTCTTTGTTGTGCATGCCAGTCCCATACGGTTGGTTTACGTAACTCGTGTGCGTTGGACGATAGACATCGCAGACGGCACCTTTTTTCGAACCGTCTTTGCTACATATGATATTCACATACGATGTGGTTACAAAACTCATTTGCGTTGATCGGTATAATCGCATACGTATTTCCCGGTATAATCGTGTGGGATTGTAATTAAAACAATTATCCCGTATTTCGGCATATTTAAATCCCTGCAGCATCATAATAACTAGCAGAAAGTATACAATCCTGGATCAAGCGATTGTTATAGTAAAAAAAACATGCAATATGTAGCCATCATCAGAAGATTTAGCCAACATGAGAACACAGTTTTAGCAAACATCAGAACCTAGTGTTTATGCAAGAAACCTTCTCGTCGGCGTCGTTAATTGTTGACGTCGTGCACGTGGTATATGACATATTTGAGGAAGAACTCAGCCATGTGTTTCCTTATCTTACTCGTGAGCTCTGCTGGCATTTGGCGACAGTACATCGATCGAATAACCTGTGCATTTATGTAATATGTCAGATGTTGCGTAATATGTACAAATAGTATAATTATGTACACTGAAATATTTTTACCATCTCGAGCTCCTTATCCACATTGTTCTTGACCTTGCCGCAGAGCATCATAAATTTAGCCATGTGGTTAGCAACATAATAGCCACAGGATGTTCCATCTACCTGTTGTGGGCACTGAAATAAGGGTACAAATAATCAGTTGTTTTGCAATTTTTCATAATAGTCGTAAGTATAGCTCATAACTGAAATTGGGATTGGGTGCCGTACGTTAACTACGAATTCGTGTTCCAAAGGTTTCCCCCCTTTGTATTTGATACCGCGTGTGTCGTACTCCGCATATGCCCTACACAAAAAAATGTGATTAATTTTTGTAACAAGTTACCAAACAGAAAATGATCACATATTTAACAAACGATTTGACATTACCTTGACAACACATTTTGGAGACGTGTTAAATCGCGGGGCACTTTGGTCTGAAGAGAGTCCAGATAGAGAGCTTTGCTCAACTTGTGGAGGAGGACAACCAGAATCCAGTGACCACTGCATGAATTCAAACACTTATGAAACAATGTGGACCGAAGGAAAATAACGTATATGCGTGGCTGAAGATAACTTACTCTTCGTGATACGGAAGTAGAAAGAAATGCCTGTCCTCTTGAGCTAGCAGCGCGGCCACAATGTAATCATGCGAAAATTCAGGTTTTGTTTTGACCACAGTTGCCGCGACCATAAATGGGTCGAAGAAATCCACATTGTACCCTTCACTTCTGCCTTTTATGAGCATGCTCCTGCAGAAAACAAATATAGTAGTCATATATCATTTACAGCCAGGTAGAGAATAGTTCGATTGAGTTTTAAGTACTTACGCTATGTAGCATCTCATTATAGAGCCATCTATAACACTGAGGTTGAACAGGAGGAATAGGTCCTCTATGTCCATTTGCATAATTTTATCGCCATTAAAGAAGTCATCATTCTTGACGGCCACTGGATAAAGATTGGACTTTTTCTTCTTCATATAACCCACGAAGAAATCATTCACCTTTTTGCAAAATGTTCCTGCTTGCTCAAGCTCATTCTTTACAAGTAATGGCCGGTCGAGCTTGAACTTCCTTAATACGGTCGCCGGGGCAAACATTGTAGAAAAATGAGCGTCACCGAGATTTTGCAACCAGTCCGCGTAAAAAACTTCCGGGTTCAGGGGCACATTCCTTTCCCGCAAACCAAATACACGCCGGCTCTCTATTTCCTCAGGCGGCTGCACAACCTCGCCATTGCCTAAATTTGCCTCAGAGGTGGCGGTTGCCTCCGGCTGCATAATTATAGCATCGGGAGAGCCCACTTTTTCCTTAGGGGCGCTCTGTTCTGTCACATCCTTGGCAGCAAGATTGCACAAGTCTGCGGAAGAGGAGGGAGCTACCTCGGGCTGCTTGATGGCATTTGCAGTGGTTGGAACATGATTGCACAAGTCTGCGGAAGAGGAGGGAGCTACCTCGGGCTGCTTGATGGCATTTGCAGTGGTTGGAACGTGATTGCACAAGTCTGCGGAAGAGGAGGGAGCTACCTCGGGCTGCTTGATGGCATTTACAGTGGTTGGATCATGATTGCACAAGTCTGCCGCAGAGGAGGAAGGTACCTTCAGCTGCTGGCTAGCATCCTTTGAAGTGCAGGTATCATCACCATTCGTCAGGAAGGGCGGCGGCAAAGTTCTGCTAAGAGGAGTGAGCTGACCGGACTTGGAGCGCTTGGAACTCATATTGCTGGAGGTGCGCTTTGCAGTCGGATGGCTTGAGGTAGGCTTGGCAGCGGTGCGCTTTGCAGTGGGATGACTGGAAGTAGGCTTGGCAGTGGGGTGCTTAGAGGTGCGTTTGGGACTGGAATGGCTGGAGGTAGGCTTGGCAGTGAGGTGCATAGAGGTACGTTTGGGACTGGAATGGCTGGAGGTAGGCTTGGCAGTGGGCTCGGAAGGGGGAGGACTGGCAGTCGTGTGTGTACCACTCGGTCCACCTCAGTGGACAGTTTATCAGTGCTCTGCATCTTCGCACTATTCTGTGGCTGTTCAAACTTCTCCAACAGTGCCTGTGGTGAGAAGGGCGGAACTGACTCTGGTACAACTGGTCGTGAAACATTATGTGGCGGTGATATGACCTCTGTGAGTTCAATATCTTCCACCGGCCACATTATGTAAGAGTGTAGAGCATCGCCCAAGGTCTGCAGTTCAGCATCCTCACGTGCATGGAAACGCGGCTAACTCTCAAAGCCATGAACAACCGTGTCCAAGCTGCACTTCAGAAACCTCTTTCTATTGGCACATTGTGCAACATTTCTCCCTCGCTCTGCGGAGTAACCAAAGCAGTACCTGCCACGACAGGACGGATCAAAAGGTTGCACTTTGCCGGCCTGGTAAGGCTATCCAATGTTCGCATTACGGCTTCTTGTGAATTTGCAGCCTCTCCCGGGTTAGCTGATGCACACCTACTCTTGTGTCCACCTGGGCTTGTAGCACCCAGCAGCTCTGGTTTGTACCTCTTGTCATTTTTGGCTCTCTCCTCGGCCAATGCTTTAGTTAACAGGTCCTAGAATTCAGTCATGAGCTTTTTGCGCCAAAATGCCTCAAGTCGTTGATCTTTCCGTTCCGCTCTCGCCTTTTTGGCCTCGGACTCCTCCTCCGGGGTGAGAGGGAACACTCTCTTATGCGAGATGTTGTTCCCCATACCCGTAGCACGACCAGTGGGCTCCTTTGTTTCCAGGGCCCTTCTTAGAATGTCGTCGGATCCCTTTGGCGTGAATTCACCAAGGGCTGCTTTCTTCGACCAATCTACCTGGAAATTAATGAAATGGTATATATGTAAACACACGTGAACTAATTACAATTCTGGTCTTTAAACAAATTTAGCAAGCTGGATATATAGCATCGCTGCACCAATCATGCTGGTCGGATCTGGAACACTAGTCCTATATGACATGGGTCGTGGGATCGATCAATCTTCCCCGCAAAAAAGGGAAAAAAAGAACTGATCGATGCGGCAGGCATGGAGCGCGCAAAACCCCACGAGAAGTACGGCCAAAAACGGAGCAAAATCCATCCACGCTTTGAATTCGAAAGAGGGAGGGACAGGAAAAATCCAGCCGTGGGAAAAGGGCAACCGATCGAGCTCTCAGATTCTCGACTGTAGATAGATAGATAGATAGATAGATAGATAGATAGATGCCCGATGGCTCACATCGCTGCCCAGTGGACTTTTACGAGCAGTGTGCTGTGCTGCAGTGCGCTGCGAACGTACCTGGTTGGTCGCCACGCCAATCCGATCCGTGGATGCGTTTCAAAATTTGAAAACTCGATCGACCAGACCAGGTTCAGCTAGCGCATGTCCGAACGGCCTGCCGGATCGGCTCCAGAGTCACGGCCGATCATGATCGACCAATGGAATGGATGGCCTGGCCCAGGGCAAAAGCGGAGCTGGACAGCAACCCCCGGATTCCTCCTCCACACACACGCAGGTGCACTTGATTATGCTGCCCTGCCTGCCATCGCGCTGACATGCCAAGTGTCGTCATGTGGCCTCGTGATTTGGCAATTGAAAATGCATCGCGTAATAGTCAATTATGATGCCCGGATCCATGCACATCACCAGTTACAATATACCGACATTCATTCATTCAAACACGGTTGAGTTGACCCAACAATATACAACTGTAGTAGTTACCATGCCATCAGACATGGAGTATATTCAAGTACATACTCCATGTCCCTGCATGCTACTCTTTGAGTAGTAGTAATAGTGATGCCAAATTCGAAATACTCCTACAATTAGCCATGGCATCAACAGTGTGAAAGGATCCACCTTTGCCCGTAGGAGGAGGTGAATGCATGTAGCCAGGCGGAGCCCGCATGCATCCGACATTCCGCGCGATCTCCGTTGGTCCACCCATAGGTTAATGTATCCCAGTGCACTCTTTTCTCAATCGAACAAAAGCGCTGCTGTACCAGAGGCTCACTTCACACACCACTCAAACACCCAAATTTCTCAATCATACTTGTAATATAGATACTCCTAGTAGTACTGACACTCGATCACGGGGAACTTCGTATCAGATGATGGTCATGGATATACTCTACTTACACGCTAGCTAGTAGCTGCCTGCCGCTGCTATAGCTAGCATCTAGCTAGCACGAACGGCTCGGTCTAACGACCGCGATCTAGTTTAAGTACAGTTCTCTACTCCTTCGAATCTCACCGGGATGGAATGAATATTCCCAACACGAAATGGTGGCTACGCGAGGTCCTTCTGGTTTTACGCAATTTGTCGAGCGTCGCAATGATGATGATGTTTTCTCTCTAGCCTTTTAGAAAAACTCAAAAAGGGGTCGAGTCTATTTTAAAAAATCAACAGTGTGTGGAGTAAAATTCTTAGAAACACGGTGTAGTACGTTTAAATTGAACATGCATGCCTGGTCGACAACGCTGATTGTTAATTTGTTTTGACAGCTTTGGCGCTGCGGTTTCAGACCTACCTCACCTAAGTTGGATCGTGGATGCAGTGCAGGCTCAGCTCAGCTAAGATAGCTTACCTACTCTCCTCACGAGAGGGCAACGCAGGGATCAGAGCTGGGTCATTTACTGAAAATGGCTACTTGTTGGAGAGCAGGACTCCAGTTTCAGTTTCAGCTTCACGAGAGGGCAGTGCATGTCTCTTAGTCTTAGGCACGTACGGTACGCAAACTGAAACTTATGCCCGTGCAGATGAGGTAAGCACGTAGTAGTACGATAAATGGTGACCAGCTATTGCACAAAACTAGTGATATTAGCGCGGCAATGCCGCGCCTGTTTGATGAATTTCAAATATGTTTGGGAAAAATTATTGGAGTATGAATATTATTTGAATTTGGAAAAGTTTGTGTTCAGAGGAATGTTGAGATTTCGAAAATGGTCCGTATTGGAATGTATTCGTATTTGTATTCTTTTAATGTGTACAAAGCGGTCAGATTTGGAAGGTATTTGAAATTTTGAAATATGTAAATGTGAATTTTGAGTTGAAATGTTTAAGTAGATTTTAGAAACTGAGCAATTTGGAATTTATTCAAATTTATATGGGATTTGATCGTATGACATAAATAGCGAACGTTTTTTTTGTGGTCATGTTGATATGGTTGTCATATTTGATTTTTTTTTGTCTATTAAATGCTCAGATTTGAAATGCATTTGAAATTTTAGAATATTGAAATTTGGAAGTTGATCATATGTGATAAATAGTCGATGTTTATTTTTCTGTTCATGTTGATATATTTGGTATCTATACTATATATCAAAGCCGACCCCGTTTGCCCTCCCCTCGCTGCTCCACATGTCGCAACGGTAAAATTCACACTTCTACTGTTCCTGCACGGCTCCGCACCGTCGATCTTCAAACGGACGGCCAGCGCGACGTTTTTATGAAAAAGATCCTGCGTTCACTGGAAATTGCGTAGCAGTTCCAGCTTCCCACGTCGATGGACCTATTTGAAAATTACAGGAACACCGGGGACTTCCCTGTAAAACACCCGCACATCCCCCCTTCTTCCTCCTCTCTCCCGCGCGGCGCCGAACTCACTGCCGCCGCCGACGCGCTGCCCGGCCGCACCGCTGCTCCCCGCTCACATCGAAGCACATGGCGATCTTCGCCACCATCTCCTCCACCTCCTCACCGAAAATCAGCTGCCGGGACGCCGCGCGGGCGGCGGAATCGTCCCCGCCGTACTCGACGGCCGCCGCCGCCTTCTTCCTCGCCGCCGGCGGCTCCGGCGACCATATGGTCCGCCGCGCCGCCTCTCCGGATCCCCCGCACCTCCTCGCGCGAGTACGTGCGAACCCAGGACCGCGCGCGCGCAGTCGCGCTCGAGCGCGAGCTCTCGACGGCGCGGCCACCGCCGGCGGGTGACGTCACGCGATCACGTCATCGCGGGCCCGCGCTGTCAGACTTTTCCTATTTCCACTGATGATTTTTCGAATTAAAAAAAAAACTGACATGTGGGTCCTACATGTCATAAATTTCACAAATACAATAAAATGCTGAAAATTGTAAAAATCATAACTTCTAATTTGTTAATCAGAAAAATGCAAATAATATATCAAAAAAATTCAAATTTAACATATTTTCAAACTATTCACATAATAATTGCATAAAAAATGACCTCAACCGCGATAATTTCCAGACGATAATATTTGACTACATCAGACGAATTAACGTGAAACTTATTCTTTTCAAAAATATTTTTGAAAAAAATGTTAGATTCCTAACAGGCAGGACCATTTTACTTAAACAAATTCCATAAAGTAAAAATAAAAAATGTTCGAAAAATCAATATGTTTGAATCTACTCACCGAAAAAATATGAATAACATATTCGAACGATCAGAAAAAAATAAATACTGGCTATTTATGGCAAAAAACAAACATGTTCTCGAATTCCAATTTGCTCAACATTTCAAGAAAATAAAAAATGCAAACATTTCAATTCGGGAAAATGTTGGATTCCTAACAGGTAGGACCATTTTACTTAAACAATTTCCATAAAGTAGAAAGTGTTCGATTTTTTCTTTCTACTTTGTTTTTCTGTTTACCAAAACTTTTGTAACTTTCGAAATACAACTCCAAATCAATTCAGACCAATTTCTAAAAATTTGTAAAAATTAAAATAATCATTTCAGCAACTTTGGTACCTTTTCCAAATTATTTCAAATCTTACAAATTTTAAATAATACGTAAAGACTCATCTGACAACTTCACGTCAATTTATAAAACATAGATTTCACAAATTTGTTCTGAACTCAAATAAAATACAGAAAAATAATATCATTAATATCATTCAGTATGACAAAGCCAATAAAAAAAATTTGGGTACAAAACATCTCATTCAAGTAGAGTTTGGTAAATCATTTAAATACAACTACCCACTTATATCATGGGCTTCAAAAATCAAAATAAGAACACTAAAAATGTTAATACTGAGACATAGTTGTTTCAACCTTATTTTCCAAATAAATATAATTGAGTCAAAGAGCAAAATTTAAAATAGAGCATGCTTTACGAAATTGTAAAAACTTTATAAATACTGTTTTAGGTATTTAAACAATTTCAAGGAACTACTAAATGCTGCAAAATCAGTACCTTCAACCATATCCACCAACAAAACATGAAAAATATATCAAAATGATCACAAAAATAAATGCTGCCTACTTACTACATATGATCAAATTCCAAATTTGGACATTTCCAACTTCAAAATTTCCTCCAAATCTGACCATTTTAGAAATGTAAAAAGAATCGAATCTAAAAAACTTCCCAATTTGAACAATTTTCAAAATCTAAACCAATTTTAACCACAAGCTTTCTTTGCATTTCAATAATTTCCAAATCTCCACACTTCTAAAATGTGCATATTTTCCAAAAATCAATTTTACTACAAAAACACGGCGTACAAATTTGAATATTTTAAAATTTTAGATGCCTTTCAAATTTAACCCTTCTACTAACGTTAAAATAATTCAAATCTACATAACTTTCCAACTTGAATAATTTTCGAAATCTAAACAATTTCTGAACGTACGCTCTCTTTACATTCCAACAATTCTCAAATCTACACAATTTTAAAATGTCGATACTTCCAAATCTGAATTTTAGCACAACGGGTGCGGCGTGTCGCCGCACCGAATTCCACTAGTATTTTTTTCCAACGGATAGACTTGAAGTTATTGACATTTCACATTTCTTTTATCTTTTTCTTTTGCTTAAATCATACTCCAAATAATTTTTTTTTAGACAGGTGAGTTCGTTGTTATAAATTACTGTCGTGTCATTGTGAGAAATAGTTGTTTTGACTAAGTTTTAAATCGAAATTTTATTTTACAGGTTCAACGTAAAATATATTTGGGAATGACTCGAATAATATATTCGGGAAAAGCTGATAGAATATATCGGTACTGAATTAGAATTTATTGTTTTGAGTATGCACGAATATTCAGCAGTTTGAAATGTTTTTCCATAAGCTCCATAATTTATATAAAAAAGTCATAAGCTCCATAATTTATATAGGAAGTTATATTAGTTTTTGTAATTTTTTTTAAAAAAACCTGCAACAATATTTTATGGGGGGGGGGGGGGGGGGGGGGGGATTTTGGAAGTAATTGAAATTTGTGAAAAAAAATTTGGGGGAGGAAGAATTATTTGGGGATTTTTTGTGTGTGCATTTTGTATGTATGATTTGCAATATTTTAATTAGTAAATTAAAAGGTTTTAGTTCTTGTGGAATTTTGAAGTCTATGTTGTAACTTAGAAAGAAATTGAATATTTTGGAGAGAATGATTTTTTTTTTGAGGAAATACATTTTCTGTGGTTTGCATTGGTGTAATTCATAAAATTGAAGATTTTAATTCTGTGAATTGTTGAATTATATTTGCAAACTTATGGAAAAAGTATACTTTTTTTGTGCATTTTGTATGTATGTTTCTGCATTATTGTAGTTAATAATTTGAAAGTTTTAAATTATGGTGATTTTTTTAATCTATTAATGAGGCCTTATGTAATATTTGAAATTTTTAAGATTCGATTTTTTTTTGAAAAGGTTCCAAAGTTTCTGAAATGTTTATTTTGATTTGTTAAAAATTTGTAGAAATTGGGTTGAACTGGTTTGAATTTGTATTTGGAAAATTACAAAAGTTTTCGGAAATAGAAAAGAAAACAGAAAGAAAAAAAAAGGCCGAGCCAGGCGCCGAGCAAGCGGCCCAGCCCAGCAGCAAGCCCGCCTCTCCAGCCCAGGCCCACGGTGACGTCGCGGCGACGTCACCAGCGGCGGGGTCCGCCGCGGCGGCGTGGAGCTCGCCGGCGTCGCGCCACGCGTTCTGGGACGCGCGCGTGCGCCCATCCGATGCGCGCGGACGCGGGCTAGCCGTAGGTGGCGGCGCCGCCCTTTTTGGGTCGCCGGAGCGGCCGCGGTGGCGTGCGAACGCGGCGGCAAGCAGCGGGCGCGGCGGCGTCGATTCCGCCGCGCAGACGGCGTTCCGGTAGGCGATCTGCGACGAGGAAGGAGAGGCGGCGACTGCGAAGCTGCCCGTGCCCGTAGATCTGAGCGGGGAGGTCCGAAACGACGGCGTGCGGCGTCGGCGGCGCCGCCGATCTCCGGCCGCGCGGGGGAGAGAGAGGAGAGGGAAGGGGGTGTGCGGACAATTTTCCATGGAGGCCCCTGGCTTTTGAGGAATTTGTGTTTTGGTACTTGGCGGGGTTTTTTTTGTAAGATGGCGGGGGTTTTCTGTGAAAGGATGCGCCAAAATCCGTGCGGGCGACGTGTCAGCACGCGATTGGTAGAAAGTCCAGCGCTACAGTAAGCTACAGTGTTTTGCGGGGTTTGCTACGATCTGGACCGTCCGTGGGCGCGATCGGACGGCTGTCGTTTAAAAGGCGACGGGGATAGCGAAACGGGGAGTGAATCCAACGTACTCATATATAGTAGGATGTTCTCCAAACGGGAAGTGTTGGTACGAACTGGAGTAGTTCTGAACCGAGCACCAGGTGCAGCAGGCAGGCTGCTGAAGCGCTGAGTAGCAATATTGCCGACTGAATATAGAGATATATTGTTGTCACGGATCAGTTGGTGGATAGTATAGTATCCCCGTGATGCTTCACTTGACCCCGGCATCCAAACATGTGACTGTATATTGAGTCAAACAAACTGTACCGGCTGATATTTTGGTGGTGAACGCGGAGTAAAATCGTGGAAACAAATCATATTTTTGTTGTTGGATCGACATGGTGGAAACCAATCATGCAATCGTGGAACTTGGCAAAGCTGATCGAACACACTGCAGACATGCACCCGGGAACAATACCGAATCAATCAGTCCCATCGTCCATGCATCGATCGGTGGATGTGAATGCAGCTAGCAGAGCTCGATCCACCGCGCTGAACGAGGTGCCGCGCCGCGCATGCAGACTGGGAAAGCATGGTGACACGACGGATGCGGACGTGGACGCACTCGATCGAACAGGCTTTGCCGAAACGATGGAAGCCCGTGAGGCCGAGCCATCCCCAACGGGTCCGGCAGCGCACCGGCACATCCCGTCGCCGGGATTCTGCGGAGCGCAACACGACGCCGCGCTCGCCTCCAACCTCCATTAGTCAACCGCGCGCCCATGCATATCCACGCACCCTAGCTCCCTCGGGAACCGTACAAAAGAGCGGGCACTTGATAGTCGATCGGCCGGCATACCTCAGGCGCCGGGGCCGCGTCGCGGCGAGAGGCGAGTGAGGCACGCCAGGCGCTCGGGCGTGCTCAGGCATATGCTCGCGTGGCGTGGTGGGGTATAGGACACATAAGATTTTTTTAACAAGTCAAACCTTGTAAATTTTGACCAAGTTTTTTTGAACAAAAATCAACATCTAGATATACCAAATCATAAAATATAGGTCTTATAAAAGTAGATTATCATACGGTATACATTTGATATTATAGATTATCAAATAACTTGGTCAAAATTAGTGTTCACAAAATGCATTTAAATAAGAACCTTACTATACACCCTGAGCTCTAACCACCAACGCAGTGCTTGTTTTTCAGACCATTTAAATATCTTGATTGAGAACTTGTAAATCACATGTTTAGATTTGCGTATATTTGATAATATAATGTTTTCTTATGTCTTATGCATATATTATAGTAGAAATTAGTGGTTAAAGGTAAATCTTCATTACCATGACAGTATCTAAAACGACATCATTTTGTCATATGTAGGCATTAGTGGTTATCGAAAATCCTTATACAACACCTAACAACCTTCTATTTTTGGTGTGTGTGGGTAAAAGGGATTTATATTAAGTACCGACCAATCTTCTAATTGCTAAAAAATAATACAATTTTTTTTAACCCAGAGTACGAAAGATCAAGAAGTTTCACGGAGAAACATAAACTCGGTGACATGGCTGGGCTCGTGCAGTGGGAAGACTGACAACCAGAAGCTTACATATTTAGTGCTTGTTGATCATAGTTGGTTATTTGGTAGTTTACTAAAATTGCAGTATGGATGGAGGTTTTCTTGTACACACCTAGGACCGTAACAAGTAGAGTAAGTTTTCTGCTTTTAACAGCTAGTCCTTTTTAGATTGTTATAAAATTGGCGGTCTCTCCGATAGAAATACGAGGGGTCTCCTTGTTTAGAAAAGGATTAACATAACATTTTCATTTCCAATTCGGGTTTTGTTGTATTTTTTACATTATTCAATGTTTTTTTTCACTTATATTGATATTTACCAGCACAAGTTTGCTTTTCGTGGCAAAGCCAAAGACATAAGAATATATTTGGTCACTTACTATTGTCAAAGTAAATTTTGGTCCATTGTTTTTATTTCGCATATTCGAGATAGACTCTTTAAGTATCAAACCCGTAACTGGATTCCTTGAATTTGTTTTGGTGATAAGCGGATGCCGATCTTGCACATGTCATGTCTTGTGCGAATTAATACAAAAAACAAAAAGACGTATTTTTTTTACCGAATTAGATTATCAATAAGTTCCTCAAGATTAAATGTATAGCTTTCATAAATATTCGAGAAAACTAACGCATCCAATAAAAAAATCAAAAGGTTTTCCTTCTTTAGATGTTATTTAAGTTTATCATTTCAAAATATCAAAATTCAATAAAATTTATTATTCCTGATGTTCCCATTGTTTCTTATTTTCCTGACTTCTCTTGTATATTTTTGTTTTACAAATTTCCATGTATTTTCCGAATATTTTTTAGAGTAGAATTCATTCTCCCAATTTCTTCTTTGATCTAGTTGCAAACCATAAGTGTCCCGGAGTAGATTTCGTGGCAAATAGCTAATCAACGAGCTAACCAAAGTGGCGAGAAAATACTTTTCGCACCGCGCACGGAAATTGTTTTCGCGGTGTTTAGTCATCTTGATTGATGGATAATGGATATAAGCGCCATGTCAACCCTACCGTGTTGTAATGTTACCAACACCAACGTTTCTCTAATAATAAAGGTTAACCAATGAAAGTTACAATTGTCGGATAGAGTTTTTGGATGGAGAAATGCAAAATCTTTTAAAAATAACGATGCATAAAAGAGGCATCAACCCACACGGCCGCACACATTGGTTGTTATCACTTTGAAAAAACAACCATATAATTTATCAAAACAAACCCGCAATCCACATACCTCTGAGTATCATCTATAGAATTATCGTATTTGTAGAAAAAACTTTGTATTTTATCAACTTCAAACTGCAATTCACCATCGGTAAGTTTCTTATATGGAACTTGGATGAAACTTGAATATTATACTCCCTCCGTTCCTTAATGTAAGGTGTATAGTTTTTTCAGAAACATTTCAAAATGTATGGTATAATGAGATTTATGAACAATTTTACCCATCCACAAATGAATCCTAATTTGTAGGGTGTATTGTTTTCACTTTGTGTTTATTAGGAACTCATATCTCCCAATTTTTTTCAGACCAAAATGAGTATATTGTATGCCAAATACACATATCTTAATTTCGTGCAGAAAACTATACACCCTACAATCAGGAATGGAGGGAGTAGATGTTTACAATTACGACCGCCAATGTGCACAAATCTCGATGTAAAGTGTGTGGTTCAGATTTTGGTAACACTGGACGTAGTTCAGAACTTCAAATTTTACTTTTCGTAAGTCACAGAACCAATGTGAGACCTGTCAATATTGCCTGACTAAATATTTACCTGTATATATGTCTGCTGAAAAGATACAACAACATATATACCGGAACAACACTCTTGGTCTCCTTCAATGCAAAATTTCTGCGCACGCGTGTGTACCTATATTCTATTCCTCCATAGAAAATATAAAACGTTTTATATATCTTATATACGCACTACATATGGATAGAAATGAGTGAATATATACACTAATACACATCTAGTTACATCCGTATTAGAAAAATGCCACTTCCATCCGTTCAGTAATATAAAGCACTACTAGACATACCATTTCAATTTTCTTGATTCAAATGTATCTATACTTATTTTATACATAGATTCACTCATTTTAGTATGTATATAGTTAAAATTGAAAGTAAGTCCAATGC
This sequence comes from Poa pratensis, assembly GCA_947311845.1. Lineage (NCBI taxonomy): Eukaryota > Viridiplantae > Streptophyta > Magnoliopsida > Poales > Poaceae > Poa > Poa pratensis. Next base: position 32,610,082 of record CAMZMU010000054.1, read on the forward strand.
CTTATATTAGTAAACGGAGCGAGTAAAATATTTTATATTTTGGCACGGAGGTAGTGCGACTCAACAAAGCTGGATTGACTGAAGAGACCTGTTGCAACGACAGCATCAATCTAGATTGTAATTTTCTCTAGATGAAACAGTACATTAAAGCAGCAAACGATCAACGGTTATGTTGGAAGAGCCAGGTCGCGCGGCACCATCGATCGTTACGTACGGACGAGACGAGTCCCACGCAAAGCGGAAAAGCGAAAGGTGTCTAGTTCTCGTGCATCGATCACTTTGGTGGCGCAAAGCTGCAGCCAAAACGGCAAAACATGGCCGGATATATATATAGAAGAGTCCCACGAATGCTTACAACCCAACAATCAAACACCACGGATCGACCGGTCGATCAATCCCGTCATTGTCAAAGCTCTCGTTGTCTCATGTCTTTGGTTTGGCCCCTCGAGATCACAGGCCGATGCTGCGATGTGGATTTGGCGACGCATTTGCAAGCAGCTAATCCTGGACAAAGAGCTAATGGACAGCTTCTGGTCACAGGTTGCCCCTACTGTGCCTGGATTGCTTGTTGGCTACTGTATATACCTACGGCCGGACCCCGCCCCACGTGTGAACAGAAGCCGCGCATACCGTCGTCGTCTACCTTCCGCCGCACGCCTGGCTAGTACAGTAGGTAGCTAGCTTGCGAACCTTGAGTCAAGCGCCAGGTGAGGCACAGTTGCTGTGTTCTTCAACTCTTGCTGCAGGTGAATGCGACAGGCGCAGAACTAGGCTAGGCCGATCGAATGGTTCATTCATTTGCTAAACTCACCGCTGATCGATGCTGCCACGCATGCATGCTGCATCCTACAGTATATGTACCAATATCCGTAGGGGAGTTTTTGGATCGATCGTTTCCTCTCCGTCTGAACCACGATCGACAGCCATGACTTTGATCTTTCCGAGAATAAGAGTGAAAACATGTTACTCTTGTAGCCAAGGCTTGATCAATCGAACAAATCGTAAGAAAAACCATCAATAGGTACACTAAAAAATACATTTTTAAATATTTAAAAATCATATTTTCGTAGAAAAATTTCGAGTAGACACCCAAACATTTTATATTGATCCGGCAGAGCTTCGCGAAAAACCTACATTTTTGTGGTTTGTGTAAAAAGACAAATTTCAGTGTACTAAAATGACATTTCACGAGACACTTTTTTGTCTTTTTACGCAAGTCACAAATAATATCTTTTTAACGCGAAAACTTTGTGTAAGGACATTAAATGTCTCGCCATACACCCAATTTTTTTTTTGAATGCTGGATCAAAATCGAACTAAATGTAAGAAAAAACATGGACATGTTATAGGTGCACTTACCTAATGGTGAGTGCTTGCCCTATATGCCTCTATCTTAACCAAAATGATTTTCAGGATAGATTGTTATTTCTAAGTCCATGCTTCTGGGCGTTGATTCTTTATGCAACGCATAAACGAGTAGTTGTCCCTTTAAAAAACTAGAAGATACCCAGCACGTTGTAGCAGGGATCACTTTAGAAACTATATTCTGTAAACAAAAGGGTATACAAAGTATGACATATTATGTTCTCTAAATGAATATGCAAAAATCAAAGGGTCATAGTCGATATACTAAATTTCATAGACATGAAATGTGTGTGTATTACAAATTATTAGATGGTTGGAGGAATGTATGATGTGTATCTTGCATGCGTATATTAATAAATATTAGTGGAAATGACATGGACAATTGATTGGCTAATAGCATGGATGATGTGGATGGCTTACATGTTGAGATAGAAAAATAATGAATGCATGTTAGTGGGGTTTTGCTTTATAAGAGTTACCAGAAAGATACCCCGCGTGTTGCGGCAGAAATCTCTCTAAAAAATTGTTGTGTAAATAGAAGCATATAAGACCCATAAAATATGAAATTGTTTATAGAAGTATGGAACGTTCAGTTGATCACAATTGTTTGTTCAAAAAAAAGTTGATCACAATTGTTTATTCAAAAAAAGTTGATCAAAATTGTCGAAAGGATAAATTTAATTGATGTGATTTTTTATTTGATGATTATAAATTGGTGATGTGGACAATTGGATGGATGAAAAGTAGATGACGTGGATATGTTGCATGCAAGAATATATTGTATTTAATGAATGTTAGTGGTATGACATTGATATTTGGTTGGCTAAGAGAATAGATGATGTGTATAGCTTGCATGTTGTGATAGAAAAATAATTATTGCATGTTAGTGGGGTTTTGCTTTATAAGAAGTATAGATTGGTGCAACTAGCCGTCACCGCAATACGGCTTTTCTTCATGCTAAAAGTAAAGAAAGAACCATGATAATAGGATTGTTTCCTTAAAGGATGATGAAGGGTTGTGGTGCTTCGGCCAGCTTCAGACAAACAAAAATCTGTGTCAAACTCTTCTCCTCACAACATGAAGCCGAGCATGATGAGATCTTGTGTGTGGTCCGGCCAGCCCAAGGTCACGGAGGCCATGAATTATTTCCTCTCAAAACCCTTTGACCCGGGAGATATTGAGGCTGCTCTTTTGATGATGAAGCCCAACAAGGCCTTGGGGTCGAATGGGTTCACGACGGGCTTCTTGCAACATCATTGGGTCCTCATGAGATGAGGCATGTGATGTTGTGCTCAAGTTTCTCAACAATGGTGATATGCCCCCTCAACAAAACAATATTGGTTCTTATTCCAAAGATCAAATTTTCTCCTGATACTCAACTTTGGCTGATTGCCCTTTGCAATGTTCTTTACAAGATTTGTTCAAAAGTTCTTGCTACAGACTTCAATGGATTCTTGATGAGATCATCTCGGAGGAACAAAGTGCCTTTGTACCTAGGAGTCTCTCACGGTTTATGAGTGAATTCATTATTTGAAGCGAATGAAGGTGAAGAAGGGAGCTTGTGCTATAAAGCTTGACATGGCCAAAGCGTATGACCGCATTGAATGTGATTGTCTCAGGAAATAAATCGTGAGATTGGTCAAAGTAAATGGTTAGATCTCAGATGTTTTCCACCGAACTAGAGGCCTACAACAGGAGGACCCAATACTCTAGAAGAAAGGTACCTGAGTTGGCCTACTGCCATGGGAAAGAACACCACGATTATCTTTGAAAAGTTGGGCAGCTGCGTGAAGAATTTGCTGGGCGATTCCTGAGTAGAAGAATTTATATTCCAATGCCCAACCGAATCCTTCTGTTATGATTACTCATGTGCATTGGGGGAGCTAGGCACAAGTGTGTGTGGGTGGGTGGGGGGCAATGGCCCCTCCTGCTAATTTTGTTTATTTGGTTATGTACGCTAAATCTAGATTTATATAGGGGAACATGGGTAATTGGCCCCTCAGGCCTCAGCCAACTCGTCTTACATGCAAAGGGCGATATGAGGTATATATTGAAATCTTGCTGACTCGCCCTCGCTCCAGTAGATATGTGGAGGTATCTCGAAGGGAAAGACCTTCTACGTTCTGCGCTGTAGGGCCCTACCGAGAGAAGAGATAAACAAAGTTCACGGTGAATGGGCCGTTGATGTATCTCCCGTTTGAGAACTTTTTCACCCAGTGTGAGCTCGGAAGGTGTTACTACCGAAGAGTAACTGCCCGAGATGCAAAGGTGAGCTTTAGTTGTCTTGGTGTAGTTTATGAACTGGAAATTAATCCAACCAAGCGAAAATTTCTGCATCATATCCAACGGCTAAAAATTGGTCGAGCTCCAAGCTAACTCTAAAAAATAAGGGCAACTCGTTGACTCGTCATAAGAATTAGTCAATTGACTGATAAATAGCTAGCGAAGCTTTGGTAGTATAAGTGAAGGTTGGATAGTTGAGCAGATCAGTCTTGCATAAGACATTGAGTAGATTATGGCATTATTATTTTTCTTTGCTTGGGTTAATAATCTAGGCAAGTGTTTTAGAATTGAGCCAAACCAATATTATTCTTTTGCATTGACGGTTTTGCTAATCCTAATTCAGCTTGGATTTTCTCAAGTCTAAGTCAATTCACAAAAGTGCAATTCCAGTTTAGTACAATGTGTTGTTTGTACTTTCTAATAATCATTTAAACAACGTAAGTTTTATAGAGCTCTTTTAAACGCCGAGCCACATGCCTAAAGGGCGTGAAAAATATTAGGCAGGGCTTAAAATCCGCCGGCGATAAAATGTTTCGTGGAATGCGCATATGCGACACTTTTTTGTAGCTGAACATATAGTAAACCGCCACGCAATATGCTCAGTGACATTTAGATTTTGCGCATTGATACGTAAAACGTATCTATAATTTTTGATGTTCCATGCCTGTTATATATTGATTACCACATGTTTATCTTACACTTTATATCATTTTTATGCATTTTCTGGGACTAACCTATTAACAAGATGCCACAGTGCCAGTTCCTGTTTTCTGCTGTCTTTTTGTTTCAGAAATTCTATTCTGGAAATATCCTCGGAATTCAACGTCAATTTAACTGATTTATTTCTAGACCGAGGAGAAGCAGCAGCCCGAAGGAGAAGGCCGGAGGCCAGCTGAGGGAGGCAGGCGGGCCCACGGCGCAACCAAGGGTGGGCCCACACCACCAGCCCGCCTGGCCCACTGGCTGCCCTCCGACGCTCCCCTTTCGCCTATAAATCACATCTATTCGGGAAACCCTAAGTACCCGAGCGAAAATTCACGAAAAGTTCCGACGCCGCCGTCATCGTCAACCCTAGTTCGGGAGGGTTTCTGCAGTTCTTCTCGGCACTCTGCCGAAGGGGAAATCATCACCGGAGGGCTCTACATCACCATGCCTGCCTCCGGAGTGATGCGTGAGTGGTTCTTCACGGGACTACGGGTCCATAGCAGTAGCTAGTTGGTAGTCTCTCCACCTTGTGCTATCATGTTTAGATCTTGTGAGCTGCCTAACATGATCAAGATCATCTTTATGTAATGCTATATGTTGTGTTTGCTGGGATCCGATGAATTGTGAAGTTATGATCAAGTTTGTTCATCTATCTATATCATGTTTTATCTATGTTCCTGCATGCTCTCCGTTGTTAGTAGATGTTTTGGCCAAGTAGATGCTAGTGACTGCAAGAGGGGGTATTTATACTAGATAGTGGGTTCATGCCTCTGGAAGCCTGGGCTTGATTGACAGAAACAACTAAGGCTGTAGATGTGCTGTTGCTACTAGGGAGAAAATAACTTTGCTATGCTTATGGGTACGCTTATCTGTCGTATGCTTTGTTTACATTACACACTTTTCTTAATGCTATAATCCGTTGCTTGCAACTTAATACTCACGGGAGACCCGAAGCTATCCCGGTGAGTGGATTATTAGTCATAGATGCAGCTAGTAAGCGGTCTATGTATATTGTTGTAATGCCCAATAGATCTAACAGTGAACATGTTCTTGTCATATATTGCATTGTCATGCGTTTGCACTTTGTCAATTGCCCAGCTGTAATTTGTTTACCCAACATGTGTGCTTCTTTATCTGTCTTATGGAGAGACACCACTAGTGAACTGTGGACCCCGGTCCTTTATTCCACACTGATTCAAACACTGTTTTCACCACGCTCTACGATTACTTCCTCGCTGTTACCTTTTGTGTTCATCATCATATTTCACACCATATGTTTAATCCTTTGTATTCAGCAATCCGGGAGATTGACATCTTCCTGTTTCGTTGGTGTCGTGGTGGTGTCACGGCAGATGCCATAGGATGGCTTAAGTTGGGGGCTCGCTAGGACGTTGGGGGATCCGGGGAGGGTGTGCGCGCTCAAGAAGCACGCATGAAGAACAACCAAGAACTCACAAGAACAAGCAAGAACAAACCAAACCAAGAACAACCAAAGCACACCAAGATGTACCCTGCTTCGGGGCCCTCTTGAGGAGGTAACACCCCTACTGCAGCACTAGCCTACTCTCTTATATCTCAAAGGGAACAAGTACAAGTGCTCCTCGAGCTGTATGAAGCAACAATGGTGAGAGCTCTAAGAGGAAGATGGAACAGGGGGGAAATGAGGCCTCTCCTTCGTCGTCCCTCGCACTGGAGGATGTAGTGGTCTACTTATACACTAACCGGTTTACCTTTTTGCCCCTGGCCCATGATAATGGCATTGCCAAGAGGAAAAGGACAAGCCTCTGCCCCTGTCAATCCAACGGCCGGACTGTCAGGCCTATCTTGCCCCTTCGGGCAATGGCAGCTGTAGCCCACCGGGTCTAGGTCACATCCTCTTTCCCGAATTGGCCGAGTCAGCTCCTAGGTTGCTGCGCTCCCAGGAATCCCGTGGCTTGACCTGGCTGTCAAGTCCTAGCAGGCCTATCTTGCCTCTTCAGGCAATGGCAGGCGTAGCCCACCGGGTCTAGGCCATAGCCCCTTTCCCGAATTGGCCGAGTCAGCTCCTAGGTTGCTGCGCTCCCAGGAATCCCGTGTCTTCTGAGCCTCGGGCAGGAGGCCTGCAGGACCCGTGAACTTTACTGACATTACTCGGCCCCTGTGCATTATCCGACATTACTGGTAAGCCGGGTTCTTCCAGGCAACCCGGCTAGCTGAGCCGGATCTCTTCCAGGCAACCCGGCTAGTTGAGCCGGATCTCTTCCAGGCAACCCGGCTAGTCGAGCCGGGTCTCTTCCTCTGATCCGGCTAGACTTTGCCTGATGCCTCTTGGTCTCTTCCTGTCTTTAAACATGATCCGGTCCGAGTGATCCGGTTTGTGAGACCCGGATTGACTTTCCATTCCACCTCTTTGCCCTACCCGGGGGCAACTCCCCGACAGTAGTCCCCGAAGCTGGTGCGGTCCTACAGCCTCGGATGAAGGGCCGTAGCAGGTTAAAAACCAACGCCTTTAACCGAATTCCATATCACCCAATCTTGTCTCAGGATTTCCTGGGACACTTGGCAGGGAATCTCTGCACAAAGCCTCATAATCCGGGTCTCTGATTTGACATGTCACTGACAACATATTATCCGGATCCATCAGGTACTTGAGTGTTTTTGACTAAATGACCCGCCTCCTCGGTTTCTGTGCTGACCGGCACACTTGATCCGCAGCACCGCTTCCAATTCTATGATCCACCGTGTGCTTGAAATACACGGCCACAGCTACGACCGCAAAGTTTTGGTTCACACCTGATCCAGCCACACCCCGGAAATCGTGCGGTAGTGCGCCCGTTACCATCTAGGGGCTATAAATAGGGGTGCGGGGTTCCTCTTCTTCTTCCCCGCACCTCCCACTTCGAGAACTCCAACCCGCCGTCGACGCCGCCGCGATCTCGCCCTTGCGACCTTGCCGCGCCGGAGACCTCGACAACATCGGAGAAAAATCGCCGGAGCCGCGCACCGCGCCGCACGCCGCCGTTTCTCCACCGCGCTTCTTCTTCGCCGCACCACAACCGTGAGTTCCTCTTCTTCCGGCCATGGCGACCTCGAGCGAGTTCTTCTTTCGCCGTGAACTTGCACTGCTCTCCCTAGATTCACTAGCAAATGAGTCCATTGCCTCGCCTTAGTGCATTGCCTAGATCTCCTTTCTAGGTTTTGCGCTAGATTGCCCCAGATCGGCTTGCCACTTCATGAACAGTTCCACTTATTTTTACTCGGGATTTCATCTCTTTTTACTGCTGCGGTAGATCTTTCGTAACCCTAGATCCTTACAAAAAGGTGTTTTTAGTTACTAGCCGAATCACTTCTCCGCAGTAATCGGGCAACTCTATCCGGGATATCCTTTACCGAATCCCTTAACAGCTGATTCGGTATACCCTTATCCGACTTGTTCTAGATTTGATATTCCACATCTTCTAACTCGGCTATGTCCGATTTCTTGCAGGACTGATTCGGATATGCCGAAGCTTCCCCCCGGCAGCTGGGAGGGCTCTGATGTCACCAACGATGACTTGGAATGGCTGCGGAGCACCCGGCGTATAACATCTAACGTTATATGCCGAAAACCGGGGAAGGAACTCCAACCGGTCACCCAACCGGGTGAACGCGTTGTGTTTCTAGCGCATTTCGAACGTGGATTCGGACTTCCAGCGAGTGACTTCTTCCGGAGATTCCTAGATTTCTTCGGCCTGCAGCCTCACCACCTTCCGGCTAACTCCTTTGTCTCCTTGTCGCTTTTACCTCCTTTATGGAGGGATATCTCGGTCTCTGGCCGACTATCGAAACCTGGGCGAAGTACTTCCACCTCCGGAAACATACTATCCCGGGTAGTGACCCGAAGGTGATGACCGCCTGTGGTGCGTCAGCATTACCCCGAGGACGGGCTCCATCTTTCCCCGGATCACTGGCCTGGATACTTGCAAGAAATGGCAAAGTCCTTCTCTACGTGAAGAGCGCTGAAGGCCATGATGCCTCAACTGCCCGAGTTCAGATCGAGCCCCCGACAGCCGAACTGAATTTCAATATGATCCGGCTGACGCTCTCGCGGAGCTTCAAATCGTACACCAAACTCTAGAGGATTTCTGGAGAAGGGCCTGCTCTCGGACGATCTCCTCCGAGCCTTCGTCTCTCGCCGTGTCAGTCCTTTACAACAACGTCAGCACAAGATTTGCCATATGAGCGGTCTGCTAGATCCTACCCGGATCAGCAAACATGACCTCACCAGAGCTTCCGTCAGGAGACGGGTAAACGCTATTGCCTTCACCGAGATGTCGGATAAGTGGAAATGGGGCGTGGAGCCGTTCCACCGAGACGCACTTCCACCTCAGGTTAGTTCATCATCCCCGGATTAACCCATACTCCACCAAAATGCCATTGGACTAATCCGGATCTGCCTTGATTCTACTGCAGCTGTTCGACCGCCAGATCGCCGAAGATGGAGATCTTTCCACCAAGGTGTGGGCACGGGACCGCAGCCCGCTGCGCGAAGGCGAAGAGGATGCGGATACGGACGATTATTTGCCGATTCCGCGCGCCAAGCCTATCCGCAAGGGTAAGCAACCGTCTATTTACAACCTTTCCGAGGATGAAGATGATGATTGCTGGATCCTGGATCCTATTGATCCCATTCCGATTTCATGGTCACCACCTTGTGTTCCAGCCAAACCGGATGCTCAAGGGACATCTCGGAAACACCCTGACGCGTCCGGATCAGATGCCCCTCCAGCCAAGAGAATGAAGAAAACTGTCTCCAAACCGAATCGGCTGAAGGCCATGCCTACTACCAAGGGGTAATGCCAATTTTATTTGCTTTCTTCTTTTATTACCCGAGTCATCTTTATCCGAGTTAACTGTTTTATTTTACTCTATGCAGTGACGTCCTTGTCACCGAACAAACCCATTCATCCATCCTTTCTCCCATTCCTCCACTGGATACGGCCATGGAGCACCAGTCTCCTAAAAAGGCTGCCACTCTCCCGCGCGTGCCACAACTGCCAAAACTCCCCCGCCGGATCTCGTCCCAGAGTCGGTTATTGACCTGGAGAGTGAGGAAATCTCGGGTTCGACCCGAGATTCAACTTGGCCACGTCCTCTGAAGGAGTTGGAGAAGGAGAAAGCCAAGACTTCGGCTAAGACATTGACTAAGCCGGATCCTCTCCCTACCGCCAAGGCTCTGAATCAAGAGCAGCAGAAGAAGAAGAAACTGCAGCAGCAGCAACCTCTCGAGAAGCAGCAGAAACAGAAACAGGAAGCATCTAAACCACCCCAGCAAGCGTCACAGAACCAACCTAAGCAGTCAGACCCTGCCAAGACCTCGAGCGCATCACCTCTGCCTAAGCCGACTCCGGTTTCTTTTGGCACAACTCCAACAACCTCGGATAAGCAGATGGTCGCTAGTAAACCGGCTTCCGCCGCTCCATCAGTGACTCGGGTGCATGATCAGCTCTCTGAGGCGATTACTCGTGCCCGACTTAGCGGCCAGGTCTTGCCGAATCTCCGCACTCCGGGCGGCGACAAACTCGGCTCCGCAGAGGAATTTGTTAAGGCTTGGAACGCTGCGGACCTTGCCGAAGGCTCTTCTACAACAGCATCGCCACATCCGGCTGGGCCTAGCCGGATGTTTCAATCTCTACACTCTGTGCAGGCCTCGGTTACTGAAGCTAACCGGGTCTTCGAGGTAACAAAGCCGAATCTCGCTTTTAATTCACCATGATCACTCTATACTATCCCCAGTCCCCGAGATTCGGGTCGAATGACTGATACTCCTCGGAGTAAGAAAGTCATCCGGCTTGAATCTCTAACATTTGATCATAGACTTTGTGCTAGCCAAACAAAAAATCGTGGGACTTCCAGTCCCCGAGTCTCTTTTCAAATTGATTCGGTCAACTTTCTTTTTTATTAATCTCGGGCCTCCAGTCCCCGAGATTCGTTTTGGCTTCACGCTGTTAGTCTCGGGTGCCAGTCCCCGAGACTCTTTTTACGCCATTAACTCCTCTTCTTTCAGGAAACCACAACTGCTCGCAGCCGGATCTTTAAACAGCTAGTCCTGCAGCACCAGGCCCTCCAAGCTTCCTTTGATGCGCAAAGTGAGGAGATGAAAAAGAAAGATCAGGAGCACAAGCGCGCTTTATCGGAGGAGAAGTCAGAAGTGACCGGCTCCTGCGGGAGCTTGACCGAGTTGGAAAAGTGAAGGACAAGCTCAAAAAGACCGGGATACGCTGCAGAGGGAGAAAGACTCGATCCAGAAGGAGCGAGATACTTTCAAAGCCGGGATTGAGAAGCGGGCTGAATTGGACAAGAAAATCCAAACGCACGTTGCAGCCGCTGAGGCCGAAGCTCAAGCGGCGAAAGATGATCTGGCTGCTCACCAGGCGATCAGCGCGAAATGGCTTGCTGATCTCGCTATCCTCAATGAAGACATGGATCGTAAGCTTGCCGAATCCCTTTTTCCCTTCTGCTCTTATCCGCCTCATAATTTTTATTCCTTCTCGTCTAACTCAGTGTTAGCTCATCTATATGTAGGAGAGTTTACCAGCATCCGGTTTCAAGCCGCCAAAGCTGTGAGAGATGCCCGAGCTGAGAGGGCTAAGATTGCTGGGGCCCTCTGCCAGAGACGTGGGATATTGAAGACCACATTACTGCACTGAAAGCTCGGATTGCTCCTTTAAAGGAGTCCCACACTGCTCTGTTCAATGCTAGTCTCAAAGCCCACCAAGTTCTGTTTCCTGAAGTTCGGCAAGCCCAGTCAGCGGACGAGCTAATCAAAGACCTGGATCGGCAGAGACCCGGCTAAGGCAGTGGAGATCTTCGTCCGCCCGCGCTGGTGCTGACGCAGGTTTGCTATTCATCATGTCTTGGTATGAGCTCATTGATCTTGCCACAGTACGCTCCCTTCGCCAGGGTTCTTCATGGGCTTCAGATCCAGACCGGATCAAGATCCGTGAGGAAGCTGCTAACTTTATGGCCGAATTCGCCAACACCAAGCATCTTGATCTGCAAGCTCCGATCTACTCGGATGGGGAAGATTCTGAAGAGGAGGAATCAGATGATGCCTCACTTGACGACTACGCCGAGTCTGAGGCCGACTCTGGTGATTCGGCTGACTTCGCCGAACAACCTGCAGCTTGCGACTCGGCCAAGACCTCCAAGATGCCAGCCAGTGATTCGGCTGACACTGCCGAACAAGCTGTAATCCAAACTTCCAAGACGTCATCCACTGATTCGGCTAAGGCCACAGAGCAAATCACCGCCAAGACGTCAGTTGATCCGGATGTTCCGAATCTGCCAAGCCCTCAAGCTCTCCGTCCAAAGTCATTCCTGCAAGTGAGGACCCTATCTCAACCGAGGTTCCTCCATCATCCGAGTCCATCCCTGCAACCGAGACGCCTGCAGCCTAGGCTTCGTCCTGATTTATCTTAATGAAAAAACGTTAAATCCCCGGTATGCCGGGAGCAGATGTAATATACAATTTTAAGTTCCTTCGAGACTATTTCTATTTTGCTTAACATGATCCGGACCAGGTTTATGTTGGATCATTTTAAACCGAGTCCCCGAGTGTGTTTTCTTGTTTACTATTTTTACCGGATCTTTGCTCTTGTCTACCTTTTAGGTGTTTGACAGTCGAGTCACAAGATAGGAAACATAGCATACAATACTTGAACATTCGAGTTTTGGTTTAGAATCATCTAACATAAACAAGAAAGAAATAACAGGGGTTAGTAAACGACATGTGCCGAATCGGTTTCGGACCGAGTCCCCGAGTCCATTTTCATGTTTCCCATATTCTCCACCTCTGCTCTTGACTACCATTTTGGTGTTTGTCAGTCGAGTCACGAGATCAACAACACAGCATACATTACTTGAATTTTGGGACGAAGTTCAAAACAATTCGACACATGAACGGTATGGACAAAACAGTAGTAAAAAACACATGCATAAGAACAAGGCAGTCCCCGAGTCCAGACTCGGATTGCCGAAATTTCATTCATGATAAACTGAGATACATACATTGCACCCTTAAGAGTAAAAGGGTCGAAGCAGAGCTACATTCCAGGGTCGCTTGGTTTCCTCTCCGGGTCTGTCCAGGCCATCCTTCCTTTGTTCCTGTGCATCTACAAGGTAGTACGAGTCATTGTGCATAGCCTTGCTCACAATGAATGGTCCCTCCCATGGAGGTGATAACTTATGTCGACCCTTGCTGCGCTGCACCAGCCTTAGTACTAGATCTCCTTCATGAAATACACGAGGGCTGATCTTCCGACTATGATAACGTCGGAGACCCTGCTGATATACTGCTGTCCGAGACAGGGCCAATTCCCTTGCTTCCTCTAGCAGATCCACTGCATCTTCCCGAGCCTCTTTTGCCTCGGTTTCCGTATACATTGTCACCCTTGGTGCATCATATTCTATGTCAGTGGGTAGCACTGCTTCTGCCCCATATACCAGAAAAAATGGCGTATAGCCAGTTGACCTATTCGGCGTGGTCCTTAGACCCCATAGTACTGATGGTATTTCATCTATCCAGCACCCCGGAGTCTTTACCAGGGGTTCTATTAACCGGGCTTTTATCCCAGCTAATACCAACGCATTTGATCTTTCCACCTGTCCATTGGACTCTGGGTGTGCCACTGAGGCTATATCTAACCGGATCCCCTTATTCATGCAGAATCGGGCAAACTCTCCCACAGCAAAGTTCGTGCCATTATCCGAGATGATGCTGTGGGGGTAACCGTATCTCAAAATGATTTCTTTCAGGAAAGTTACAGCCGAATGACCATCCACTTTCCGGATCGGTTTTACCTCTATCCACTTGGTGAACTTATCTACCATCACCAGCATATGTGTCATGTTGCCCCTAGCCGGCTTGAATTCTCCCACCATATCCAAACACCATACAGCAAACGGCCAAGTGATAGGTATTGTTTTGAGCGCCGATGCGGGTAGGTGTGTCTGCTTGGCAAACCTTTGGCATCCTTCACATTTCGGACTATGTCCTCTGCATCTGCATGAGCAGTGGGCCAGTAAAACCCATGCCGAACACTTAGCCACCAGGGCTCTTGTACTGCAATGATGCCCACATTCTCCTTGATGTATCTCCAGGAGCATCTCCTTGCCCTCGGCTGGCTCCACACAACGTTGTAGCACCTCGGTTGCACTCCTTTTGTATAACTCCTTATTTATGATGGTGTAACCCTTGGATCTCCTCTGCACTCGCCTAGCTTCGGTTTCATCATTTGGTAAACTCCCCTCCGACATGAACTTCATGATTTCTTCAGCCCATTCCGGTACTGGATGTAAAGGGAATAATGTTCATCTATTTCCACTGGTTCGGCCGCCATTATCTCTTCTATCAGCCTTTGTCCATTCCCTAAGATTCGGTTAGCACCATCTTCTCTCTTCCCCTTTTTCCTAAGATTAGAGTAGCATTACCGAGTCTCGGTTCGCAGTCCCCGAGTCTCGCCATGCAGTCCCCGGGTCCTCCCAAATGTACCCGACATCAACATTCATAGGAACAGCTTCAGATTCTTGCTTCGGGATAAAAATCGACTCGGAATCAGGTGAAGGTTTGATTGAAGGGATCCTTAGGTGATTCAAGGATATCCCGGGTGGGATTGCATCCCTAGACGACCCGAGTTTTGACAAGATATCAGCAGCTTCGTTCTCCAGCCGAGGTATGTGCTTGTACTCGCAACCTTCAAAAAACCCTGAAATTTTCTGGACATGAAATCGATATAGTGCCATATTGGCATCCAGGGCATCCCAATTTCCAGAAGACTGCTGCACCACTAAATCTGAATCACCAAAACATTCTATCCGGCGGATGCCGATGTCCTTAGCCACATTAAGCCCATGGATCAGTGCCTCATATTCGGCCACATTGTTTGATGCTGAAAAATGAATCTGCAATACATATCGCAACTGATCTTGCTTTGGTGATGTGAGTACTATCCCAGCACCCAGTCCGATTTTGGTTTTGGAGCCATCAAAGTGCAACTTCCAGTAATTGTAATCCGGCTTGGGTGGTTCATATTGCATCTCTGCCCAGTCACAAAGGAAATCCGGTAAAGCTTGAGACTTGATAGCATCTCTTCTCTCATAATGCGGGGTGTAAGGAGACACTTCTATTGCCCATTTGGCAACTCGGCCAGTCGCATCTTTGCACCCAATGATCTCCGAGATTGGAGCTTCGCATACAACGGTGATCGGATGCTCCTGGAAGTAATGTTTCAACTTCTTGGCCGCCAGGTATACACCATATGTCATTTTTTGGTAGTGAGGATAATTTTGCTTTGAGGTTGAGATCACCTCGCTTAAATAGTACACCGGTCTTTGCACGGATCTACCCTCCTCATCTCGCTCTACCACTATAACCACACTTACGACTCGGTTAGTGGCCGCAATGTAAAGTAACATTGGTTCATTCGGCAAAGGTGACGCCAGAATTGGTGCAGTGGACAACATCTTTTTTAATTCATTGAAAGCCGAATCTGCTTGCGGGGTCCACGTGAACCCGGTGCTTTTCTCATCAATTGATATAAGGGCAAGGCTTTTTCTCCTAGCCGACTCACAAATCGACTTAGCGAGGCTAGACACCCGGTAAATTTTTGTACATCTTTTAGACATTTAGGCAATTTCATGTTTTCTATGGCCCGGATCTTAGCCGGATTCACTTCGATACCTCGGCTCGATACAAGGAAACCGAGCAACTTTCCAGCTGGGACCCCAAAGGTGCACTTATCCGGATTCAATTTCAACCGGTACTTTCTCAAGTTTACAAATGTTTCCTCGAGATCCTCGAGGAGAGTACGTTTTTCTTTAGTTTTGATGACAATATCATCGACATACACCTGCACATTTTTGCCCATTTGAGATTGTAAGCACTTCTGCATACATCTCTGATAAGTTGCACCGGCATTTCTCAAACCGAAACACATGACACGATAGCAATACGCCCCATACGGGGTAATAAAAGCAGTCTTTATTTGATCTTTGGGGTTCAGTGGTATCTGGTGAAAACCAGAGTACGCATCAATAAAAGACAACAACTCACACCCAGCAGTAGAATCGATCACTTGATCAATCCGAGGTAAAGGAAACGGATCCTTCGGGCACGCCTTGTTCAGGTTGGTGAAGTCGATGCACATACGCCACACCTTGACCACCGCTGGTTCATCCTTCTTCTTCTCTACCAGAACCGGATTGGATATCCAGTCTGGATGCAACACCTCCATAATGAATCCGGCTGCAAGTAGCTTAGCCAGCTCATCAAGCACCACTTTTCTTCGGTCATCTGAAAGACGACGAGTCGGTTGCCTCACCGGCTTCACCTCCGGCCGGACAAATAAAGAGTGCTCTGCCAACTCCCTCGGAACACCAGGCAGGTCCTTAGCCGACCATGCGAAGATATCCCGATTCTCACGGAGGAAGTGACAGAGCGCGCTTTCCTATTTCTCGCCCAACCCGGCACCAATGATGGCCATGCGCTCCGGATACTCCGGGTCAATGGGGATCTTCTTTGTCTCCTTGGGCACCTCAAATGTTGCACCTGCATCCGGATTGGTCATGGCCAGCACCGAGCTGAGCTGACTTTGCCATTGCCACTACTTCATGCATCTTGCTCTTCTCCGCCTGGATCACCAACGACTCGGCTAAGGTGGAACCAACCGTGGCACACTGTATGGCCTTCTTGTAATCTCCCGCAACGGTGATGATACCATTTGGGCCAGGCATCTTCATCTTGAGGTAGGCAACATGAGTGGATATCATGAACTTGGCTAATGCCGGCCTGCCGAGCAGAGCATGGTATGGGCTCTCCAAGTCTACCACCTCGAATTCGAGACTCTCCAGTCTGTGATTGTCCTTGGTACCAAACAGCACATCCACCCAGATCTTTCCCATTGGGGAACAAGACACCCCGGGTACTATACCATGGAAGGTGCAACTGCTCTGCTGCAGCTGATTCGGCGAATAACCCAACTTGACCATTGTGTCCCGATACATGATGTTTATAGCACTGCCATTGTCAACCAAGACTCGAGTGAATTTCACATTAATCTTTGGTCCAACCAAAGTCGGATCCACCACCAGTGCGTAGTTTCCTGGGCTGGGCATAACCCTGGGATTATCAGCCCTACTCCAAGTGATCTCCTGCTCGGACCAGTTCAGGTATTTTGGTACTGCTGGTGTGACTGCATTCACCTCCTTCGCCCTTCGTAGCTGACTTTTTTGTCAGTTGGCTCGGTCACAAAAACCACATAGCTTTGATGAGCTTCCTTGTAATCATTTCCGGGGTATCCACCTTGCCGACTTGGACCTGCATTGTTGTTGCCTCCCATATTTACCAGGTTAACCGGCTTTGTGGCTGCCGGCCTTGGAGCTCCTTCGTTCACCGGGGTTGCATTGGCTCCGGATAAAGGCGTATTTGGCCTGAAATTCGGTCTAGGAGCACCTCTCTGAGGTGGCCCTCTCTGACCTTCCGCCTGGATGCGATGATGCCAGCTACAATTCCGAGTTGAATGATTGGCCGGCTTGCGTGGGTCTGTTGTGTGATAACGGCAAGGCCCATCTATCATTGCCTCAAAAGTTAAAGGTGGACTCGGTCCATCCCACACTTTCTTTGGCCAAGCACCTTGATTCGGCCTCCAAGCTGGACCCTCATTTTTTGGTCTCTGGCTATCAGGATGATCCATATTTACTGCAGCAACCTGGTCTGAGCCGTATCTGTAATCCGGATCTCTCCTTTTATAACCGAATTCATGTCGGTCACTGGGCCTCAATGGTCCTGTTCGGTTGTTAACCGGTTGCCTCCTGCTAGTTCCCACCGCATCCAACGCTGGCTGCGTCGGATCGCCAAGAGCATATGTATCTGCTATCCGGATCATTTCGCCAGGTCTTTGGCATATCTCTCTGGAGCTTCTGCCAGAGCGGGGTGCCATGTCGGCAACCCTGCGCAAACCAAGAAATGGCCTGCTCCTCCACAACACCTTCACAAGAATTGCGAATGTTGCTCCACCGAGTCAAAAATTCTCGGTCTGTCTCCCGCTCTTCCTGCTGCATGCAGACAAGAGCTGAGGTCGGTTTGGCCTCTTGTACGTGCTGGAGAAATTGCTGTAAAAAGCCTGTTCCAATCCATCCAAGAATTGATACTGCCCTCTGGCAAATTGTTCAGCCAAATCCGGGCTGGCCCTTCCAACATATGCGGGAGATACCGGACCGCCCATCGGCGATTGCCCCCCGCAATGTGCACCGAGGATACATAGTCTATCAGCCAATCCTGCGGCTTGGTGCTGCCGTTATACGGCTTTGTGATTCGGCCAAGCTGAAACAATGGCACATTGGCTCGTTCATTATCCGAGGTCCAAAGCAGGAGGACCTGGTGGGCCTTGCTCTTCCAGCCTCTCGGACTGATAAATCCTATCCAACCTGAGACGCTGATCATCCGGAGCCAATGTCCGAGGTCCCAGCCTGGACGCAAGTGCATTATCATACGTTTGGTATCCGGCTCGCGCCATAGCCGAATTACCATCATCATAGTGGTAGCCCGCCTGGCCCCACCTTGTTGCTGCGCTTGCACCATCATTGCTGCTCCTGCCGGGGTTGATTCTGCCCAGGAGGACGAGGTGGTTGACCTCGGCCAGCCGAATTGCCCCTTCCGGCTCCCGGATTGCCTTGACCGCCATTGTTTCTGCTCTGGCCACCTCTTCCTTGTGCCGCTATGCTTGCCGCATACTCGGCATCATAGGCCTGCAGCTGCTTGCTCTTGCCCGAATTCACGCTCTGAGCCCGGTCAACTCCGACATGTGGAGATGACGCTTGCCCCTTGGATCTCTGGCTAACAGCCTTAGCCGACACTACCACTCGAGAACCACCAGCGTCCGGATTAGCTTTCCGAAAAGCCTCATTCTGCCGGTTACACACATCAACCAGCTCATTGACTCTTTCTGCCTGCTTGCGCCAAGCATCCCCGGTTAAAGTGGTAACTCGGCTCGCGCTGCCGCTGCAGCCCTAAGATTCTTGGCCGGGGAGCTATACACCGGCTTGCCTGTACCCGATCTATGACTAGTAGCCTTACTCGAGCTCGATCTTGCGGCTCTAGCTAACTCGTCATTGAGGTCCTTACCCCTGTTGCGCAAGTCAACTCTCTTGCGTGGGTGAGGCGCTACTGGAGTGAAACCATCGGTGATACCATTGGCAGCATTGTACTCTCTCATGTCTCTATCAAATGCTTGCCTAGACTCTACCACCAACCGGGCTTCTCTTTGCAACCTCAGGCGCTCTGCCTCTAACTGAGCTATAGTAAGCTCTACATTTGCCCCGGGCGCCACTGGCCGAGCCAACTTTTCGAGGACATCCTCTAAGGGAGCCTCCATACTTGACATGCCAAGTGGGCCAACCGGATCTGGTTTCTCCTTTGGGAATTTCGCCGTCCGAGTCGGCTTGTCAACCGGATCGGTTGGTGTGATCAGCTCCTCGGGTATGCTGTTGCCGGCATCTCCTTTGCCAGCTCCAGCACTTGCTCCGGTCATCATCACTTCCACGCTACTCCCGGGGCGAGCGCTACGCCGTCCGAGAGCTGCGCGGAAAGGGAGGATCCTCGGCCACGAGCACCTGCGCCGGGTACTCGCGGACAAGCTCGGTGGTGACGTAGGTGAGGAAGCTGCCGAACTGGATGAAGTGTCCATCCACAGGGAGTGGTCCTCCCGCGAAGCAGCCGGCGTTGTCGCTGATGAAGGTGAACCCGCCGTAGTTGCAGACGAGCCCTGACCGCACTCGCACGCCGGAGCTGGTGACGGAACCCGTCCGGATGGAAACCCCAACCAACGCCACTGCTTGCCCCACGGTGGGCGCCAACTGTCGTGGTGGTGTCACGGCAGATGCCATAGGATGGCTTAAGTTGGGGGCTCGCTAGGACGTTGGGGGATCCGGGGAGGGTGTGCGCGCTCAAGAAGCACGCATGAAGAACAACCAAGAACTCACAAGAACAAGCAAGAACAAACCAAACCAAGAACAACCAAAGCACACCAAGATGTACCCTGCTTCGGGGCCCTCTTGAGGAGGTAACACCCCTACTGCAGCACTAGCCTACTCTCTTATATCTCAAAGGGAACAAGTACAAGTGCTCCTCGAGCTGTATGAAGCAACAATGGTGAGAGCTCTAAGAGGAAGATGGAACAGGGGGAAATGAGGCCTCTCCTTCGTCGTCCCTCGCACTGGAGGATGTAGTGGTCTACTTATACACTAACCGGTTTACCTTTTTGCCCCTGGCCATGAGACAATGGCATTGCCAAGAGGAAAAGGACAAGCCTCTGCCCCTGTCAATCCAACGGCCGGACTGTCAGGCCTATCTTGCCCCTTCGGGCAATGGCAGCTGTAGCCCACCGGGTCTAGGTCACATCCTCTTTCCCGAATTGGCCGAGTCAGCTCCTAGGTTGCTGCGCTCCCAGGAATCCCGTGGCTTGACCTGGCTGTCAAGTCCTAGCAGGCCTATCTTGCCTCTTCAGGCAATGGCAGGCGTAGCCCACCGGGTCTAGGCCATAGCCCCTTTCCCGAATTGGCCGAGTCAGCTCCTAGGTTGCTGCGCTCCCAGGAATCCCGTGTCTTCTGAGCCTCGGGCAGGAGGCCTGCAGGACCCGTGAACTTTACTGACATTACTCGGCCCCTGTGCATTATCCGACATTACTGGTAAGCCGGGTTCTTCCAGGCAACCCGGCTAGCTGAGCCGGATCTCTTCCAGGCAACCCGGCTAGTTGAGCCGGATCTCTTCTAGGCAACCCGGCTAGTCGAGCCGGGTCTCTTCCTCTGATCCGGCTAGACTTTGCCTGATGCCTCTTGGTCTCTTCCTGTCTTTAAACATGATCCGGTCCGAGTGATCCGGTTTGTGAGACCCGGATTGACTTTCCATTCCACCTCTTTGCCCTACCCGGGGCAACTCCCCGACAGTTGGGGCAAAGTACTTTGATTGTATTGTGTGCAGATCAACGTCAGTAATCGGCGCCACTAACACCGTGTTGAAGCTCTTCCAATTCCTACTGGATCTGACAACCTTGGTTTTGTAATCAAGGTAAACTGCTGCTACATTACATCATACCTTTCTCTTGGGGTCTCCAACGAACGTGTGTTTCCACGTCATCACGCATTGATAGATACAATCAGGTGCAAATTTTGCAAATTCGGTGCCATGGACACATAAGACACACCACAATTTCCTATCATGTTAGGTACAATGTTTCGTGACACATAACTTAAGCACAATCAAATTAAAACAAATAATTTGCTGCATTTCAATCAGATCGCAATGCCGTTTTTACTAAGATATAAAATTCAATTAATTTAAGATATAATTTTCAATTCGTAAGATATAAGTTTCCATTAAGTTATAGACTTACAGTGCAACCATGTCTTCATGGACCCATTCCTTGGATGGATCTCCACTACTCGTTCTAATGATTTAAAATTAAAGTTTGAGCTCTTTTTAGTTCAGCAAATCCAAATCTACTAAAACAACTACTAGAGGGTCCCTCTTTAGCAAATAGATGATTGATTTTGCTGGAGTTTTTTAGGGTCTCTTCGTTCTCCACTCCTCGTCGTCATGGAGGGGGTGGAGCATCACGGAGAATCATGACCATTGCATAAACTCACTACCTAAATTATAAATTTGATTATATCTCAATACGTGCTACCGGTGGGATAGCCATGCATCATTTATATCGTGATTTGTTCGTGCCTTCAATAAATTGTCACTAATCTCGGCAACATTCAAGACCATGCCAACAAATGAGTTCGACAAGAGTGTGCCCCTATATGGCTATATTTTCGACAAGAGTGTTTGGCCACACGCTAATACAAGGCATGGATATTGATGAGATCATATCAGTTGATGAGTCTGACGTATGGCCAACGTCTTTACAACTCAAAATTCAAATTGTAGTGCACTAAGTGAAGCCTCATTTAGAGCGTATATGTAACGGCTGGACCGGCTCTATCACATTAAATGAATAGATAGATTACGCAACGGATATAACATTTCTGGAAAAAGAAAGCCCGAGCACGTGTTCCTCATGTCCTCACGGAGTTTTGCTCGATGTTTTTGAATTGGACGGCGTCACCGTTAGTATCAATTTATATAGGAACTTCGATCTCTCAAACAATTGTGAGAATGTGTAATTCATTAATACATAGAAATATATCGCTTTCATTAAAAATCAAACATGTTGTAACGCACAGATTTGCTCATATCATCCTTAAAAATCAAATATCATCTCCCTTTACACATGGTCGCCATCATGGCTAAACCCAGAGGCACACTCAAAGCACAAGCCGTAGGTTAGCAATAAATGTCACTACTATATATAGCAGGAGAATGATGAGCTAATTCAGATACCAAACATGACGAACGGAGTCAAAGTATTTTTTCCCTTACAAGTGAAATAAAGCTAAAACAAGATTTCGTCATGGCCGTAAAGCACAAACCCATGAGTAATATAGAGCTATAGTGCCCATCATGACATGGACAATGATGAGGCGATACAGAAATTCCGAAAGCACGGAGAATTCAGTGATACAAAAGTAGGGAAAGCCGTAAAAGGGCGACCCTGATTCTGAATAACCAGACGCACTAAGCCACTAACCACAGAGCAGTCAGTAATCACCGAAGCCGGCCGGGGAAGGACACGAAAGTCGACGACCAAACAAAACAAACGTCCGTCACCGTTAGTAGCAGCGCGCTGTCTGCTTAAACGGCACCCCGTCCCCGCTCCGGCCCTCAGCTTATAATACTCTCTCCTCCTCCTTCTCCCTCTCAGGCCATCCACCACCTGCTCTTCCGCGGTTCCGACACCCATTCTCCTCTCCGCATTTCTTCCACACTCGCCCGGCCGGCTGCTTCTATCTTCTCACCGCTCTTGGCGAGCTGGCGAGGGTCGCTGCCATGGCCATGGAGAAGGTGGACGGCAAGGACCGGGAGAAGATCGAGGCCGTCCGCAAGGCGATGCGCAAGCAGGCGCCGCTCTCCGCCAAGCAGGTACCACTCCATCCCGTGCTCGCATCCTTCTTCCTCGATCTCTCGGCAGAAGCAGCGAGTATCTTGGATCGTTTTCTTGACGCTGGTTTGTTCGTGCTTCTCTCTCCCTCAGGCGCTGTACTGCAACGACGCGTGCGTGGAGCGGTTCCTCCGGTCGCGCGGGGACAGCGTGAAGAAGGCGGCGAAGCACCTGCGGGCCGTCCTCTCCTGGAGGGAGACCATCGGAGCAGGTTCGTCCAGCTTCCATTCTCTCTCTCTACTACCTGAGATTCTGAGAATGTGATTTCCCGGCCGGTCCTGTTATTTTGAAATCCGTGGGCCGTGAACAGAAGTGGCAGTTCATTAATGGATGGGGGGCGCTGGCATGCGTGCTCTGTTTTGTTCTGTTCTCATACCTACGGCACAGTTTATTTTAGTCAAGTTACTGTGCGTCCAATTAATTGCGCCGGGTTGTTTGCTTGCTTGTTTCCTTCCCATATGCAAGGAAGTACAGTGCGTCTACTCTTGTTGGTATTTATTGTGTTGTGTTGTGTTGAGCAGATCACATCATCGCCGACGAGTTCTCCGGCGAGCTGGCCGACGGCATGGCGTACGTCGCAGGGCACGACGACGAGAACCGGCCTGTCGTGGTACGCTTATAGCACCCAACTCTAGTTGGGCATGAATGTGGACGCGAGCTTAGCTCTAATTCGGAAGGTTTTTCTTGGCAGGTGTTTCGAATCAAGCAGGATGACTACCCCAAGTACCAGCCTCAGAAATCGTAAGAACAAAAACCCCTCGAAATCTTCCTTGCTATTAGTGATTGGACTTGGAACTAGCTAGGTAGCTAACAGTGATGGGCATGCAATGGTTCTTGGTTCAGGTTCGTGCGGTTCCTGGTGTTTACGCTGGAGGTGGCCGTGGCGTCCATGAACCGCTTCGTCGACCAGTTCGTCCTCCTCTTCGACGCAAGTAAGCACTACACACCTCTGCGATCTCTCCACTCTACACTTCCCGTTTTGATAAAAAAGGAAAGCGAAAGCAGCAGCAGATAACGCGCAGTAGTGGTCGCTCGCATTTGACATTGCTCTGCAAGCGCACTGACTTGGACTGGCACCAGTCCGTCATCAGTACCCTCTCATCCAGTCAGAGCCGCGCACATGCGGACGGCCGGAGCGGAGAACGAAGAAGCACATTCGCATTGCACGAACTGCACTTGCTCTGCGCCCTGCTCTCCTTGTCTCCCTACACTTGCTCGGCGCATAGTCAAGCGCGGTCCCCGGGCTTGACCACCGGTTGCACAGTTATCGCTACAGTTTTATGTTTTGTGGGCGAGCTTCCCGCCGGGCGCGGTTTGAATCGTGCTGAAAATGTTTGGGTGCCGAGCTGCTCGCGTGGAAAGCAATGGCCGTAGCCGTAGAATCTGCAGCAAAGTGGTATGGGCCGTTGACGGGACGAATCGAATCTTACGGTATGTGATTGTTTCTCGCAGGCTTTTTCCGGTCGGCGTCGGCTTTCCTCAACCTGCTCATGGGCACGCTCAAGATCGTCGCCGACTACTACCCCGCCCGCCTCCACCGCGCCTTCGTCATCGACCCGCCATCCCTCTTCTCCGTCATGTGGAAGGTAAACTAACTAACATCACATCATCCATGAAATCAATGATCACGTCAATGCTGCATTACTCGTCGTTGTTAGTAGAAAGTGATAGAAACGTGCTCTGTTTTGTTATAGGGAGTGAGGCCGTTCGTGGAGCTGGCGCCGGCGACGGCGACGGTGTGCTCGCTGGACTTCGAGGACTCGCTGGAGGACGCGTCTTTCACGGCCTACCCGCGGACGGCGTCGCTGCGGTTCGAGCCCTCGGGCGCGGCCGTGCTGACGGCGATGGGGAAGGTCACGGGCGGCGGCGGCGCCGTGGGCTCCGCCTCGTCGCGCTTCGCGTTCAGCGTGTCCGACAACGCGCTCAAGCCGTGGTACCTCTCCACCACGCCAGCGGCGGCGCCCGTGGGGGTGGGCCCGCGCTCCGTCGTGCCCTCTTCGAGCCCTTCCCTCGTCGGCGCGTCCCCACTCTCCGCGCGCTCCTTCTCCTTCGCCTCGCCCGCCGCGCGCTCCACGCCGCCAATGCCCATCCAGCAGCAGCAGCAGCGCGGCGGCCGCGCGCCGCCAATGCCGCCCGCACCCAAGGGACACAAGACTCCTCCTCCCGCTCCTCTCTCGACGCCGCCGCAGCTGCAGCAGTTCCCGAGGACGCCGCGGCCGTCGTTCCTGCAGTCGCCGTTCACGTTCCGGAAGGACGGGCAGGCCAGCCGCGGGGAGCGGGAGCGCGAGTCCTTCCTGCCCTTCCTGCGCTTCTACCGCCGGCCCTACGACGAGATATCGTACCGCGCCAGGATGCGGCCGCCGCTCGGCGGGCTCATCGCCATCGTCGACGACAAGTTCAGGCAGCAGAAGCCACAGCAGCAGCAGCAGCAGCAGCCCCTGCGCCGGCACGCCGGGGTGCTTCACCATCACCACCAGTACCAGCAGCAGCACCACCATCACAACCACCAACACCAGAGGATCTGATCACTCAGACTCGTGCTTGCTGCCGTACGTGCCGGGCTTCGATCGATCTCCATACAGCTTACAACATAATCCAATGCTATATCTTCTTGCTAAGTCAATCTTTTTGGCAATATTCCCCCAGTAGTATTTAGTATGCCTATGATGATACCTTCTTCATCGAGCCAGTGTAAAATAACACCCATGAATGAAATTGTGAGTAAAATCGATCCCCTTCCTGCTCCGAGCTTGTTCTCTGTATCATACCGTGGAATGCTAACTTCCTATTTGTCGATCACGCATGTTCTCGGGTCAAAACTATCCACAAAATGTCTACTCTTACGACGTTAGTGATCGATGGACGTCACATTGGTAACTCATATCACGCCACGATCCAACAACACATTTCGAGGGAGAAATTAAACAAGCTGTGCCGGTTCCATGAATGATGATGATGCATGATTTGTTACTACTCTCAGCCTGTGATGATGCAACCATGGACCGTTGAAAATTTTCAAATGCTGAGAGAAAAGCAACTTATATACGTGGAGAGTCACGACGGTTTCTTCCTTTTCCGATCTTTGGCAGCAACCTTGTCGGCTACCTCGGTAAGCACTCACAGATTATTAAGCACAAGTATTCCATGGAGCCTACTTGTATATACGAGTTCCAATACCTTTCGGTTTGTTTTCTTCCCTTCGTTCGTAAGTTGGTTTTACTTTGAGGAGATGATCGATCAGAGTAGCTAGGGTTGACGCTTTAAGCCTTTTTCCCGCAAGAGCTTACAAAAAGGAGCACCAAAGCAAAGCAGGCTATGCATGGAATTGAACGACGGTGCACATCATTTTCTTGACTACTGAATTCAAGTTTAAACTTTTAAATCGGTAGTAAGCATTGCGATGCAGCCGGCGTGAACAGCCTCTTTTCCTCGAGCTCTGGTAAAGCCATGAACAGTGGGCATGCAATCTTCTTTTGCTGCGAGAGCTACGACCAAAAACAATCGATCGATCGCCTGCAAAACTAGTGTGAGCGAACCAGTTTGCTTTCATTGATCCAGAGGCAGGATCTGGTTCGTGTCGTGTGGACCTAGATCGCTGGCTATATACTAGGAGGAGCTGCTTTGGTTCTGTCCGAGAAGGATCGATCACCGCTCCATTGGTGTTTTAGTTAAACAAATTAATTATAGTGCAACAATCTATTCTTTTCATGTGATTACATGAAACACTGCTCGCTTTTTAATGGACAGCGTGCTGAAAATTTACTAGTATTCTACGCTTGCCCTGAAATGTTGCTGGTGTCTGGTGTAGTTAAATCAAGAGTATATGTGTATTGTGATGTAATGTAAGGTGCAATATCCGCATGGACCAGTTTGTATGACTCATCTTTCCACACAAGGAGCTCGCTCATCCAGTGCACTCTTGAATACGCACTCTGTTTGTAAACACCTTGATGACTTCCAAAGAGCCCTCAAAAGAACAAAAAAGACTACATATCTACATACCATGATTGGAATCGTCTTGAATTCAATCTTGTGTTGTACTCGAGGGATTATCCTGAATTCATTTTCGGTAATAAGAGATAGAAGAAAAAATAAAAATAAATTTCAAATGTTTCTTTTGTTTGCCTTTTTTAGTATCCTTTTTTGATTATACGAAGGGAATAACCTGCTCATTATAGGCACGATACCACATGGCATAAATGTAGGACTACCAATTTTTTTCTCAGGAGAGAAACAATTATTTTAACTCACCAATATGAACTGCTCAGCCCGTATATTAGAGTTCGCGCAATTGAAACTGACGAGAGATTCTTTTATTCAAAAGAATTTGATATGTACTGAAATGTTGCAGGATTCGAGAGTGTATCTGGTGTAGTTAAGTGGAGTATATGTGTATTGTGTCGATATGTAATGTAAGGGCAATATCTGCATGGACTAATGTGCATAACTCATCTTTCCACGCAAGGAGCTCGATCATCCAGTGCACCCTTGAATGTGCACTATGGTTGTAGACACCTTGATGACTTCCAAAGGGCCCTCAAAAAAAAATTTACCATCTACACCATGATTGGAATCGTCTTGAATTCAATCTTGTGTGGTAGAACATATATCCGGAATTTATTTTTAGTAATAAGGGATATAAGAAAAAGTAAAAATATATTTCAAATGATGATTTTCTCTGCCTTTTTTGAATATACGAAGGAAATTACCTGCTCATTAAGGGCACGGTACCTCAAACTATAAATGAACTGCTCAGCCCGGATATTAGAGTTGAGCTATTCTTTGATTCAGAGGAACTTGATATGGATCTTGTAGTTCGTAAGACTGCAGTCTTAGGATTTTGTTCTCCTAAGAACACTACAGTTTGGAGGAGATTTTCCATCCACTTAAAATCTCTTGCAATATTTGCTTTGTTTTCCTTGTTGTTCAAACACTCATGATCCTAATTCATCTGGGGCTCCTTGGATTCAAGGGATTCTCTTAGTGTGACAAAGGATTTGGATCTTCAGTAATTTTGTACTTCGGTCATTAAGTTCTCGGGATTGGAATTTCTACGAATTTTTGCTAGGGATTCCTTTGTACTCTAATTCCGAGAAGACTTTTCCTCCGCTTAAACCACTTGTTTCATTTAGTTTTTCCTACAATATCACACTCGTTGGTTTTCATTTTTGTAATTTCCTAGAATTCGAGATTCAAGAGTACATACACACCAATCCTGCTTCATTCATATATTTTGAGAATCCTCCAAATCATAGAAGCATAAATGCCCTTTTTGGCTTAAAAATTGTTATTTCCCAGTATTCCGATTCATCTGAGTTTTTCATATAGAGTTCATATGAACTGCTTAGCCCGGATATTAGAATTCGCGCAATTGAGACCGACGATGGATTCTTTTATTCAAAAGAATTTGATATGTACTGAAATGTTGCAGGATTCGAGACTGTGTCTGGTGTAGTTAAGTGGAGTATATGTGTATTGTGTCGATATGTAATGTAAGGGCAATATCCGCATGGACTAATGTGCATAACTCATAATTCCACGCAAGGAGCCCGATCATCTAGTGCACCCTTGAATGTGCATTATGGTTTTAGACACCTTGATGACTTCCAAAGGCCCCTCAAAAGAACAAAAAAGACCATATATCTACACCATGATTGGAATCGTATTGAATTCAATCTTGTGTGGTAGAACATATATCCTGAATTTATTTTCTGTGATAAGGGATATAAGAAAATGTAAAAAATTCAAATTATTATTTTATCTGCTTTTTTGAATATACGAAGGAAATTACCTGCTCATTAAGGGCACAATACCTCAAAGTATAAATGTATTTCAACTCACCAATATGAACTGCTCAGCCCGGATATTACAGTTTACGCAATTGAAACTCTCGAGCTATTCTTTGATTCAGAGGAATTTGATATGGATCTTGTAGTTCGTAAGACTGTAATCTTAGGATTTTGTTCTCCTAATAACACTATATTTTAGAGGAGATTTTCCATCCACTTAAATCTCTTGCTATAGTTGCTTTGTTTTCCTTGTTGTTCAAACACTCATGATCCTAATTCATCTGGGGCTCCTTGGATTCAAGGGATTCTCTTAGTGTGATGAAGGATTTGGATTTTCAGTAATTTTGTACTTAGGTCATTCAGTTTCCAGGATGGGAATTTTTACGAACTTTTGCTAGGGATTACTTTTGTACTCTAATTCCGAGAAGACTTTTCCTCCGCTCAAGCCACTTGTTTCATTTAGTTTTTCCTACGATATCAAACACTTTTTGGTCTAAATTTTTGTACTTTCCTAGAGTTCGAGATTCAAGAGTACATACGCTCCAATCCTGCATTTTTTATCATTCATATGTTTTGCGAATCCTTCAAATCAAAGAAGCAGAAATGCCCCTTTTGGCTTAAAAAATGTTATTCGCAATATTCCAATTCATATAGAGTTCATTTGGTTCATGAGAATATGAATCCTTTGAAATTCACATGAATTGTTTTTGTACAATACAATAATTCCATAGAATTTCTAGCACGACCTCTTGTAAAATTTCCTATGTTTCACATATATGATGTGTTCCAAGAAGTGGTCATCAGCCATCTACGCTACACCATCGCCCAGACTTTCTGTGGGGCAAAAGGCTCTGTTGCAAAGATCTTTTGAGGCGTGGTATGACCGTATAGGCATAGGCCCGGTGCCTCCCTTCCCTGGGTTCCGTGCATGTGCATATCTCCATGTACGTATTTTCAGACTACATACTCAGAGTATACGGATGCCTCATGCGTACAGTCTGCTGTTCCCTTTGATGCAAAAAGCTCGCACTAGTTTTAAGACCGAAAATCGAGGTGAGGAAAGAAATGATCTTCCTCTCATGGAATTTTTAGACGCATTTTAATAAAGTGCCCCAACTAATTATGTATTTATTTTCAGATTGCATATTGAAAGTATACGCATGCAGTAGCCTGTTCGCTTGCTCCATGTGCGTACCTGAGACTGGTTCAGACTTTAAGCGTGCCGTGGAGTTGACCCACGCTGCAAGAGAATTCAGGTGAAATACGCACAGAGCTCGCATGAGTTTAAATTTTAAGACTCAAAACAATTCGCTCAAATAACTTGCTGAAACACGCACAGAACTCCATTCTCGAAAGGAAAAAAACGAACAGAACTCGCACGAATTTTAGGACTGAAAATTCGCTCAAATAACTTGCTCTTCTCCCATGGACAAACGGGCAAACGCAAGGCGGATACCGTGAAGTCACGGACCGGCCGGCAGAGACCTGAGGTCACCATGCACCCATCGACCATCGTACGGGGCTACAACGGGACAGCAGATAAACGGTCGGCCTGCTCGGCGTTGCGCATCGGAGAGCACACGCTGCGAACAACGGTGTCGTGCGGTCACCGGCGAAGCCGTGGCGGAGGACGAGGACGACACGGCAGAAAAATACTACCCTCGCCCACGAATGCTGCCGCGCGCCCGCCGTCTCCCCCACGCAGACGACCGCACGAGCGCACGGCCGTCGCTCCACGAATGCAACCAGCGTTTCTTTACTTTACTCCTTTCAAGCGAACGAACACCGACCAGAAACAAGCGTACGTAGGTTGGACTCGGGCAGTTGGTCGCGTCAGTTTCTTTTCTTCTCCGATCGATCAGCTTCTCCGTGGCGCCACCGTCGGCCTCGGGAGCGCGCGCGGGCGGGTGTCCGTAGCCGCCGTCGTGGCGCGACGCCGGCATCGCGCTGCCGCCGCGCGCCCGGCGCCAAGGGGAAGCTCCAGGGCCTCCGCTTCGATCGGGGCCAGTGGCTTATGCTGCTGATATAGATGCAGTGGTAGTTGGGCGCGCGCGCCGCGCCGCGAACGCCGGCGATGGCATCGTTGTTTGGGCACGTGCACCTACGTACGCACGCTGTCGCTTCGCCCGTCCTTGGCGCCTACCGCCGTGTCCGCTTCCCGTCCAGGCATTTCTTGCTTGGGTCTGACCTTGGCATCAGTATTGTGGTA
Organism: Poa pratensis; assembly: GCA_947311845.1. Classification (NCBI taxonomy): domain Eukaryota; kingdom Viridiplantae; phylum Streptophyta; class Magnoliopsida; order Poales; family Poaceae; genus Poa; species Poa pratensis. Next base: position 32,640,492 of record CAMZMU010000054.1, read on the forward strand.
TAAGCCTGGAAGGCTAATACTGTACTATATTATTAGTACTGTACCGTAAGTCTATTGATGTTGCTCTGTTCTCTTGCCCTTGTTTGGTCTTCTGCCGCGAGCTGCTAGTGTTTGGCTTGCGTGTCTCGGGAGCTTGATCGTTCACGGTCACGGCTGGCCGGTGTCAAGGACGTCATGTACTGTACTGTGAGCTTACTTAACTGCGCGGTGTTTGATTCTTGTGAAGCAAGGAGCTTGGTTAAACACAAGCTAAGGTGGGTGAGCATTTTTTAAGCACTTGGTAGCGGGAACCAAGTATCTCACACAAATTCGAACTTGGCCAAATTGGACCCCTAGTGACACTTGGATACAGTCATACAAAAATCTTCCTAGACATTCAGTAACATTACCGATTTGACAATGAACCTTATGTGAGATTTCACATATTCCGATTTCAAAAACATAAATCTAGACATTCAATAACACTACCGCCTGGCAAGTTCAGAACTGGGACAAGGTTCGTGCTAGCTTTGTTTCCCTTTTATTCAGATATATCAAGAGTATTTGTATACATATAATACTCTGAACACGGCAATACAGTATTACAACAAAACGTATAATGTCCAAAGTGTCCTGGCTTCAGAGCGATCGATATCGTTATTTCCTTGTCTGACCGCAACAGTACCAACAGGAAGAGCTCCAATAGCTTCTTAGTTAAACAGCAGGCTGAATTCCAATAATACCGCGTCGTCAGAAACGTTGTCAATTCACGATTAGACACGAATTGGAGGTTTTTTGCGAACGGCTAAAAAATTTGTGGTAGGTCTGTGCGATTCAAAACAAAAGTGGTACCAAAATGCGATTGTGTCGTGAAATGTGGTAGTTTTGTGCTATCAACTCAAACTGTTACCGCCTGGTAAGTTCAGGACTGGGACAAGGTTCATGCAAGTTCGTGCTAACTTTGTTTCCCTTTTATTCAGATATCAAGAGTATTTGTATACACATTATACCCTGAACACGGTAAGATGTATAATGTTCAAAGTGTCCAGACTCCAGAACGACGACATCATTGTTTTCCTTGTCTGAAAGCAACAGTACCAACAGGAAGGACTCCAATAGCTTCTTGGTTAAACAGCAGGTTGAATTCCAATAATACCTACAGTTTATTGGAAGACATATTTTATAAGTAGGCTCAGGGTGTTAGAGAATCGTCTGCACAAAATACTTATTTGCACATGCATTCACTTAGTATTGCTATTACTGTCGGGCTCTTTCCTGCAGATTAGAAAACAAAGGAAGGGTTGGCATTTACCGCATCCGATTCTGGCTCCTGCATTTCTGTTGATTTACTGAGTTCATGGCCACCTACAAAACATTAGAGGAACATGGTAAGGAGCAGTAAAACATGCAGAGCCGCCTAGACCTATACCAATGGTAATACAGATGTTCAGGACCCTGAAGTTCACCAACTGTTCCAGAAAACAAGGAAAAATACATGCTGATGTTTCAAGTGCAGCAGAGCACAGGTAAGTTTGGACATGTGAAGGGAAACCGTTGGATCAAACATTGCATGTATCATACTCGTGGCATCTCTCATCGTCTCTTTATAAGATTGAGTGCAAAATGAGGTCAAATATTGTAATAAGATCTTTTTTCTCCTAGCATCCAAATGACTACTGTGGCAGATTGAACTGTGTGTAGTAGGACATGTATACAACACCAAACACTGCTTGACAATTGAGGCAATTAAACATGAAAAACTCATTACAAATGCTTTTCTTCATTTAAAGTGATAACATTTTGCTCCTAGGCTATTGTGATTAAAAGAGAATGATGTCTCATCAAGCCTATGTTATGCATAACAGGAACATATTTTAAAATACCGAATAGTAGTTCAGTGCCTTCGATTGCTGAATGACTCATGGTACAGTAATCTTTTCCTAGTGAGTTGTGCTCTGCAGATCGCACCATAATATCCGTACAGTCATAATAGGTTTGATAAAATCTCATATCGGTTGGATATAGTAATGGCAAATTAATTTAGTATGATTTTACCTAAACATGTTTACGCCATGGCCGCAGCGGCGTTCGAGCACTTCGACGCGCTCCTTGGCACCGCCGTGGATCGTGATCGCACGCTGAACCTCGAGCAGCTGATTGAGCCCTGCGACCTGCTCGAGCTTGACGCTCCGTTCGGCCCCGACGAGATCTGGAACGCCGTAAAGCGCTTGCCGGCGCGCAAGGCGCCAGGGCCCGACGGCTTCACTGCGGAGTTCCTCCATGCCTGCTGGGATATTGTCCAGCAGGACTTCGTCGACGCTTTCCAGCAGTTGTACGAGATGAGAGGCCGGGGGTTCAGCCGCCTCAATCAGGCGCTGCTCACCCTTTTGCCAAAGCGTGCAGATGCCAGCAGCCTGGGCGACTATCGCCCAATAAGCTTGATTCACCTCGTGGCGAAGCTGTTCACCAAGATGCTCTCTCTTCGCCTCGCCCCGAGACTCGATGATATGGTCAGCCGCAACCAGAATGCATTCATCCCCGGCCGCAGCCTCCATGACAATTTTGTCCTGGTTAAGCAATCGGCGAGACTACTGCATCAACTCGGCGCGCCGCGGGTGCTTTTGAAGCTGGACTTAGCGCGTGCCTTCGACTCCGTCGCCTGGCCGTTCCTCCTCGAGGTCCTGCGCCAGTACGGGTTCGGAGATCGCTTCCTCGAGTGGCTGGCAATCCTCTTGACCTCGTCGAGTACGCGGGTGCTGCTCAACGGTGAGCCTGGGCCGCCAATTTGGCATCGCTGTGGACTGCGCCAAGGGGATCCGCTATCCCCGCAGCTATTTGTCCTCACCGTCGACGTGCTAGGCAGGCTGATCAAGAGGGCGGTCGAGGCTGGCATCCTGCACCAGCTGCACCCAAGACGAGATATCCCCGCAATGTCCTTATACGCAGATGATGTGATGCTGTTTTGCCATCCGGTGCCCAGCGATGTGGCCGCCATCAAGGAGACTCTGCTGCTGTTCGGCCAGGTTTCAGGCCTACATGTCAATTTCGCGAAGAGCTCTGCAACTCTGTTGCAATGCGACCAGGAGGAGGCTGAGCCGATCGTGATGCACCTAGGCTGCCCCATCGTCGAGATGCCCATCACCTATCTGGGCATCCCGCTCACGATCAGGCGACCTACCACAGCTCAGCTACAGCCTATCGTTGAGCGCACGGCAAGTGCGCTTCCGACATGGAAAGCGCATCTGATGAACCGAGCAGGCCGCCTCGAAATCGTGAAATCCGTCCTCGCAGCGATCCCCATCCACCTGCTCTTGGTATTGGCTCCTTCCAAGCGCATCTTCAAGCAACTTGAGAAGATCCAGAGGGGGTTTCTTTGGGCGGCCAGAGCAGAGGCTAATGGCGGGCACTGCCACGTTAATTGGCGCCGTGTCTGCCGCCCCATCTCCCTTGGCGGCTTAGGAGTTCGTGACCTGGAGCGAGCCGGGTTAGCTCTCAGGCTACGATGGATGTGGCTGGCGAGAACTGACGAGAACAGAGCATGGGCTGGGCTGGACCTCCAGTTCTCTGACGCGGAGAGGGCCCTGTTCGCTGCCTCTACCTACATGACGATTGGCAACGGACTGAAGGCTAGATTCTGGGAAGATAGATGGATTCAGGGACGATCGGCAGCTCAGATAGCACCCCTAATCTACGCATGCGTCCATAAGCGACGAAGGAAGCAACGGTCTGTCGCGGAAGGCTTGCAGGCCAACAGTTGGGCCAGAGACATCCATGGCGTGCTTGGCATCCACGAGGCTCTGGCAAGCGATCGAGGGCACGACCCTCTCCGATGAGCCTGACCAGCTGCTGTGGAGGTGGACTGCCACGGGCACCTACTCTGCCCAATCAGGTTACCTCGCTACCTTTCAGGGATCCATCACCTGCCCTGCCTGGAAGATGATTTGGAAACCATGGGCGCCGCCGAAGATTAAATTCTTCCACTGGCTAGCGCAGCTCGACCGCTGCTGGACAGCCGAAAGACTTGCTCGCCGCGGCCTTCAACACCACCCTCGCTGCATGCTTTGCGACCAAGCTCCGGAGACCATACACCACCTCTTCATCGCATGCCCCTTTACGCGTCAGGTGTGGCACGAAACGCTTGCTTGGCTCCAGCTTGCTGCCCCGGCGCCGAGCCAGGAAGCATCTCTGCTCGTTTGGTGGCGGCAGGCCAAGCAGAGCACCCCTAAACCCCAAAGGAAAGGCCTTGCCTCCATCACCCTCCTCCTCCCTTGGATGGTTTGGAAGCAGCGCAACGAGTGCGTGTTTGAAGGCGCACAGGCCTCGACTGCCTTAGTCTTATCTAGGATCAAAGAAGAGGCAACGATGTGGGTTAGAGCCGGCGCAGCCGGGCTGAGAGCGGTACTTCCCCAGAGTTGGGATGTTCACTGAGTTCTTTTACTTGTTTGCGTGCGTTCGTGTGGTGTCGGGCCTCTTAGGAGGATGTAACAACTCTATCTTTCCAATAAAATGAAACGCAAAGGTCCTTTGCGTTTTCTCGAAAAAAAAATGCAATGAACCAGAATTTTACTTGCACACAAGGCTAAAGAAACAAACTTCAGCAATTAGTTAGAATCCGATATCACCCATGATCAACCGATTTAGACTGGTCTTACATCTTGAAAGAAACATCTATCTACCAGTGGTGGTGTTAAAATGCTTACCCCTTCCTAAGTCATCAGAATCAGCATGAACGACAACTGCCCTTCCCAGAATGGAATGAGGACCACTTAGCGAAATCTTCATACAACAACAGAAATGAATTACCAGTACATAAATAATATACTAAGATGATCGAAAGAACAATTTTTCATCCTTAAAGCCAATGGAACCTGTAAGTCCTTTATGAAGACTTCAGCAACACCTGAAATAAACAAATGCCGTATTATTAAAGAACAGGGATTACTTCAACACTGTAGCTTACTACTCAAAATTGACTAGGGCTAAAGGATCGTAAAATAGTCATATAACTAACCATCATTATTGGCATGTATGTTTCCCAGGTCACCCACATGCCGTTCATCATCAATTGGTGCTCCATGGGACTTATTATGAGGATTAAAATGGGGTCCTGTTAAGCAAATACATTTGGTAAGCAGGACATAAAGTTTACACAGAGCATACCCTTTCTTTCTTCAGAACTTAATCTTTATCTTTGAAATATGATGCTTGCAACAAGTTCAGAAGATACCTCAATAAATTTTGTATGTATGTAGCTTACAAAATAAAGGTTTATATCATTACTTAATAAAGTTGTTATCTCAGCTCCAAAAAAATGTTATCAGAAATAAGCCACAGTCCCATTACGTGAAGAAGAGACCCAAAAATAAATGCACTAAACTACAATATCCTATGAACAAGGTTGCTGTACCATCGATTAGTAAGACACTAGGAGACTAATCTGAAGTAGCCAGTATTCCAATATGATGACTTGAAGGAACAGAAAATTCAACACTTGAAATTACACTACTTCATAGCCAGCATTGAATTTGCACCATTCTATGCAAATTTTGCCAGTACAGTGCAAAGTGGCTGCTGGTCCAAAAGCTACTGAAGTAGTTCCATTTTCCAGCAAAGTTGTAATTTTCCAAACGCAAGATTTTTGCAGATAAAGTTCCATAGGCAAGACAATGCGTTGAGCAATCCCCTCAACCGCCAAGCTTCTCTCTGCCAGATGTTTCACAAGGCTATTCTTCCTGGATGATTCAGGTTGTCACCAACTTAGTGTGGGCAGCATATCTGCTTTTTGTGGAGTTGGGTGTCCTTTGCTGAGAGCCTGAAATAATCTCTAATCTTTCTGGGAAGTGATATGGGAACTTCTGCCCAGTGCTCGGGGAGTATCTGTATTGAGTGAACTGTCGAGGCAAGTTGGTGGCATCATGTTTTCAACCTATAGTCTGGGCTTGAGGCTGAGCACACCATGAATTTCCTAATGGTGCTCGAATTTTCTCTTTATTCCAACTCATATATATGTTGAACTATTTCCACTATAAAAGTACTAGTCATCAACTTGTGCTGCTGCACGAGCTTGATATAGTATCTATTTAGTTACAATATTGTTTAAAACTAACCTGAAACCTTTTTATTATCTATTTCTGAATATTTAATTGAAGAATATATCTATCTATATATCCATTTACATTCGAGAGAAGTTACATATGTCAAGAGAATTACTAGGGAAAAAAGGAATTATTTCTGGCCATATATCTAATGTACTAGTTTATAATTGTTCAGATCAAATTTAGCGTCAATGATTTTCCTTCATTAAGCATCGTACTTTGTCTACCGGAAATCTACCAGCGATGCCAACCACAACCTTGATACATAGCATGGGCAAACAAAAAGGTACGCCTATAGTATCCAAGTCTATTAGATCAATGTAATTAACTGCTCACCTTTTAGATTCATTTGTCTAACATGCAGACATATTCTCGAAAAAAACATGTGTAGGCAAATAACACCATATGAGGCTATGCAAGTGCACAGACTTTTCGAAAATTCTTCTTATATATATATGTGTGTGTTTCCAGATTACGAAAATCAAAAAACTAGTTTAAATTTGTGATAATCATGGCATTGATCTCTCAGATTTGTCATCCTGGCTCTGCCGCTGCATGTTGCATCAGTTGTATTTTTTATCGATGATAGCAGGGTTGTAATTTTTTTCTCTGTGATTGCTTAGAATTCACATGATAGACTTCTCTTATGCGGTCTGCATTTCTGAGTGGGATCTGGTTTGCTTGTATTTACCTTAGTGAACCTCTAGTGCTATAGTACTCCCACTTCTCTATTAATTACCTCTATTTCATATGTAAGTGAACTACTCCAAGAAAGTACAATTTGCATCCTGTTCAGCTATAATTTCACATCAGCTTTGTTTTCCTGTGTTAATGGAGAATGTCTAGTGCTTTGTTTTCTGCCGCACCATATGCATATTCAGACAACGTGTAGGAGTAGTAATCTTTTGTGTTCAATTGTAACGAGAACTTCAAACCGTGTTTCATATCATTATATAGAAACATTGTACTTATGCAGGAGAGTACCAATTTATCTGATCGTTCCCGTTTATGTGTCCTTTTTAATCTAACTTTGAGAATCAATTCAGAGATTCGAAAGGAGACTCTGATTAGGATACATCTGATAGATTAGGTTTGCATAGGTCTGAAAAAAGACCTCTGCACAGGACACTACCAACTAAACCTGCAATTTGGCCATCCGTTGTCGCACGGCTGAATTTGTAAAGCACCCGTAATTGCAGATTTAGTTGGTAGTGTCGGTATGTGTGTTTTTGATCTGCTCAGTTCAGAGTTCAGACACGAAGGTTCTCTTAGGCAAGAATTCCATGGTAGTGATGTGAAGTATGTTTCTACTTAATGTAACAGTTGATTCACTTTCAGGGAAGTAATTCCAGGATGCAAATCTATCTTAATTACCAGTATCCCTGATTCAACAGCCAAAGTCACAGAGAACAGGCCACCGTGATTGGGCGAAGAAGGCTACTGACCGTGGAGTTGCAGCCGTTGGTGGTGTCGCCGAAGGCGTGGATGTGGAAGCCGTGGAGGCCCGGGGCGAGGCCCGTGAGCCTTCCCCTCACCTCGGTGTACCCTAGCACGCACATGCAGAACAAATTTATCACCCTTATCAGCAAGAAGAGGTGACTGTAGAGAGCAGAGTTTTGGGCCACATACCGGTGGAGGGATCTTGGACGAAGTGGAGGGCGCCGGCGACCGTGCTGTTAGCGCCACCGCCGCTGATGAGGGCGACGCCCTTGAGGCTGCCGGGCTTGCCTGCCATTTCTTCGTGCCCTTCCGCCGCCCCAGCTCTAGCGGTTTGGCCCTCTGCCGCGGCTTTGCCTCTAGTTTTTGGCTTGTTCTCTTTCGCTGTTCCACAATTAAAAAGAACTGAGGATTTAGCTCAAAAAGTAGGAATTAGCTTTTTTTTTTAAACAGAGGTAATAGAGAGGAGTCTGTGCAAATTATTAGTGATTTAAAATAAGCTAGATAAAATATTTTTTCCAAGCAAGCTAGAGGAAATTGGAAAATAATGTGTTAGAGTGACAAACTTAATATGATCATGTAGAGACTAGAGATTTTTATTCTGACAATAATAGAGAATACTCCGATCTCAAAGTATTAGATAATTGTGTTAATGGAGTTGCTAGTCCTGGTAGAGTTAATTACATAAAAAGTCCCCATGCAAAGATTAAAAACGTTAGAAGTAAAACGAAAATACAGAATGGCTCCGAGTTCATATGCTCCTGCCCAAATATTTTTTTTTGAAAAAAAAGTAAATCATTTAAAAAATTCCAAAAACAATTGGTGATGAACATTGATACGTCCAAAACATATCTATAATTTTTTATTGTTTAATGCTACTTTTATATCATTGTTACATGTTTTACTATGGTTTAATATCATTTTCTGGCATTTTTCTGGAACTAACCCATTAACAAGATGCCAAGTGTCACTTAATGTTTTCTGTTGTTTTTATATTCCAGAAAAGCAAGTACAGAAGTATGCTCGGAAAAGGCCGCCAATTTACCGAGATTTTTTTATCGGGGGAAATGAACCAGGAGGCGAAAGGGCGACGCGAGGGCCGAGGGGAGCCTCGACGGGCCCACGCGGGTCCCACTCACGGGTCCAGGAGTTGTCCGCGGGGCCCCGCGTGGAACACTCTGGCACCGCCTCGGTCGCCGCCTTCGTTTATAAATTCCGCCATGACCTAAAACGCTCGACGCCCGGAGGATTTTCCCAAACTCGAAACAGAGACGCCCTCAACCCGAAACTCTAGTTCGGGGATTAGAAGTTGCTATTTCGACACCCTGCCAGGACGGGGATCCACCTACGGAACCATCTTCATCCACCGTGTTGCCTCCATGACGATGTGTGAGTAGTTCCTCCATGGACTACGGGATCATAGCAGTAGCTAGATGGTATTCTCTGTCCCGTGATGTTCAATACAATGATCTCATTGGCTGCCCTACATGATTAAGATTTATCCGATGTAATCTGTGTTGTGTTTGTTGGGATATGATGAATTGTTACATTATGATCAGTTTGGCTTGATTCCTATATGTTCGCGAATTGTTGTTGCTATGACTTGTTATGCTTAATGCTTGTCACTAGGGTCCGAGTGCCATGATTTCAGATCTGAACTCTTTATGTTTCAATGAATATAATTGTTGTTTTGGATCATATATGCAAGTTGTATACACCTGCTAATTGTCCGAAGCCGGCAACCTCAAGGTGAAAGGTTGGGATATCAGAGGGAAAGGCTTTAACTTGAGAATTGCATATGTTCATTGAGTGATAATGCTTTGTTCTGGTGTTTTTAAAATGAGTATCTTAATTATCCTAAGTTCGTTTATTGGCCCCGCTGAAACGGGAGGGTAGGACAAAAATGTTGTGCAAGTTCTTATTGCAAGAACGTACAACTATATATGGGATGCATGCCTACGTATGATTGATGAACTAGATTCCCTATCATGAACTAGTTCAATCCTGTCAATTGTCCAAATGTAATTTGTTCACTCAACGCTTGTTCTTTTGTTTCAAGAGATACCTCTAGTGAACCTGTGAACCTGGTCCATCTTTTACTATCATTGTTGTTGTTTTATGCATTTTTATTACTTGTTACTTTGTTGTCATTTGTATTTCAGATTATCATTACTTGCTTTTACCATCAATATTATTTGTCTTTTATCATCTCTTCGCCGAACTAGTACACCATATACAACTAACCATTGTATTAGGTGTGTTGAGGACACAAGAGACTACTTGTATCTTAATTGCAGGATTGTTTGAGAGGGATACATTCATCCTAGACCTCTTTGTGTTCGATAAACCTTTGGTCATTCACTTAAGTGAAATTTGCTATTGTTCTACAAACCTCTGCGCTTGGAACCCAACATGGTCTACAAAAATTGAAGCGTGTAGTATAAATCAAACATAAACAAGTGTTCTAGGTACGTGCTAAATTTCGTGGTGAAATAATATTTGTTGTGCTCCGTGCAAAATAAAAAAAAATCAGTTGCAAAAATGGGATTTTAAAAATACTTTTTTAGAGCGCTGAATTTGTTTTTTCTCACAGAGCAGCACACATGTCATTTCATCACAAATCTTGGCACATATGTAGCATAGCTGTATATGTTCATAACCAATATTTTCAGAATTTTTTGAAATATTTTACTATTTTCTTCTATTTTTTTATTTTGCCATGAGCATGTGAGCTCGCGAGCTAAAACACCATTCCTGAAGTAATATGTGTATTGAATTAATGCACTACCCAACCTAACTAAAATTCAAACTGATGAGGACTGGACAATATATTTTCAACACTCCTTCACACATTTAGCATCCTCAAGACTTTGAACGTGGAATCGATAAAAGGCCGGAACTATTATATTAATATTGCGCTAGCCGGGATTTGAACTTGAAACCTCTTAACTTGAAACCTCTTGGTTTTGATACCATATTGAATTCATCCACTATCAGATGATACCCGTGCTGGAACGATCCGGTAGCTAAAGCGACGAGAGCAGATGAACTGACGAGTGTGGTGGCAACAAAAAGAACACGAAGCCATTCTAACTCCCAAAGACAATGAGAGTCAAGACGGCTAGGGCCAGCCCCAACCAGAACCTTCGTGCGACGATCTTGGAGAAAGTCAGAATCAACGTCAAGAATGACGAGAGTAAACTGACTAGCGGAAAACAGGTCCATGATAAGGCGAGAAACATGAGAAACATCAGGAATAGAAAAAAATAGGAGTATGAGGTGAGAATATTAGCAGTAAAATCGGGAGATCTATAAAATAATCAAAAGACCTATAAAATAAAGCTCTAGAATCGAGATACCACGGGGATGTAACTGAGTGTGTAGATGGTGATCGCTTCCATGCTTGCTCGGGTTTTGCGGCGAGAGGCCGTAGGGGCGGTTTCCATGCTGGCTATGGAGCTAGCCGAGGGAGACGCCAGTTCGACCGTGGTGGGTACGCGTACCGTGGCCATGGCGATGCTGGCTATGGTGGCTATGGGTATGGTGGTGCAGATGCTGGAGGTTACGGGCGCGGGTATGAACATCGTGGTGTCCGTGGGCGCTTTGTAGATGCCTCCGTTGCGCGAGGTGGGCGTGGCCAGGGGGCAGCAGCGCCGGTGCAGATGGCACCTGTGGCACCCGTGGCACCCTTGCCACAACCGGTACCTGTGGTGGCGGAGCAGGCGGCTCTCGCCCCGATCGCACCGGTCCCAGGGGCGCAGGTGGCAGCGGCAGTGGCACCTGCCCCTGTGGCAATGCAGGCCGCGCAAGCTGGCACGGCGGCTGCTGTCTTGGCTGATCAACTTGCTGCAGCCCTCGCTACGGTGGTTCCGAAGAAGGGGAAGAAGTGTTACCGCTGCAGTGTAGCTGGACATCGCTCAGTGGACTGCAAGGTAGACATATGTAACATCTGCGAGGGCCCGGCGCATGGAGAGAGATCTTGTCATTTGTTGACAGCTCTGAAGCCGCTAGTCGGGGTTTATGGGTATGGACATGAAGAACTCATTTTCTTTGAATATCCGTGCACATACACCTATAAGCCGAAGATGGAGAATGTTCGTCTAGCTTCTTTGGTCATGACGAGAGGAGAGATGTCCATCCCAAGCATTGTGGCTCAATTACAGAGGCTGGTTCCGTCAGAGCAATTTATTTGGGATGTGCGTCAGATGGGACATAATGTGTACAAAGTGCAATTTGCGACAAGAAATGATCTTGAAAGGTTGAAAATTTTTGGTCCGTGTCGGGTGCCTAATAGTTCTTGTGAGCTCACGGTTGATAATTGGGCTCACAATCCGGAACCAGTTAGAACTTTGCTGGAGGTTTGGGTTCGAGTTTCTGGGATCCCAAGGCCGCATATTGGAGATTTTCTTGCTCTCTAGGCGGTTGGAGACATGTATGGCAAAACTTTGAAGATTGATATGACTTTCACTAGGAAACACGGGGTGCTTAGGATTCTAATTGGCTGTCTTGATCACACCAAGATTCCTAGGCATTTTCCAATGTTCATCAAAAATGGCTTCTATGATCTAACTTTTGTGGTTGAGGGAGTAGAGCCACCAGCTGATATTGACGTGGAGATGGCAGGAGATGATGGGGATGATGGGGATGACGATGATGATGTTGGGGATGACTTTGCAGACGTTGTGGCTAAATTTGGGGATACTGGACAAAAGGAAGCTTCAAAAAAGGCACCAGAGACTGCAGGTGAGACTGATGTGGGTGGAGGATCGACCTCACAAGCACCTGTATCGGAGGTGAAGGCGGGGGTGGTCTTCTCACCACAGGTGCGCACCGCTGAGGAGGGCGCGTTTGGACGCCGATGAGATGACCAAGGGGGGAACGCCGGGTGCTGCTGAGGAGGCGGCCACGACCGCTGCTGTAGGGCATGGCGTGGTTGGCCAACCGGAGTCCCCTTTGATTCCGATGGAGGGTGCGAAGGTGATGGCGACGCCAACCCACACCCCTGTCGCAGCGGTGCAGCAGGCGACTCCGACATCGCCGTCTTCGGTGACGGCGTGTGCCTACAGCTCTCCTAGTACCACAAGTGGTGGGGCTGGATCGAGCTTGGAGACTACTGCCCCTATCTCTCCTAGTACCCCAGGCGGGGGTGTTCAAGTGGGGAGGGGCAGCAGCGACGACCGGCACCGGTATACTCGTGTCCGATGCCCTCTTTTCCGATTAACCGTATGGGTGATGAGGACAAGGAGGCATCGAACCAGTGCATCATCGACTTTGGAGGCATCCCGGACATCGAGGCTTTGGGACTGCGCTCTAGTGGACGGATTCGAGCTCAAGACAATGCGGATGCCACTCAGATGGAGCGGGCAATGGCATTGGCCGAGAGGCGTCACTCCTTCTCATGTACGAATTTAAATAAAGCTTTCAATTCTTTTTTTTCTGATAAGGAGATTGTTGCTAGAGCGGCTAAATTGGGAGTCTCACTAGGGTCGGATGATTTTACATCTACTGTTTCGGCTTCTCTGATTAGGAAATCTGAGTTAGATAGAACATTTAATTTCCTGCAACATAATTTAAAGGACAATTATGATGATCAGCCACATAGTTTAATTCTTAATATAGCGTCGAGTCTTACTGAAGATTTGGAAGAAGATGACGTTTCTAGAACTTTAGAAGATAGGACTGACTTTTTTATCCAGTCAGAGAAGGTCAAACGAACCAGGAAAAAGAGAGAGTATTCTACTCTTAACAAACGTAGAAGTAATAGGATAAAATTACAAAAGAAAAGTAAAGATGCATAATTTAAAAGGGATTTTCTGGAATAGTTAGGGTTTTCGTGACCCCGGAAAGCATTTGTTTGTACAAGAATCTATTAGAGAAAGAAAATTGGATTTTATCGCTTTATCGGAAACGGGAAGATCTAATTTCGCCACTCCCTTTTTAACGCATCTTGCGGCAGGACAAGACTTTAGTTGGTTTTTCTTACCGCCTAGAGGTAGGTCAGGGGGTATGCTCATCGGTGTAAATACTGCAACCTCCAAGTCAAAAATGTTGATGTTGGAGATTTTTGCGTAAAACTTTATATCAAATCCAAATGCGATGGTTTTGAGTGGGTTCTGGTGTCTATCTATGGGGCAGCACAAGATGAGCATAAACCAATGTTCTTATCAGAGTTAGTCCGTTTATGTGAAAATGAACCACTACCAATGTTGGTGGGTGGGGACTTTAACATCTTACGGAAACCTGAAGAAAAGAACAATGATAACTACAATCCACGTTGTCCGATCATGTTTAATGCTATCATACAAAGTTTAGAGTTGAAATAGATAGAACTCGGGAAGACAATATACCTGGGCAAATAGGAGAGAAAATCCTACTTATCAAAAATTGGATAGGGTTTTAGCTACAACCGAGTGGGAACAAAATTCCCTCTAGTTTCGGTACAGGCTCTAACTCGGGTAGGTTCGGACCATACCCCGCTCTTCGTGGATTCAGGGGTACAGGCACATTTGGGTAACACAACACAATTTTCATTTTAACTTTCATGGCTTAGAATGGAAGGTTTGTATGAGATGGTGGCTGCTGAATGGGCTGGTTTCGTAAAAGGGAACTCTCCGATTGAAATATGGCAAACCAAAATCAGACATCTAAGACGGTATCTTAGAGGCTGGGCTAAAAATCAAAGTGGGAAATATAAGAAGGAGAAAGAAAGGTTGTTAAAGATTATTGATGATCTTGACATTAAAGCTGAAAACACTCCGCTTTCTGTCGCTGAGCGTGATGCTTTAAGAGAAGCTAATGATCGAATTTGTTGTCTTCATAGAGACGAGGAAACAAAATGGGCACAAAGGGAAAAAGTAAAATACATACAGGAGGGTGGAAACAACACAAAGTATTTCCATCTAATAGCAAATGGAAAGCATAGGAAAAAGAAAATTTTCCAGTTAGAACAAGACGAAGGAACCATTGTAGGAGATTCAAATTTAAAGATATATATTTCGGAATATTATAAGAAACTATTTGGGGATTCGACCCCTAATTCAATTGTAATGGATGAAGATATAGTACATGATATTCCACAACTTACACAAGAAGAGAATGACATTCTTACAGCCGATTTCTTAGTGAAAGAAGTGTATGAGGCCATTTCTCAAATGGAGCTCAACAAGGCACCAGGGCCAGATGGCTTCCCTACTGAGTTCTATAAGACCTTTTGGGAGGTAATTAGAGATGATCTAATGGCTCTATTTGTTCAGTTGAAACAAGGAAATTTGTCACTGTTTAAACTAAACTTTGGAGTTATTACGCTTCTCCCAAAAAAACAAAATGCGGTACAGATTCAACAATATAGACCCATTTGTCTACTTAATGTCAGTTTTAAGATTTTTACAAAAGTGGTACCAATCGTATTACCAAAATTGCACAAAAGATAATTAGGCTGACGCAGTAGGCTTTCATGCCTGGGAGACACATTTTAGAAGGTGTGGTTGTCCTACATGAAACCATTCATGAGCTCCAAAGGAAGAAAATGGGTGGAGTTATCTTTAAAATTAACTTCGAGAAAGCATATGACAAAGTAAAATGGCCTTTTCTTCAACAAGCTTTGCGTATGAAAGGTTTTGCACAAGAATGGTGCAATTGGATTATGCAATTTGTTCAGGGGGGAAGCGTCGGGATTCGGGTAAATGATGACATCGGTCATTATTTCCAGACTAAAAAGGGTCTTAGACAGGGGGATCCTTTGTCTCCCATGCTGTATAATATTGTGGCAGATATGCTAGCCATCTTAATCGTGCGGGCGAAGGAAGATGGTTAGATAGATGGTCTAATACCTCATTTGGTTGAGGGTGGATTATCTATTTTGCAGTATGCCGATGATACTATATTATTTATGGAGCATGATCTTGAGAAGGCGGTTAATATGAAACTCATCCTCTGTATTTTTGAGCAACTGTCGGGGCTCAAAATAAATTTTCACAAAAGTGAAATCTTTTGCTTTGGGAAAGCTAAAGAGGTAGAAGATCAGTACGGGCAAATCTTCGAATGCGAGTCTGGATCTCTACCTTTTAAATATCTTGGAGTTCCAATTCATTATAGGAGACTCCGAAATGACGAATGGCAACCAGTTGAATGTCGTTTCGGAGGCAAACTTGGGTGTTGGAAAGGAAAGATGTTGTCTTACGGAGATCGTTTGGTTCTTGTTAATTCGGTCTTAACAAGCCTTTCGATGTTCATGCTATCCTTTTTAGAATTACCTAAAGGGGTAAGGAAAAGGTTAGATTTCTATAGATAATGCTTTTTTTTGGCAGAGTGATGAGAATAAGTGATACGTCCATTTTGCATCACTATTTTATATCATAATTTACTGCTATTCATCGATATATTTCATATTTAGAAGTGTTACTTATGTTATTTTACCTATTTTGCATGTTTGATGAATAATGGAGAATTGGACACCGGAGTCAGGATTCTGCTGGAAAAAGCACCGTCGAGATGCACTATTTCTGAAGATCAATAAATCGAAGGAGACATATGGAAGTCCTATTTTACCAGATGATGGAGGAGGCCAAAAGGGGAGGCTGAGAAGGGCCAAGGTGGGCCCTCCTCACCTGCTGGCGCGGGGGCCCCAGCCGCGCCGCCAGGTGGTTTGGGGGCCCTGGCCCACCTCAGCCGTTCCCCCTTCGCGTACTTGACCCCCTCGGAACCCTAACACACAGGGGACGGCCATCGAAATATTCCGCCGCCTCCACGAGGCGGAAAACACCAGAGAGCGAAAAGCTCCCCTGCAGGAAGAAATCTGCCGGGGGAAATTCCCTCCCGGAGGGGGAAATCGTCGCCATCATCACCGTCATCGAGCTGGACTTCATCGGGATCATCATCATCATCATCTCCACCGCCAACACCATCATCACCGCCGCTGCACCCCGTCTCCGTTAACATCTAGGGCTGAATCTTGTCTATTTCATAGGGGAAACTCTCCCGGTGTTGATTACTCTTGTTATTGATGCTATTGGGTGAAACCATTGGACTAAGGTTTATGTTCAGATTGTTATTCATCATCATATCACCTCTGATCATGTTCCGTATGATGTCTTGTGAGTAGTTCGTTTAGTTCTTGAGGACATGGGAGAAGTCTTGATGTTAGTAGTGAACTATGTTGAGTAATATTTAATGGTTTGATGCTTAAGTTGTGGTGTTATTCTTCTAGTGGTGTCATGTGAACGTCGACTACATGATACTTCACCTTTATGGGCCTAGGGGAATGCATTGTGTATTCGTTTGCCAATTGTGGGGTTGCCGGAGTGACAGAAACCTGAACACCCGTTGGTATATCGATGCATGAGGGATAGCAGGATCTCAAAGTTTAAGGCTGTGGTTAGTTTATCTTAATTACTTTCTTGTATTTGCGGATGCTTGCAAGGGGTATAATCACAAGTATGTATTAGTCCTAGGAAGGGCGGTGCATTAGCATAGGTTCACCCACACAACACTTATCAAAACAATGAAGATTAATCAACTATATGAAGCGAAAGCACTTGACAATATTCCCGTGTGTCCTCAAGAACGTTTGGTCATTATAAGTACAACAACCGGCTTGTCCTTTGCTGTAGAAAGGATTGGGCCACTCGCTGCAACTATTATTACTGCATTTTATTTACTTGTACTTTATTTATCTGTCATATCAAAAACTCCTAAAAACTTGTCTGAGAGCATTTACAGTGAATCCTTCATCAAAACCGCTTGTCAACACCTTCTGCTCCTCGTTGGGTTCGACACTCTTATTTATCGAAAGTACTACGATACACCCCCTATACTTGTGGGTTATCAAGACTATTTTCTGGCGCCGTTGCCGGGGAGTGTAGCGCTATTGGTAAGTGGAATTGGTAAGGGAAACATTTATTGTACGTGCTGTTTTTATTTTTGCCTGCTGCTATATCTCATTATGGAGGGGTCTTCTCTTGAATTCCTATTTGGGAAAACAACTACCACTGCTAAGGTAGTAGAGGAGGCGCCAGATGAGCAGGTAATACCGTTCAAAATTCCTATGAAAATTGTTGAACGTGTCACAAATAACCGCTATGCAGGAGATGGAACTGTCCATCCTGGAGATCATTTGTTATTTCTGCATGAATTGTGCGAGTTATTTAAGTGTGCAGGTATCTCGATGGGAGAAGTTAAGAAGAAATTATTCTCTCTATCACTGTCTGGTAAAGCTGCACATTGGTATAAACTGCTGAAGAATGGGTATTCTCTTGGATGGGAGGAAATTGTACCTCTCTTTTACTCCAAATTCTATCCTCCAAGTGAGATTCATAAGGATCGGAACCTCATATATAACTTCTGGCCCTATGATGGAGAGAGTATCGCTCAAGCGTGGGGGAGATTGAAGGCATTAATGCTCAAATGTCCCATTCATGAGCTTCCTGGTAATATTGTTATTGATAACTTTTATGCAAGACTCTCCTTTCAAGATAAAACTCTATTGGATACCACTTGTGCTGGATCGTTCACTCGTAATAAAGAAGAGTTTAAGTGGGACCTTCTTGATCGGATTCAGGAGAACACTGAAGGATGGGAGAATGACAAAGGTAGGGAGTCAGGTATAAGCTATGACTTTGAGTGTGTTAAAAATTTATGGATACTGATGATTATCGCAAAATTAGCACTACTTATGGTCTTGACTCTCAAATTGTTGCAAACTTTTATAAAGCCTTTGCTTCCTATTTCGGTTTGCCGAAGGAGGGTTTTAAAAATTATCATGAACCATATAAAGATGAATCTGTTTCTCATATATCTAAAGGTGTTGAGGTTAATGTTGCTGATCGCATTATTCCAGAACCTTATATTGAAAAAGTTCCTTTTCCTAATAAGATTAAGGAACATACTATCATAACTGGTGTTGTTAGTAAAAGTAATAAGAAAACTACCAAACCTGATGAGCAAATAACTGTTGAACCTGTTGTAGCATTGGTTAAAGATCTTGTCACTGAAAATTTAGAAGATAGACACATTATCTTTTGTGAGGATGCTTCTAATATTGTCTCACATCCTAAAAGTTCTAGGAAGTCTAGTGTTCCTGTGCTTTCTGTTGGATAGGTGATCATTGCTATTATGGTTTATGTGATATTGGTGCAAGTTCTAGTGCTATTCCTTATGAGCTTTACAGGGAAATTATGCACGAAATTGCTCCTTGTAAACTTGAAGAGATTGATGTGGTTATTCAGCTTGCTAATAGGGAAACTATCTCTCCAATTGGTATCATTAGAGATGTCGAAGTCCTTTGTGGTAAGACTAAATACCCTGCTGATTTTCTTGTACTTGGGTCGGCTGCCAATGATAGTTGTCCTATTATTTTTGGTAGACCTTTTCTGAATACTTGTGGTGCTGTTATAGACTGTAAGAAAGAGAAAATCTTTACTAAATTTGCTGGTGAATCTTATGAATTCAATTTCTCTAAATTTGCTAAAGCACCTTATGAAACTGAATTGCCTAGTGAGGATTTTGAAATTGCTCAACTTGCATCTATTGTTCTTGCTCCTAACAATGCTTTGCAGCAACATATGGAGAATCATGAAAGTGAGAACTTCAGGGAAGAAAGGAATGAGCTTGATGAAGTATTCCTTCGTCAACCTATGCTCAAACACAATTTACCTGTGGAAGATTTGGGTACCACAATGCCACCCAAGGAGGATCCTGTTTTTGATTTGAAACCTCTGCCTGATAATCTTAAATATGCTTATATTGATGATAAGAAAATATATCCTGTTATTATCAGCTCTAAACTTTCAGGTACAGAGGAGGAAAGGTTATTGGGAGTGTTGAGGAAACACCGCGGAGCTATGGGATATACTCTTGATGACCTGAAGGGAATTTCTCCTACTATATGTCAGCACGCCATCAACATGGAACCTGATGCAAAGCCTGTTGTTGAGCATCAGCGTCGTTTAATACCCAAGATGAAAGAAGTGGTAAGAAATGAGGTATTAAAACTTCTTGAAGCTGGTATTATTTATCCTATTGCTGATAGTAGATGGGTAAGTCCTGTGCATTGTGTTCCTAAGAAAGGAGGAATTACCGTTGTTCCTAATGAAAATGATGAACTAATTCCTCAAAGAGTAGTAGTTGGTTATAGGATGTGCATTGATTTTAGAAAGGTTAACAAAGTAACTAAGAAAGATCATTATCCTTTGCCTTTTATTGATCAAATGCTTGAGAGGTTGTCCAAGAAAACTCACTTTTGTTTCCTTGATGGGTATTCTGGGTTTTCTCAAATTGCTGTGAGAGCGCAAGATCAAGAGAAAACTACTTTTACTTGTCCTTATGGAACTTATGCTTATAGACGTATGCCTTTTGGTTTATGTAATGCTCCTGCTACTTTTCAAAGATGCATGTCTGCTATTTTTCATGGCTTTTGTGAGGAAATTGTGGAAGTCTTCATGGACGATTTCTCCGTCTATGGAACTTCCTTTGATAATTGTTTGCACAACCTTGACAAAGTTTTGCAGAGATGTGAAGAAACTAGCCTTGTTCTTAATTGGGAGAAATGCCACTTTATGGTTAATGAAGGAATTGTTCTTGGACATAAAATTTCTGAAAGAGGTATTGAAGTTGATCGAGCTAAAGTGGAGGCAATTGAAAAGATGCCTTGTCCCAAAGATGTTAAAGGTATTCGTAGTATTCTTGGTCATGCTGGTTTTTATAGGAGGTTTATTAAAGATTTCTCTAAAATTTCCAAGCCTCTTACTAATCTTCTTCAAAAAGATGTACCCTTTGTTTTTGATGATGATTGTAAGGAAGCTTTTGAAACTTTGAAAAAGGCTTTAATCACCGCTCCTGTAGTTGAACCACCTGATTGGAATTTACCTTTTGAAATTATGTGTGATGCTAGTGATTATGCTGTAGGCGCTGTTCTTGGGCAGCGAGTAGATAAAAAGTTAAATGTTATTCATTATGCTAGTAAAACTCTTGATTCTGCTCAAAAGAATTATGCCACTACTGAAAAAGAATTTCTAGCTGTAGTTTTTGCTTGTGACAAATTTCGACCCTACATAGTTGATTCGAAAGTCACTATTCATACTGATCATGCTGCAATTAGATACCTTATGGAAAAGAAAGATGCTAAGCCAAGGCTTATTAGATGGGTACTTCTTTTGCAAGAATTTGATTTGCATATCATAGATAGAAAAGGTGCTGAAAATCCTGTTGCTGATAATTTGTCTAGATTGGAAAGCATTCCTTATGATCCTATTCCTGTTAATGATAGCTTTCCAAATGAACAATTGGCTGCAATAAGTGTAAGTTCGCGAGATAGTCCTTGGTATGCTGATTATGCTAACTTTATTGTTTCCAAGTACTTGCCTCCAACCTTTTCAGCTCAGCAAAGAAGGAAATTCTTTTATGACTTGCGGCATTACTTTTGGGATGACCCACACTTATATAAAGAAGGAGTCGATGGTATTATGCGAAGATGTGTTCCTGAATATGAACAACAGGAAATGCCATGGAAGTGCTTATGGAGGGCATCACGCTGGAGATAGAACTGCGCAGAAAGTTCTACAATCAGGTTTTTATTGGCCTACCCTCTTTAAGGATGCAAGAAAGTTTATTTTATCTTGTGATGAATGTCAAAGGGTTGGTAATATCTCTAGACGCAATGAAATGCCTATGAGTTATTCTCTTGTTATTGAACCATTTGATTGTTGGGGATTCGACTTCATGGGTCCTTTTCCTTCTTCACAAGGTAATACTCATATACTTGTTGCTGTTGATTATGTCACTAAATGGGTAGAAGCTATACCTACTAAAAGTGCTGATGGTGAGACCTCTTTAAAAATGCTTCAAGATGTCATTTTTCCTAGGTTTGGTGTACCTAGATATCTTATGACTGATGGAGGTTCTCATTTTATCCATGGTGGTTTTAGAAAGACTCTTGCTAAATATGGTGTTAATCATAGAATTGCTTCAGCCTATCATCCTCAAACTAGTGGACAAGTAGAATTGTCAAATAGGGAGATTAAATCTATCTTGCAAAAGACTGTTAATAAATCTAGAAAAAATTGGGCTAGTAAGTTAAATGATGCTTTATGGGCTTATAGAACTGCTTATAAGAACCCCATGGGCATGTCTCCTTATAAAATGGTTTATGGTAAAGCTTGTCACTTGCCTTTAGAATTAGAACACAAAGCTTATTGGGCAGTGAGAGAACTTAATAGAGATTTTAAACTTGCCGGTGAGAAAAGGTTGTTGCATTTAAGTTCTTTAGATGAATGGAGAAGTGAGGCTTATGAAAATGCTAGACTCTTTAAAGAAAAAGTTAAGAGATGGCATGATAGGAGAATTCTTAAAAGAGAATTTAATGTTGGTGAGAAAGTTCTATTGTATAGGTCTCGTCTCAGATTTTTTGCAGGAAAGTTACTCTCAAAATGGGAAGGACCATTTGTTATTGTGGAGGTGTATCGTTCAGGTGCAATAAAAATTGCTTCATTGAAAGATAACTCTACACAAGTGGTAAATGGTCAAAGACTCAAGCATTATATTTCTGGAGATTCTATTAATGAAGAGGTTGATACAATTAAAGTGGTGACTCCGGAAACTTTCATTGAAGAACATTTTTCTGGGACTGCAGAATTCGATTCGAATAGGTAACAGTTTCGGTAAGAAAAGTTTCGCGAATAACTTTCTAGAAGATATTTTCGTCGTTTTTATTAAATATGGAAAAATAAGAGACCGAACCGGATGGGAGACGGCACCCGTGGTGCCCAAACCATAGGTCGGCGCGGTGGGCCCCCAGCCGCGCCGCCTGGTGGTTTGAGCACCCCGGAGCTCGTCTCCGATCAGGTTTCCTCCTGTACCTTCCTTATGTTGTAAAACTTTTTGCTATATAACTCACCCGAACCCCCGAGGTTCGTATCTCGCCTTTTCATCGTGTTTCGTTTCGAGCTGTTTCTGTCCAGATATTGTTTTCAGATTTAGAAGCGCCATGGTCTCCAACAACAACAACAAGGGCAAGGAGCCTTTGGAAGACGAGACTCAAGACCCCAAGCTGAAGGAGGAAGTCAAGAGCAAAGATGAAAGCGTCATGAAGGAAGTAAAGGGGATGCCGTCAACAAAGGGAGAACAGCCTGCAGTCAGGAAGCCCACCTTTGTGGGATCGGTTAACGCTCAACGTGCTTTTTCTCATAACCTGCAGGGAGCAATACCACCTATTCCGGACTACAGCTCTTTTCCGGCAGTGACGGAAGTACTTCGAGTTACAGATGAGTTCTGTGATCAATACCGAGCCCTGCGGAGGGAGGTGGAAATACTCCAGGAAGAGAATATCAGACTCCGCCGAATGCTGGAACGGTTTCTTACTCCAATCCAAGTCATACCGCCACCACCACCGAAGGAGTAATTCATCATAAGTATTGGCATCCCCTTGGTTTGTTCCAAGCTTGGGGGAGTGCCGCGGTATCACATCATTATCTTTACCTTTTACTTTTCCATAAAGTCATATCGTGAGTAGGGAAGTTATCTTATATGATGGTTTGCAATGTGGAAGTATCTCTCTTTTAGTTGGTTATCTATGTATCCCTTGGTGTGAGTTGCCGTTATGAAATATTAATGAGAAGTTTTATCATTTACTTTCTGCATACTTTATTTTAGCTTGCAATTCTCTTTCATATTGATAACCTTGTTGTTAGTATAGGGATCACTTTTTAGAGCACCAAGTTAATCTTTTTGGTTTTGGCAAACTTAGCATTGGTCAGTAGTAGACAATACTTTGAGACTTAAGTAGAGAGAGGGAGTGCATGCAAATATATTATTCCATGATCTTTCTTTCTTTGTAGCTCATAAGCTTAGTATTCTTAAGTTAAACTATTTGTGCTTCTAAGGAAGATTGCATGATTATTCTTATCACTTGTATAATTGTTTGTATCCCTCAACTCTTATGCTTGCTACATAACCTTGCTAGCCAAAGACCTGTATCGAGAGGGAATGCTTCTCATACATCCAAACCTTGAGCCAAACCATTGCCATTCGAGTCCACCATAACTTCCTACTATATGGTATTTTGCGCCATTCCAAGTAAATACTTCATGTGCTACCTTTAAATTATTCAAAACTTATTACTCCTAGTTTTGTGTCACTGTTTATTAGCTCATGAGGGTTCTGTAGAGTTTCTCTAGCACTTTTGTCAAACAGACTTTCACCAATGGACTAGTGGCATATACACCGCTTATCCAACAATTTGCAAAAAGAGCTGGCAAATGGGGTGCCCAGTCCCAATTAACTACAACTTTCATTAATAATTCTCTTCACATGTTTTGCCCTGATTTATCAGTAAGCAACTTAATTTGCAAATAGACACTCCTCCATGGTATGTGAATGTTGGAAGGCACCCGAGGATTCGGTTAGCCATGGCTTGTGTAAGCAAAAGGTTGGGAGGAGTGTCAACTATAAAGAAACTAAAATACATGTGTAAACAAAAGAGAAGAGGGATGATCTACCTTGCTGGTAGAGATAACGTCCTTCATGGGAGCCGCTCTTGAAAGTCTGGTTGACAAGGGGTTAGTGTTCACTTTACTACGATTCGTTGACAACGACATACATAGCTCAAACAACTATTTTCATACTCTCTATATGCTTTGCAAAACTTAAAAGCTCTAGCACATGATTTAATCCCTGCTTCCCTCTGCGAAGGGCCTATCTTTTACATTATTGTTGAGTCAGTAAACCCATTCCTCTCTATCTCAAGCAAGCATTTGAGTTGTTGAGATCCAATTAGTTATATGTGTTGATACTTCTAATCATATCTCTCATTTCCTTGTTTCGCACAATAGCTTTTATCCGAATGAATATAACTTTGAAAGTTATCAATGACTGTAAGGAGACTGTTATGATTAAGGCATGTAAGTTCTGCTATATAAGCTCTGATATAAAGACTCTTCTCGAAAGATAAGTATGATCTGTTAATTGTTCTCTGACCAAGAGTTTAAGTTTGCCTTCACCAATCATGGTTCTCTTTATGCACTTCATCGTGGTTCCCTTTACTTATTTCAAGTTAGATTATATGAAGGGAAGTTGCTGTCTAGAATGACTTGTGTATCAATGAATGTGATGCTTCTTGTCCGTATTTTATTTATCGACACTTTGCTCCATAAACTTGTGGTCATGTTTACTGAGCTCAGTTTTCGCTTGGGGACAAGCGAGGTCTAAGCTTGGGGGGGTTGATACGTCCATTTTGCATCACTATTTTATATCATAATTTACTGCTATTCATCGATATATTTCATATTTAGAAGTGTTACTTATGTTATTTTACCTATTTTGCATGTTTGATGAATAATGGAGAATTGGACACCGGAGTCAGGATTCTGCTGGAAAAAGCACCGTCGAGATGCACTATTTCTGAAGATCAATAAATCGAAGGAGACATATGGAAGTCCTATTTTACCAGATGAGGAGGAGGCCAAAAGGGGAGGCTGAGAAGGGCCAAGGTGGGCCCTCCTCACCTTGGCGCGGGGGCCCCCAGCCGCGCCGCAGGTGGTTTGGGGGCCCTGGCCCACCTCAGCCGTTCCCCCTTCGCGTACTTGACCCCCTCGGAACCCTAACACACAGGGGACGGCCATCGAAATATTCCGCCGCCTCCACGAGGCGGAAAACACCAGAGAGCGAAAAGCTCCCCTGCAGGAAGAAATCTGCCGGGGGAAATTCCCTCCCGGAGGGGGAAATCGTCGCCATCATCACCGTCATCGAGCTGGACTTCATCGGGATCATCATCATCATCTCCACCGCCAACACCATCATCACCGCCGCTGCACCCCGTCTCCGTATAACATCTAGGGCTGAATCTTGTCTATTTCATAGGGGAAACTCTCCCGGTGTTGATTACTCTTGTTATTGATGCTATTGGGTGAAACCATTGGACTAAGGTTTATGTTCAGATTGTTATTCATCATCATATCACCTCTGATCATGTTCCGTATGATGTCTTGTGAGTAGTTCGTTTAGTTCTTGAGGACATGGGAGAAGTCTTGATGTTAGTAGTGAACTATGTTGAGTAATATTTAATGGTTTGATGCTTAAGTTGTGGTGTTATTCTTCTAGTGGTGTCATGTGAACGTCGACTACATGATACTTCACCTTTATGGGCCTAGGGGAATGCATTGTGTATTCGTTTGCCAATTGTGGGGTTGCCGGAGTGACAGAAACCTGAACACCCGTTGGTATATCGATGCATGAGGGATAGCAGGATCTCAAAGTTTAAGGCTGTGGTTAGTTTATCTTAATTACTTTCTTGTATTTGCGGATGCTTGCAAGGGGTATAATCACAAGTATGTATTAGTCCTAGGAAGGGCGGTGCATTAGCATAGGTTCACCCACACAACACTTATCAAAACAATGAAGATTAATCAACTATATGAAGCGAAAGCACTTGACAATATTCCCGTGTGTCCTCAAGAACGTTTGGTCATTATAAGTACAACAACCGGCTTGTCCTTTGCTGTAGAAAGGATTGGGCCACTCGCTGCAACTATTATTACTGCATTTTATTTACTTGTACTTTATTTATCTGTCATATCAAAAACTCCTAAAAACTTGTCTGAGAGCATTTACAGTGAATCCTTCATCAAAACCGCTTGTCAACACCTTCTGCTCCTCGTTGGGTTCGACACTCTTATTTATCGAAAGTACTACGATACACCCCCTATACTTGTGGGTTATCAATAAGCGGAAATATCGATTAACTAAATGGAACATTACATGTAGACCAAAAGATCAGGGAGGTCTTGGGGTGGAGGTACTTGAACTAAATAATAATTTTTTGCTCAATAAATTGTTGTTCAAACTTTAAAACGAGGAAGGGGTGTGGCAGGAGCTGCTACAAAACAAATACCTTCAAAGTAAAACTTTAGCTCAAGTAGAAGCACAACCTACAGACTCTCCCTTATGGAAGGGACTAATGAGAGTCAAAGATGAATTCTTCACTAGAGGTTCCTTTAAAATTGGTAATGGGGAAACCACAAGGTTTTGGGAGGACACTTGGTTGGGTGACTCCCCATTAATGAACCAATATCCGTTACTGTATAACATTGTGCAACACCAGCATGTTTCGGTTCATGATGTACTTCACAATGCGCCACCACAAAATTTAGGATTTAGAAGGGCACTTGTTGGGAATAAATGGGAGATGTGGTCTCATTTATGCCTTAGATTAATGGCGGTAACGTTGACTGATGTTCCAGATTTTTGTAAGTGCAATCTGACTCAGAATGGGCAATTCACAGTAAAATCTATGTATGAGGACCTAATGAATGGACATACTAGATATTTACAGAAGTATCTTTGGAAATTAAAATACCACAAAAGATTAAAAAATTTATGTAGTTCCTTCATAGAAAAGTCTTGTTAACAAAAGATAATCTTGCCAAGAAGAATTGGCATGGTAGCTCACATTGTTCTTTTTGTGGGAATGATGAGAGTATTGAACACCTTTTTATTTCTTGCCCTTTTGCAAAACTTGTGTGGCGTGTTGGTTTTTGTACCTACAATATTCCTCCCCTACTAATGTCACAAATATGTTTTGGAATTGGCTGCGGGGGATGGACAAAAAGACCAAGGATAGGATTCGAATAGGTGTTTTAGCTATTTGTTGGTCTATTTGGAATTGTAGAAATGATATTGTTTTTAACAGGAAGGACACGTTTCATGTATTACAGGTTATTCATATGGCAGTGCACTGGATCCAGTTATGGGCTTTCCTGCTGCCTTCGGACCAGTGAGACCTTATGGTGGTTGGGTGCACGAGACTTCTACGGGTGGCACACGAGTTTTTCTCCCGGCATACGTGGCAACATATTAGTCGGCTTTCGTAGTTCTGCTTCTGCTTGTTAGTGTCGGTTGAGGCCTGTCTCAATCTTTGTGATTCTTAAACTGTAAACTCGAATAAGATACGGTAAAACTCTGTAATAACCAGCTGTGTGCATCACTCGATGCAGAGGCTGGGATTAATAAAATTCCCTTTTCTAAAAAAAAGATGGTGATCGCTCAGTGCTTGAAGCGTCACTCATAGAGTCTACAGCACCTGCCGAAAAGAACCCGAAGTAGCAACCATGCACTTATGTTTCACATTATCCTGATCAGGGAGAAAAGTAGACAACTAAGGGTGTCGAAGAAGAATCTTGATTCATAGTAGAAGAAGCGCACTCCCTATTGCGCATGTGGCGCTACTTCTTGGAGCAATCATACTCGTCGTGGCCATCCTTACGCGAGTGACCCTCAACACAGAAGGAGTGGGTAGGAGCGGCGGAGCACTGGAGTGGGAAAGCACCGGTGCAGTAGAAAGTGTAGCAAGTGCTCGAGGAGCGACCACGAAGGGAAACTCAAGCAAACTAGCACCACAAAGGCAAGTCTCCTTGAAATCAGAATGAGCCTCTAAAAGAGAAATACTGTCACAACTCACAAGCAAACAACCGAGCACGTCAGAGCTCAAACTTCTGATGGTGTCGAGACAACAACAAATAGACGTGCTGAAATTCCAAGTATAACTGTACAACCCGACAACACGAGTAATTAGCACAACCAACAGTGCAAAGAGAGTTGAGCTGCACCACATAGTAGAACTATGTCCGTAGAAATCATCAACGGTGGATTCATCCTGCTGAAGAGCGTTAGAACAAGTGACAGGCAGAGAATATCAATAGATGGCTGATATCGCTGGCGAAGGTGAGTTCACATCTCGAAGAAAGTACCGAGACCTATAAACTCAGGGCAAGCTGAGGTATAACACTGGAAGTGAGAAAAGCCGCATAACTAGCATCATCATCCAACCACTAAGTCTAAGCAGCTAGAGCACCACAATAAGTGAGACGAGCTTCCTCATCACCTATTGGTCATAAACACGAACTACAACATCATCAACAGTCTTAGATGCATTCTTATCGTCATGGGAACCATCAGTGGCAAGAGTTAGTGGCGTCAACAGGGTAGGAATCGCACGAGCAACCGGGTGCGGCGGATAGGGGAACTCGCTAGTAAAAACGAGCCAGAGATGAATTCCAAGCATGTGTGCATAAAGTCAACAAACTCGGCGTAGTTAGTTCCATAAAAAATCACCGGGCAACAAGGGGAAGACATTGTACATGATTTTCTTACTCACGAACAAAGGAAAATCGATCTGAAAAATTGAGCCTGCTCACGACAGAGCGCACGCGCCCAAGGACAATGTACCAGCGGGGCTTGCGAGGAGCGGCGAGAGCCGGCGGTGGGCGACATGCTGACGATTTCCCTCATACACGAACTGTATAGCAATGAAGGTTTTCTGGGTCAACACATTACCCAAGATCATCGAACACATCAACATCAACATCATCACTACCAACAAGCAAAACATACCATAGAATTTACATATCTACTCACAAATATTACATGCTCACATATCTACGTTATCAGAGCGAGGGTTTGATATAACTTACAGCCATGAAAGCAGTAGGGCAGGAAGAGGACATCTCGGATAAGAGGAGGATGAAGGGTTGCCACCACCGACCAGAGGAGAAGATGGTGCCGCTTACCTGCATCCCGGTAAAGAAACCTGCCGGGGGAGCTCGAGAGGGGGGGGGGGGGGGGCAGGAATTCGACGGTCAGCCGAAGGGGGTGATATAGGAGGAGCGAAATGGCGGGGGAGAGCTCGCGCCATCTTCAAGCTCGCATGAGCTCGGCGCCGCGTTTCCCTCTCTAATCGGCCGTTTCTCCAGAGCTTCGTGCGGGTCAAAAACTCGGTGCAGGCCAAACAAACAAACTTGCCGAATTCGCATACCCACAGCGTGCATGGAGGGCTCGGGACCAACCAAACACACCTAGATGAATTTCCGCCATGTATCACGCGGCTAGGAACACATCAGGCGCGGTGACAAAGCGCAGACCATTCTCCTGATATATTCAGCTAGCAACTCTTGTAATCGAAAGAAAAAAAACATCATAATTGAGGCAAGTGTATCAATGCTTCATGAAAAAACCCACCACCTTTGCGTATTTTGGTAGGTCTTTGATACATTTGTTCTAATTGTGGTGGTTTTTTACAATTTACTCGAGCAACTCGGAATTACCGTCACACTTACTTTTTCTTACAATACAAAAACTTCTTTAATTATAGATGTACCGATACAATCTTCTGCACAAATCTGCCATACAACTCCCCACATCTGTGGCGCCGGACCATCAGAGCACACGAACCAATCTGACTTTTTTTTTGCACTCTGCTAACACTGAACAGCACAAATGCAACAGCAAACGGGGACAGAGAAAGAACAAAGGGCAGCCAGCGTACTGAGAAAGCACGCCGGATCGACTGACATAATCCACACACGAAAGTGTGTCGTGTGTGTCCAGCTCCAGCCAACTCGACTCAGTAATCGTCGTCTTCGTCCTCGTCCTCTTCATCCTCGGCTCCGACCTCCTCGTAGTCCTTCTCCAGCGCTGCCAGATCCTCCCTCGCCTCCGAGAACTCCCCTCCTCCATCCCTTCGCCGACATACCAGTGCACGAACGCGCGCTTGGCGTACATGAGGTCGAACTTGCGGTCGATGCGCGAGAACACCTCGGCCACGGCCGTGTTGTTGCTGATCATGCACACCGCCCGGCGTACCTTGGCCAGGTCCCCTCCCGGAACCACCGCCGGCGGCTGGTAGTTTATCCCGCACTTGAAGCCAGTCGGACACCTTGATAATTTTGCACGCAGCAGCAGAGCAAGAACAGAGAAAACAGAGTCATGGCGCAGCTCAGTCCCAGTGTGAGGTGATAACAATGACGAAGTTTAAGACGTAATATACGTACCAGTCGACGAACTGCACGGTCTTCTTAGTCTTGATGGAGTGGACGGCGGTGTTGACGTCCTTGGGCACGACGTCGCCGCGGTACATGAGGCAGCAGGCCATGTACTTGCCGTGCCTGGGGTCGCACTTGGCCATGACGCTGGACGGCTCGAAGACGGAGTTGGTGATCTCGGGAACGGAGTGCTGCTCGTGGAAGGCCTTCTCCGCCGAGATGATGGGGGCGTAGGAGGAGAGCATGAAGTGGATCCTCGGGTACGGCACCAGGTTGGTCTGGAACTCGGTGATGTCCACGTTGATGGCGCCGTCGAACCGCAGCGAGGTGGTCAGGGACGATATCACCTGGGATATCAGCCTGTTCAGGTTCGTGTACGTTGGGCGCTCGATGTCCAGGGACCTCTTGCAGATGTCGTAGATGGCCTCGTTGTCCAGCATTACCACGACGTCGGTGTGCTCGATCAGCGAGTGCGTCGAGAGCACGCTGTTGTATGGCTCGACCACGGCCGTTGAAATCTGAAACGGGAAGTGGTTTCAGCGACATGGTGGTCTACCACCTGAAACTTGACGGAGGGAATGTGGTACCTGTGGTGAAGGATAGATGGTGAAACCGAGCTTCGATTTCCTGCCATAGTCGACTGATAGGCGCTCCAGAAGCAATGAACCAAGTCCCGAGCCAGTTCCACCACCAACAGCATTGAAAATCAAGAAACCTGGAGGCCAGTGCAGTTGTCGCCAATTTTCTTATCCGATCAAGGCAAAGGTCCACTACTTCTCTTCCAACTACAGAACAGAAACAGGTTTTAAAAAGGAGCATTTTTATTAGCAGGAGCATACGGCTGTTTCCAAAGCATAACAAGTTAAACTATAAGTCGCCAAGGATTGAAAACAATTTTGGTTCCTTGTGTGAGCAGTAAGCTTAACATAGAATCATTAAACTGTTTATCAGAAATTTTCAATACACATTATTTATGCTGAAATTCAATTTGATGCTTCAGAGTTCCAAATTCCATTTGGATTCTTGTATAAAGTATGCATCTTAAACACTAGGAAATTTGGATATTTTATTTCTCCGTCATCTTATAAATAACCAACAAAAATGTGTGCAACTTTCTCCGCAAAAAAACTGAACAAT
Source organism: Poa pratensis (assembly GCA_947311845.1). Taxonomy (NCBI): domain Eukaryota; kingdom Viridiplantae; phylum Streptophyta; class Magnoliopsida; order Poales; family Poaceae; genus Poa; species Poa pratensis. Next base: position 32,671,942 of record CAMZMU010000054.1, read on the forward strand.
TGTTCATTTCCAAACCTAAGGTAGCACCAAAATTTAAAAAGTGTGCAACTACCCAAATTTCATTCGAGGGAATTGATGATCATCGTTCAAGTTCGTTGAATCATAAGTAAAATTTAGCTCTTTCTATCTATTCGGGCGGTGGATACGACCACTTTAGCTCAAAAAAAAAAGTAAAATTTCCACGGCTGACTTGTAAATTGGTCTCTATACAAGATATTTGTGGCAAAGGTAGGTGAGGTCAAAGCATGTTACCTGTGTAGTGTCCTCGGGCGAAGTTGTTAGCAGCGTCTTCTTTGTGGGAGATGAGCTGCTCTGGATGGAAGAGCTGGCGGTATGTCCCCGTCCTGACTTCGTCAATGACGGTCGGCTCCAGATCGACGAACAAGGCCCTTGGGACGTGCTTCCCTGTACCAGTTTCACTGAAGAACGTGTTGAATGCATCCTTTGCAACCCGACAGACGTATCACTGCAAGACGGTGGAGAACGCTTTAGATTCGGGTATTTTTAAAGTAGGATTTCATCGTTTGCTGTAGTATGTATGTATCTACGCGTGCTCCTGAAGATTGTGTCACAAAACTGAAAAGTCTTTTGAGCTTTGATCATACAAAAATAATTTACTTCTAAAGCAGGCCGTGTCATCAGATCACCAACATGCAGTACTCAGATTGCATGCTAAAGAATATAAACTGGGTTACCAAACGATCTAGTAACAAAAATCCACCTGTTCATCATCACAATTCAAGATCACCCTCAGAACTCTAATCAAGACAAATCTTTTTTGTTTTTTTTTGAAGAACTAGTCAAGACAAATCATGATCTTTGGAATCAGTATTCCTCAGAGCCCTGAAAGCGAAAGTGCAAGAATTGGAGCGGAGAGGAACCTGGGCATGATGCCATCGGGCTGGATGCCATGCTCGAGGCAGTAGAGCTCCCAGCAGGAATTCCCCACCTGGATGCCCGCCTGCCCTATGTGGATGCTTATGATCTCCCTCATCTCTGTCTCTCCGCTTTGCTCTTCTGCAGCCTCCGATCTTCAGAACTAGTACCTGCACGATCGAGGAAGGAAGCAGCCAGAAGGGAAGCGGAGAGGGGCTACCGGCAACAGGACAGAGATAAAAAGGTGGAGGAAGAGGCGAGGCACAGCGACCTTAATCGGAGCTTAGCGTCCTAAGCCAGCGGAAAGCGATGGATGATGGATTACACTTTACACCGCACGCACGTCGGACGGAAAGCGACTCGCAGTAGGGACAAATTCACTAGGGGTGGACCTCGACCATGTTTCGTTCCCACCATCGATTCCAAATCGAGAATGCCACCATGGACGATGCGTCGTCGCCCGGGGCAAGACGCCAGTATGATGGAAGGTGTCGTCGGCAGTGATGACTAATGAGTTCAGTAGTGAGTGATCGGGCGCTGGCAAACTTGATGGTTCGCTATGGACGTCGGCACAAAACCATAATGATTGGAGTGTGCCGGTGCTGGCACAACTGCTCAATTCACATCTGGAACCGTAACAATCTCAGCATCAGTATTAAGGACTATCCTCATATTACACTGCATCCCGATGTAACCATCTGTTCATATAGTCCATATGTACTCGTGAGCGGCCATAAGGAGACCGAGCTACATGTACTCTTTATTTAGAAATATTCGAAAATCATATTTTAGAGATCCAAAAACGAAAAAAATCATGAATATAGATAATGTTGTATTATTTTGGCATGTAAAATATCAACTAGAAATATGTTGTATTTTTGGCTGTGTAAAAATGACAAAATCTGATTTTTTTTTTTTGAGAAGTCACCGGGGGGGGGGGGGGGGGACAAGGTCCCCACCTGAATTTTATTTCAGCAGCAAATTACAGGGGTCACGCGCGGCGTGAAGAGAGGAACGTACACCACAAGTCGGCGTGTTCCTTTAAATCTGGTCTTTTGCACCGGTTTACCCAGAGAATCAAGTCTGCGACAATGTTACCAATAGTTACAGAGGCATTTTGGTCAATGGCACTAAACACTTTGGAATTCCAAGCGTCCCAAATCTTCCAGCAGATGGCGAGGGCGATGGAGGGCCAGGCGTCCCGTGGGAGCCCGTCCGGAAGAGGAGAGCTCCGTAAGTCGGTGAACTGGCCGAAGGAATGGTCGATGCCAAGCCTGGTCCAGACAGCGCAAGCGGCGAGGCAGGAGAAGAAGAGGTGCTCGCGATCCTCGATAGGGAGACTGCATCGAGGGCAGACGGCATTGTCTGAATTGTCTTCTTGTGAAGGTTGGCGCGAGTGTTCAACCTGTCAAAGTGGAGCAGCCATCTGAAGATCTTGATTTTTTGCGGAGTGAAGGAGTCCCATATGTTGGCGAGCTGATCGTCCTGCAGCTGAGAGGAGAGAGCTGCGTATGCCCTTAGAAGTGAACCTGGAGCCATCCATCAGACGCCTGTCGTCGGCGTCGGTGTTCAGCGAGACATCCTGCAACAGAAAAGACAGCGACCGAAACTCAGAGCTCGCGGCCGAGGTTAGTCTGTTTCTCAGGTTAGTTTCAATCCCATCCTGCATCACCGTAGCGACAAGGTCAAATTGTTTGTTTTAGGTGGTGGAAGAAAATGGCAGGGAAGGCAGTAGCGAGGGGCTCTGGGAGGAGCCATCTGTCGAGCCAGAAGTAGGTGGACCGGCCATTGCCGAACATTGCAAAATTTCAACTCTACAAAATCTGGTCTCTATGATATGAATTATTTTGAGTTTAGATTTTGCACGTTGGTAGGATGCACCCTTATTAAGATCCAATATCTGAATTTGAAAGGAGCGAACATTGCAAAATTTCAACTCTACAAAATCTGACAGGTTTTTTTGTGTGTAGTCCAGGTCTCCAGGATATGAATTATTTTGAGTTGAGATTTTGCACGTTAGTAGGATGCACTATTATTTAGATCCAAGATTTTTTCAGATTGTTTTTAAACTTAAAAATGTGGGTTTTGAATTAAAATCTACATGTAGCTCGACCTCCGTTTGACTTTGCGATATGTACTGTATATACTCTTGCATATATTATTGAAAAGTAGATGCCAAGCCTGTTCAGTGTCAAATACAGCAACCACGCACAGAAGAAACTCTGATATACCTAACCCGGAGACTCTGTTTAAGAACGAGGTTCCTCCTAAAATATTGAAAGCACAACAAAATTTGGTGGGTGACCTTGATTTATTTTGCATTTTCTTGATTCATCCAGTGTTCACTATGTTGATCCACAGATACGATGCTGACCCCATTCCACGTTCCAGATCTCTGTCCGTGCGCCAGTTCGATCTCTGAACATTGCTTCCCATTTCAACGCAGCACTGCGTCAGACAGCAAAAAAAAGCAGGGCCATACTGCTGCTACTACTGCGAGAGGTTGCACATGCCAGGGTGCAGCGGGCACCACTGCGGCTGGAGCGGCTCGGCGCGGATGCCGCGCGCCACCATCCGGTACCTCCAGTCGTTGAGCCTTTCCGTGGCATTGGCGTACCGCTTCCTCCCGCTGGCACCCTTGTTCCCGGACCACAGCGTCTCCGCGGCGGCGGCGGCCCTGGGCCACAGCCTGCCGTCCAGCACCGCGGCGTCCGACTGCTCCGACCACAGCGCCACCTCGCCGCCCAGCACCAGCGTGGCCTCCTCCTCGGTCAGCCCGTGCAGGATGTCGTAGTCGTACACGCGCTGCCACGTCTTGAACGGCGCGCACCACGACCCGCCCGTGCCGCCGGGGTCGTTGAACAGCGGCGCGCCCTCGCTCTCCTTCTCCTGCTTGTCGTACCGGCTGTCGTTGCCCACCCACCCGCCGTGCCCGCAGTCCAGGTAGTAGTACGCCGCCGAGGACACGATGGCGCGGTACCCGGCCGCCACGATCCGTTTCGTGTTCTCCGCCCCGTTGTTCCACGTCTGCAGCACGGTGGTCTCCCTGGGCAGTACCGTCGGGCCGACCATCACCTTGGGACCCAGGAGGACGTCCTCCCAGTACACCACCGTGCGGTTCAGCTCGTGCACCATGAACGGCCGCGTCGCGTTCACGAACAGCTCCAGGAGGTGGTCGTGCGTGCCGCCTTCCCCGAGGAAGCGGCGCACCACGGGGTCGTCCTCCCAGCACGCCGTGTTCACCTCGTCGGCGCCCCCGTGGAGGTACGTGTCCGGGAAAAGGGACGACAGGTCGCGCAGAACGTCCTGCGCCACGCGGTACGCCTTGGGGTTCAGCGGGTTCAGCTGCCCCGTGCAGGGCTCCGCCGCCAGCGCCGGCTGTGCCGTGGGCGCCCAGAACTTGTTCGCGCAGGTGACGATCTCCGGGTACGCTCCCGCCCACGAACCTGTGTGCCCTGATTTGAGGACAACAAACAGTTGCATTGAAGAGATTAATTGCGGTCGGGTAGAAGATAATGCAGAGATTGCATTGAGTTCGGAATTTCGTAGTACTCACCAGGCATGTCGATCTCGGGGATGACGCGGACGCCGAAGGCGGCGGCATAGTTCACGATGCGGCGGACGTCCTTGTCGGTGTAGCGCATGCCGGGGGAGTAGGAGCCGAGGTTGGCGAGGCTGGGGACGGTGGGGAGGACGATAGGGAAGGACTGGGCGTCGGTGATGTGCAGTGGAAGACGTTGAGCTTGTTGAAGGCCATGGCGCGGATGGTGTGCAGGATGTCGCGGACGGGGTAGAAGTTGCGTGCGGTGTCGAGAAGGATGCCGCGGTGGGTGAAGTGGGGCCGGTCGGAGATCTCGATGCCGCTAGGGACAACCGACTGGCGGGCCGCAGCTTGGCCGCCGCCGGCCCATGCGAGCTGGGAGAAGGTCTCGAGGCCGCGGATGGTGCCCCAGGGCGTGGCCGCGGAGATGTCGGCGGAGGCGGAGTCGGCGGGCACGGAGAGCGTGTAGGACTCGTCGACGGCGGGGCCGAGCGGGACGTCGGCCTCGGAGACGGAGATGATGAGGACGCGGACGGGGACGCGGGCGAGCGTGTAGTTGGGCGGCATCACCAGCGGCGCGTGGCGCTCGGTGCGGATGAGGCGGGTGTAGTAGGCGATGGCGTGGCGGAGCGACGGTGGGGCGGCACCGCGTGGATGGTGAAGTTCGGGGTGAGCGGCGCGTACACGACGGACGGCCACGAGATGGACGTCGGCTTGGGCCACACGAACACCTTCTGGTTCGGCTGCGGCGGTGGAGGATCCGAAGGCGGCGGCGCGCGAGCGGCGGGTGTGGCCGCTGGACGGAGGAGTAAGAGGAGGAGGACGAGATACGGCAGCGCTTCCATGGCCCGCCGGCGTTTAGGAGTGGATGAGAAATTTCAGCGTCTTCGGTGGAGTGAGCAGCGGCCATCGATCGGGGATCTCGTCCGTCGCTCTGACTTTGCTTTGGTTGACTCGGTTCGATGGATTTGGCCAAGGCATGCAGGCGGACGCCCGCCAGAACTAAAAATACGTCCGCCACGTTCAGCATGTCACCAATTTGCTTAACAAAATGGTAATTATCAACGGCTGCAACGATTGGTTGGTGCCTGGCGGATTGTCCGTCTTGTCCGCCGGCCCTGTCCGCAATACGTGGAAGGATAAAGTATAGTCTACCACATTGGATAGAATTCACCCTGCAAAAGAAATTGATCTACTTCTAACCCTGAAATGTACAATACAGATAAATCACCTCCGCTAGTGGTTTTTGACGAATTTGAGCGGTTTTTGACAAATTGAGGCGGTTTTGCTGGGTTGACTCCTACGCTGACGTGGCGCCACTGACGGCGTAATCCGCTCGTGGAGCGAGACAGAGGAGGAGGAGATGACGATCGAGCCGTCCGTCATGCTCGCCGGTAGGGAGCTGTCGGTCCGCGGCCGTGCGGTGGTGTCCGTCATGCCGAACGCGGTGACCGCCCCCCCGGCGGCGAGGAGCCCCGGTCAACGGCGTCTTCCTCGGCGCCGACTTCGCCCAGCCGGTTGACTCTCGGGTGGCCAGGGAGGTCCTCACCTGTAGATCAAGAGGCCGGAGGTAGGAGGAGACGGTTGCTCCGGCGGTGAAGGACCGGTCCAAGGCGACGGTGTGGGACCTGGTCCATGGCGGTGGCTCCGCTGGGGATTCCACCTAGCGCCGCCTGGTAGTCACGAGATTCCCGGCTCTGGCGGGGGCGTGCGGTTCATGGCGTGCTTGCAATTCAAGATGTGGTGGATGGCGCAGAGGATGGGGGACAAAGGCGGCGACGTCCCGCACGACACGCAGTTCCTGCTCGTGGACTCCAAGGCCGCCGCCGGCGGGGGCGAGCAGGAGACTTCGTACGTCGTGTTCCTCCCTCATACAGGGCGCGTTCCAGGCTAGCGGGCGGCGGTGCGGGTGGTCAGTTGTGCTCCTAGTTCACCCTGAACATTTTCTTGATTTGATTTGGGAGGAGGGAAGGAAGGCGGAGCGGAGACAGGCGACGCATGATTTGGGGATGCAGCTCGACTTCGGAACAGCTCGCCGTCGCCGCTTGATGCATGTAAAATGCATACATGAACTTTACATTTTATTACATGCTATTTGCATCATATATGGGTTATATTCATGATTTATATTGATTTCTGGGGATAATTAACAATGTTCCCATTTTTCTGGAATTAACCCTGCACTGTCAGAAACCCCTTTTTCTATATTTTTACGTTTCAGGCGACCAAACGACGTCCAAATGACCTGAAACTTTACGGGGATCATTTTTTGGAAGGAACGAAACGTATGCGCAAAGGAATCGAAGAAACGGAGACCAGAAGGCCGAAAGGGGTGGGCCCACGCGGCCAGATTCCCTGACCGCGTGGGACCCACCAAGTTGGCCCTCGGGCCTCCGCTGCTGTCGATCCTTCTTCCCGAAGCTTCATCTTGACCTAAAAACAACTATATATAGATCCCCCAGTGCTTTCGTGAAAGAGAGCGCCGCCGAAACAAAGAAACCACGAAACAGAAATCTGGAGCTAAAGATTGGAGGGGGAAAACTCCGGCGGGGAGCTGTCGGCGTGGTCTCCTTCCCCTTCAACAACATCTCCACCGACACCATGATGAAGAGGGAGTAGTCCACCTCTGGACTATGGGTTTGTGGAAGTAACTTATGTATCTCTCATCTCTATGAGCTTCACTAATTAGTACCGTATGAGCTGCTGAACATGATTACGGTCATCTATGTAATTCCTTTGTGGTGGATCTTTATTATGAGTTAATACATGTTTGAGATCGCAATGGTTTTGTTTCAGTTATGAAAGTAGATGCATATTATGTACCCCGTTCTTATTTACTTGTCATGATCAAGCATGTTTATGAGAGCATGTGAGGGGGAACGTGTGCATTAGTTGGAGTAACGGGGGGTGGCTAGTGCAGTGAACGTGACAGATAGTTCTGCGATCCACTTGGGTTTTCTACCTTATTTTGTTGCCTCACTAGGGATAAACAAAAATACCATGCTACCGGAGAGTGGATGTGACCTTGGCCACTACCTCCATGACTAGATCTAGCATGTTCTTATTTTAACTTCATGTCATTGAACTTATTGCTATGATCTGATTTATCTTAATTACTAAGGTGTTACGATTTAGTTCGCATCTTGGTGGAGCATAAGAGAGAGAACAACTTATACTTGAGATCTCCATGTTAGGACGTGATGCCCATATTATTAATAACTTGTCAAACCATGTCTTGCCATCTTTCATGTTAATCTTGGTGTTCCATTGTCTACCAGGTTATCAAGAGAGAGTGCATTTGTGAAACCATGAACCCCGGTCCATTTTTAATCATAGAAACACCTTTCCAACACTTTTATCACCACTTTTGTTTGCTGCCATTATTAAATCCGAAAATACAAAAATACTTTTACATCTTGCATACATTATAAAAAACCCAAAAATATCATTTATCATTACTACCACCATCCTTGCATATTTATTTACCATCATTGCATATTTACTTATTGTTTGCATTGCATATTATTTTATCATTCTCACACCTTGTGCTTGGCAACCACTTGGTGAGGTTGAGGGCAGAAAACAATTTATTTTGTTGCAGGTTCCCAAGAGAAGGATAAGGAGATAACACCTGAAATACTGGTTCCCCGAGAGTTCGATATTAAACCTCGAGTCACCCTCGTGTGGAAAACTGTCTTCCACTACTACATACACTCTGCACTTGGAGTCTCAACCTAACCCATATTCTTTTGACGCAGGTAATTCCACGCCATCAAGACTGTTTTCTGGCGTCCGTTATAATAGCATCATTGGGTATCAAGACGTTTTCTGGCGCCGTTGCCGGGGAACCATGGCTGAAAGGTTTATCCAAGGATCACTCACATCAAGTCAACTTCATCACCAACTTGTGTAACAACCTAAGCTTGGGGAGGTTGCACCTACGTGAGCATCATCTTATCCATCTTTACCTACAATCATTTTATTTTGTTTTGTTCTTGTCTTGCATATCATCTTTATATTTCGGTTTGCATATTTATATTCAGTTTTGCATTTTTGTGTTGCATTTGTTATTTCGAGTTGCATTAGTGTCATTTTACTTTCAGTTTTGCATAAAAATTAAAAACACATAAAAACTTGCAATCATGAGTCTTGAAAACAAAAAGAAAGTGAGTCTTCCTTTAAGTTCCATTTCTAGTTTTAAACAACAACCTGGAGAAACATTAAAAGATGTCTGGGTTAGAATTAATAGGATGCACTATGAAGATCCTACACCTTGTGAAGATGAAAAGCTAGATCTTTACTTTTATTATGGAATAGATCCTTGGTATCAAAATGCTTTAGATGGGGCTACAGGTGGAAGTTTTGTCCTGTCAACACCATCCTGTGCGGCCATGACACTTAGAAGAATTTTTGGTAACTTTGTTGATAGAAAGAAAAAGGTAGAGGATACCACAGTAGCACTTGCATTATCTAAAGATAAATTCGAAACTGGTTTAGAGAAACTACCAAATAAAGATGATTTTGAACAACTAGCATCTGTTTCTAAAAATATTATTCCTAAGATAAATGATGAATTAGTTAATGTCATGCATAAACTAAGATTATGTGACAAAAAATTTCTTGAAAAAGATATTAGTCTCAACAGTATTGAGGAAAAGTTGGTTTGTGTTAGTGATTTATTAAGGAAAAACCCATCATTTAAACATGTGAAAGAAGTTCCTATTAAGAAACAAGTTTGGATTAAAAAAGAGAAAAAAGTCGAGGAAGTTAAAATGCTTAGTGAAGTTAAGGAACCATTTGTTGATTTAGAGAAGTGTAGCTTGCATGAATTAATTTCTATCTTACAAAAATTTGCAAGTGATCCTTCTGTTAATATTAACCAGGCTGGTTTTGGTTCCTATATTGCTAATCATGTCTTAAAAGAAAAGATTGCTAGGTACAATCAAGAAGCTATGATACCACCTAAGCTTGGGGATATCTGGATCCCTAAGGTACTAGTAACCATTGGAAAAGAGACACACCATGCCATTTTAGATCTAGGATCTAGTGTCTCTATATTATCTAAAGAACTATATGAAGTCCTTGAACTTAAAAATATTGAGAAATGCTCTATTGAACTTGCACTTGCTGATGATTCCATTAGACATGCTCTAGGAAAAGTAAGTGATGTTATGGTAGAGTTACACATGACTTTTGTGCCTGTTGATTTTCTAATCATGGACATGGGGAATAAAACCTCTAGTCCTATTATTTTGGAAAGACCTTTTCTTCGTACTACAGGTGCCATTATTGATTCAAAGGAAGGGAATGTGAAGTTTCAGTTTCCACACAAGAAGAGTGATGACGTGAAACACACGTTCGTTGGGAGACCCCAAGAGGAAGGTATGATGTAGTCAGCAGCAAGTTTTCCCTCAGAAAGAAACCAAGGTTATCGAACCAGTAGGAGCAGCAACTCTTCAGAAGGTTGTCAACGGCGCCAGAAAAATAGCTGTCGCAGGGAGTCTGGACTGTTGACGTGGAATCTGCACACAACACAATCAAACTACTTTGCCCCAACGAAACAGTGAGGTTGTCAATCTCACTGGCTTGCTGAAAACAAAGGATTAAACGTATGGTGTGGAAAATGAGTATTAAATTGCAGAGAATGAAAAAGGAACAGTTTGCAGTTTGTGGTTGTTTAATCAGTGTAAAAGAATGGACCGGGGTCCACAGTTCACTAGTGGTGTCTCTCCATAAAAGATAACTAACATGTTGGGTGAACAAATTACAGCTGGGCAATTGACGAATAGTGAGCGCATGACAATGCATATACATGACATGTTGACTACTATGATATTTAATTGGGCATTACGACATAATACATAGACCGTTATCCAACAGCATCTATGACTAATAATCCACCGCCGGGTTGTCATCCGAGTCCCCCGTTGGTATTAAGTTGCAAGCAACGGATAATTGCATTAAGTAAAGTGCGTAATGTAAACAAACACATATGCCCGTGGACATAGCATCGTTAGGTTATCCCTAGTGGCAACAGCACATCCACAACCTTAGAACTTTCTGTCACTGTCCCAGGTTAAACGGAGACATGAACCCACTATCTAGCATAAATACTCTCTCTTGGAGTTACAAGCATCTACTTGGCCAAAGCATCTACGAGTAACGGAAAGCATGCAAGATCTTAAATAACATATAAGATAGATTGATAATCAACTTGACATAATATTCAATATTCATCGGATCCCAGCAAACACAACATGTAGCATTACAATAATATGATCTTGATCATGTAGGGCAGCTCACAAGATCTAAACATGATGGCACAAAGTGGAGAGACAACCATCTAGCTACTGCTATGGACCCGTAGTCCAAGGATGAACTACTCACGCATCACTCCGGAGGCAGGCATGGCGATGTAGAAGCCTCCGGTGACGATTCCCCTCTCCGGCAGGGTGCCGGGAAGAGGTTCTGAACCCTCCCGAGCTAGGGTTGACGACGGCGGCGTCTCTGGAACTTTTCGTGGATATTTGCTCAGGTACTTAGGGTTTTCGCGTCGGGGGGAATAAGTAGGCGAAAGGGCGGCGGCTGCGGACCCCCGAGGGGCCCACACCACCCAGGGCGCGGCAGAGGGGGGCCGCGCCCTGGCGTGTGGGGCCCTGGTGGCCCTCCTCTGCTGCTCCTTCGCTCCGTCAGGGTGTTCTGGAAAAATAGGCACCCCCGTGTAGTTTCGTCCAATTCCGAGAATATTTCCAGACTAGCTTTTCTGGAATACAAAAACAGCAGAAAACAGGAACTGGCACTTCGGCATCTTGTTAATAGGTTAGTCCCAAAAAATGTATAAAAGTGATATAAAGTAGATGCAAAACATGTAGCAATTGGTATAAAACAAGCATGGAACATCAAAAATTATAGATACGTTTGAGACGTATCAGCATCCCCAAGCTTAGTTCCTACTCGTCCTCGAGTAGGTAAACGATAAAAACAAATAATTTTTGAGGTGACATGCTACTATCATAATCTTGATCATATAATATTGCAAGGCACATGTAAATGAATGAAGTGATCCAAGTCAATGGTCTATAATTTGCTACAAATAGATAATGAGTAAACAATGAATCACACAAGCTAAACGTTTTCATGAATAGTACTTTCGAGACAAGCATCAAACAGTTTTGCATAAGTGTTAACTCATAAAGCAATAGTTTCTAACAAAAGGTATTTAATCAACACAAAGGAAGAATTTAGTTTCAGCATTTGCTTCAACTTTCAACATATTTATCTCATGGATATTGTCAACACAAAGTAGTATAACAAGTCCAATACATTGCATATAACGCATGTTGTAACAAAGTTGACACTAGTGTTTGCTTGTGGAAGACAGAAAGAATAGGAAAACTGACTCAACATAAAAGTAAAAGAAAGGCCCTTCGCAGAGGGAAGCAGGGATTAAATCATGTGCTAGAGCTTTTAGGTTTTTGAAAGCATATAGAGATTGCATAAAATATTTGATACTCCTCCCAACCTTGCTAACACAAGCCATGGCTAACCGAATCCTCGGGTGCCTTCCATCAATCACATACCATGGAGGAGTATCTATTTTTGAGAGGTGTTTGTTAATTGTCAACGAATGGTAGCGGGTGAGAACAGTATTCTACCTGTCGAACGGACTTTTAAGAGCGGCTCCCATGAAGGACGTTATTTCTACCAGCAAGGCAGATCATCCCTCTTTCTCTTTGGTTTACACACATTCAGGTATTTCACTGTTTGTCATTGCTTACTGATGAATCAGGGCAAAAGTGTGAAGAGAATTAATTGGTTAAAGTTGTAATTAATTGGGACTGGGCACCCCGTTGCCAGCTCTTTTTGCAAGTTATTGGATAAGCGGATGTATATGCCACTAGTCCAGGTGTAAAAGTCCACTCGACAAATAGAATAAAGAATAACCACACTAATTCCTCATGAGCTAGTAAACATTGACACAAAAAGGGAATAATAACATTTTGAATAATTTAAAGGTAGCACATGAAAAATTTACTTGGAGTGGCAAGGAAATACCACATATAGGTAGTTATGGTGGACACAAATGGCATGGATTTTGGCTCAAGGATTTGGATGCACGAGAAGCATTCCCTCTCAGTACAGAGTTTAGGCTAGCAAGGTTATGTAAGCAAACAAGAATATCAACCCGTACACCAAGTTTTATATGACAAACATATTGCAAACGTTATAAGACTTCATACCGTCTTCCTTGTTAACCAAACCCTGTTATTAGAAAATATCTAGACCTTAGAGGTACCACCGATGCAAACCAAATTTTCAACAAGCTTTACGGTAGTTCTTCACTAATAGGCTTAACTCATGTGATGCACAATTTAATCATGATCTACTTGTTAACTCAAAACAATTGACAAGCATCAAGTTATCCATTTTAGTGATCTACAAGATTAAGCAAGTTTTTCCTTATACCAATTACCACATGCAACATTTTCTGAACCAACCAAACACCAATCAATTTATTTCATCAACTCTCCAAACAAATATAAGTGAAGCAAGAGAGTACTTTCTACAAAAGAAAGCTAATAGCTCTGACAAGAGATACATGAAAACAAGAGCTAAAAGCTGAACAGCGCTAGATATGAATACTCAACAAATATAAGTGAAGAATAGGAGTATTCTCATGAAAAAGCGGAGCGTGTCTCTCTCCCAATCAAGAATGCTAGGGTCCAGTCAAGCTTTATTGAAAATAAAATGCAATACTGAAAATAAAAGCACACAGACGCTCCAAGAAAAGCACATATGATGTGAAAGAATTAAAATATAGTTTCACTAGAGATGACCTGATAATTTTGACGATGAAGAAGGGGATGCCTTGGGCATCCCCAAGCTTAGACGCTTGAGTCTTCTTGAAATATGCTGGGGAGATCCATGGGAGCCTCCCCAAGCTTAAGCTCTTCACTCTTCTTGATCCTATTATATCATCCTTCTCTCTTGACCCTTGAAAACTTCCGTCACACCAAACTCAAAGTAGATCTCATTAGAGGGTTAGTGCATAATCAAAAATTCACATGTTCTATAAAGACGCAATATGATTTGTTACTTTAAACATTAGCTACAGCCACTGATGTTATGTGAAGCTCTTCCACCCAAAAAAGAATTTCACTCAACACTAGTAAAAGAGAGAATGCAAAAATAAAAAGGCATAATCTGTCTAAAACAGAACAGTCCGCAAAGACGAATTTTTTCGAGGCACTTACGACGCTCAGATCGAGAAACTCTGAACTAATGAAAGTTTCAGACATTCATAAAGATTACGCACAAAAATTTCAGATTTTTAACAATCTGGTGATTTTAGGAATTTCGTACAGTGAACAGCAAAAATCTGTTTCTGCGCAGCAATCAAAATTAAGCATCATCTTATCATTAGAGGCTACTCTTGGCACAACAATGCGAGAAAATAAAGATACAAAGGAGTTGCTACAGAAGTAAACAAACTCCTTGACTCAATAAAAGAAAAATTGCAGAAAAATAAAATGGGTTGCCTCCCATAAGCGCTTTTCTTTAACGCCTTTTAGCTAGGCACAAAGCATGCATCAAGTATTACCAAGTGAAGAAGCATCAACATTGTAATTTGTTCGAACAATAGAATCATAAGGTGGCTTAATCTTCTTCCTAGGAAAGTGTTCCATACCTTTCTTGAGAGGAAATTGATATTTTATATTCCCTTCTTTCATATCAATAATAGCACCTACAGTCTAAGAAAAGGTCTTCCCAGCACAATAGGGCATGATGGATTGCACTCAATATCCAAGACAATAAAATCAACGGGGACATAATTGTTGTTAACCATGATAAGAACATCATCAATTCTTCCCAAAGGTTTTTTAATAGTAGAATCAACAAGGTGAACATCCAAGTAACAATTTTCCAAAGGTGCTAAATCAAGCATATCATATAATCTTTTAGGCATAACAGAAATACTAGCACCAAGGTCACACAAAGCATTGCAATCAAAGTCATTCAATTTCAATTTAATGATGGGCTCCCAACCATCTTCTAACTTCCTAGGGATAGAAGCTTCATGTTTTAATTTCTCTTCCCTAACTTGTATGAGAGCATTAGTAATATGTTTAGTAAAAGCCATGTTTATAGCACTAGCATTAGGACTTCTAGCTAGCTTTTGCAAGAACTTAATTACTTCAGAAATATTGCAACCATCAAAATCAAAGTCATTATCATCAAAAGTAATGGAATTATTCTCTTCCTTATTGCTAGAAATTTCAGCATCTTTATCAAGGACAGTTTCAGAGTTATCAGGCAATTTAGGACATTTTGCAATAGAAGTGGAAACATTACCAACACCAACTATCTTGCCATTAATGGTAGGAGGTTTGTTAACACTTGAGTTTGAAGCATTTTCAGAAGTAGTAATAGTATAAACTCTAGCAATATTATTCTTTCTAGCAATTTCATCCTCTCTTTCCCATCTAGCATGCAATTCAGCTAACATCCTCACATTGTTATCAATTTTAACTTGTATAGCATTGAGAGTTTTGCTCTCTTTAACATCATGAGGCATGTTCTTTAGTTTCAATAAGTCAACATCAAGAGCAAGACTATCAACTTTAGAGGAAAGCACATCAATTTTCCCAAATTTCTCCTCAACAGTTTTATTGAAAGCAGTTTGTGTACTAATAAAATCCTTAAGCATAACTTCAAGATCAGAGGGTACACTCTTATTATTATTGTAGGAGTTACTATAGGAATTTCCATAACCATTGCCACTATTAGAAGGATAGGGCCTATAATTGCTATTACCAAAATTATTCCTATAAGCATTGTTGTTGAAATTATTATTTTTAATGAAGTTCACATCAACATGCTCTTCTTGAGCAACCAAAGAAGCTAAAGGAACATTATTTGGATCAACATGTGTTTGACCATTTGCAAGCATAGACATAATAGTATCAATTTTGGCACTCAAGGAGGAGGTTTCCTCAACAGAATTTACCTTCTTACCTGTTGGAGCTCTCTCGGTGTGCCACTCAGAATAATTAATCATCATATCATCAAGAAGCTTTGTTGCAGCACCCAAAGTGATGGACATAAAGGTACCTCCAGCGGCCGAATCCAATAAATTCCTCGAAGAAAAATTTAATCCTGCATAGAAGGTTTGGATGATCATCCAAGTAGTCAGTCCATGAGTGGGACAATTTTTAACCAATGATTTCATTCTCTCCCATGCTTGAGCAACATGTTCATTATCAAATTGCTTAAAATTCATTATGCTACTTCTCAAAGAAATAATCTTAGCAGGAGGATAATATTTTCCAATAAAAGCATCTTTGCATTTAGTCCATGAATCAATACTATTTCTAGGCAAAGATAGCAACCATTCTTTAGCACGTCCTCTCAAGGAGAAAGGAAAAAGTTTCAGTTTAATAATATCACCATCTACTTCCTTGAGCTTTTGCATTTCACAAAGTTCAACAAAGTTATTAAGGTGAACAGCAGCATCATCAGTACTAACACCAGAAAATTGCTCTTTCATAACAAGATTTAAAAGTGCAGGTTTAATTTCATAAAATTCTGCTGAAGCAGCAGGTGGAGCAATAGGTGTGCATATGAAATCATTGTTGTTCGTGCTAGTGAAATCACACAACTTAGTGTTCTCAGGAGTACTCATTTTAGCAGAAATAAAAACAGTACAGAAAATAACTTGAAAGTAAACTAGATGCAAGTAACTAATTTTTTTGTGTTTTTGATAATTGAAAGCAAACAAGATAAAATAAAATAAACTAAGCAAGACAAAAACAAAGTAAAGAGATTGGAAGCGTGAAACTCCCCTTGCAGAAGACTGCTGTCTCCCCGGCAACGGCGCCAGAAAAATAGCTTGATGACGTGAAACACACGTTCGTTGGGAGACCCCAAGAGGAAGGTATGATGTAGTCAGCAGCAAGTTTTCCCTCAGAAAGAAACCAAGGTTATCGAACCAGTAGGAGCAGCAACTCTTCAGAAGGTTGTCAACGGCGCCAGAAAAATAGCTGTCGCAGGGAGTCTGGACTGTTGACGTGGAATCTGCACACAACACAATCAAACTACTTTGCCCCAACGAAACAGTGAGGTTGTCAATCTCACTGGCTTGCTGAAAACAAAGGATTAAACGTATGGTGTGGAAAATGAGTATTAAATTGCAGAGAATGAAAAAGGAACAGTTTGCAGTTTGTGGTTGTTTAATCAGTGTAAAAGAATGGACCGGGGTCCACAGTTCACTAGTGGTGTCTCTCCATAAAAGATAACTAACATGTTGGGTGAACAAATTACAGCTGGGCAATTGACGAATAGTGAGCGCATGACAATGCATATACATGACATGTTGACTACTATGATATTTAATTGGGCATTACGACATAATACATAGACCGTTATCCAACAGCATCTATGACTAATAATCCACCGCCGGGTTGTCATCCGAGTCCCCCGTTGGTATTAAGTTGCAAGCAACGGATAATTGCATTAAGTAAAGTGCGTAATGTAAACAAACACATATGCCGTGGACATAGCATCGTTAGGTTATCCCTAGTGGCAACAGCACATCCACAACCTTAGAACTTTCTGTCACTGTCCCAGGTTAAACGGAGACATGAACCCACTATCTAGCATAAATACTCTCTCTTGGAGTTACAAGCATCTACTTGGCCAAAGCATCTACGAGTAACGGAAAGCATGCAAGATCTTAAATAACATATAAGATAGATTGATAATCAACTTGACATAATATTCAATATTCATCGGATCCCAGCAAACACAACATGTAGCATTACAATAATATGATCTTGATCATGTAGGGCAGCTCACAAGATCTAAACATGATGGCACAAAGTGGAGAGACAACCATCTAGCTACTGCTATGGACCCGTAGTCCAAGGATGAACTACTCACGCATCACTCCGGAGGCAGGCATGGCGATGTAGAAGCCTCCGGTGACGATTCCCCTCTCCGGCAGGGTGCCGGGAAGAGGTTCTGAACCCTCCCGAGCTAGGGTTGACGACGGCGGCGTCTCTGGAACTTTTCGTGGATATTTGCTCAGGTACTTAGGGTTTTCGCGTCGGGGGGAATAAGTAGGCGAAAGGGCGGCGGCTGCGGACCCCCGAGGGGCCCACACCACCCAGGGCGCGGCAGAGGGGGGCCGCGCCCTGGCGTGTGGGGCCCTGGTGGCCCTCCTCTGCTGCTCCTTCGCTCCGTCAGGCGTGTTCTGGAAAAATAGGCACCCCCGTGTAGTTTCGTCCAATTCCGAGAATATTTCCAGACTAGCTTTTCTGGAATACAAAAACAGCAGAAAACAGGAACTGGCACTTCGGCATCTTGTTAATAGGTTAGTCCCAAAAAATGTATAAAAGTGATATAAAGTAGATGCAAAACATGTAGCAATTGGTATAAAACAAGCATGGAACATCAAAAATTATAGATACGTTTGAGACGTATCAAAGAGCATGGAACACTTCCCAAGGAAGAGGGACACACCAAGGTTCAAGCTCCTCATGAGCTACGCCCCCTTTGATTATCAAGTAAGTAAGCCTAGCTATATGGCTATAAAGAAAGCGCTTCACGGGAGGCAACCCGGTTGTTTTTGTTTGAGATTTTCTTTGAATCCTCTTGCTGTAACAAGAGAGTAGTTTGTTAGTTTTGTTTCTGGGATTTTTAATAAAGAACCAAGTTTTACCTTTTTGGGTTTGAAAAGTTGCTATTCATTTTCGGAGAGTTTTATGCCTGCACGAAATCTGTGCACGGTTTGATTTTTAATTTTTTATCTGTAACTCTGATTGAGCTGTAATTTGAACAGTAGCTTCAACTTTTCATCCTCTGCACACGTGATTTTTTTGTAGATTTTTCTGATGAGTTTAAGTAGGGTAGAAAAAATGCATTTTGCTGCTGCTGTTTTTCTAGACAGATTTTGTCTTGATATTGTTTGATGCATTCTTTGAGCTTTTTGCTTGAATCTTTTTTATTCAATTGAATTTATGAGTAGGCATACAACATTATATACTCTCTGGACATTCATATGAATTTTTGCCTAAGGATTTTATGCAGCAACGAACCTATTTGTTTATCACTACTAATATCACCCACAAAAAAGAAATGGGAGAAACAGTGTTTTGAAGTTTTTTCACAGGGATTTAGAGAGTTGCACCAAGAGCTATCCAAGGATGGTGAAGACCATAAGCTTGGGGATGTCAAGACAACCCTACTGGACCAACACACTCTCGGTTGCACACGTCTAACTTCTGTTTTTCGATCAAAGCACTTTATCGTATAAACTTGGAGCGTCTGTTTTCTTTTGCTTTTTGTTATTTCGGTTTGATTTTTATTTTCTTAAGACCACCACTATCATTTATATATGAGAGAGCTACTGGAAGTTTGGGTTGAATTAAGTTGTATGCTATTAAATATATTGGGATAGGGATGTTTGAGTTGATTTTAAAAGATACATATAGTTGCATAATTCATGTGCTTTGAATGAATGTTAATTTGCAAGTGTGTTGTCAAGAGCTATCTTTTACCATGTTTAGATGTTGAATTTTAACTTTACTTGGTTTAACATGGATTGATTAGTTCTATGGACACTTATGCATGCATTTAGATGGTCAACTTACTCCCTATTGCTAGCCCAAAATTACAACAAGTAAAAAGCTTGTTTCCCAACACCTTCAACAAAGTTTTTCCAGTGAGTCACCATATCTACCTATTAGCTTTATGCTATTCCAAGTATGTTTATCATGTTATATTGTGTTATCTACATTTCTGAATTTAAATGCTTATGTTATTGATTGTCATGGAAAATTGGTTAAAAGCTCTCACGAACTTGATGCACAATTTACTTTTATTGCATTTAATAAGCATGAACCATTGTGATTAAAATTATGAAGTTGTGGGCTTGACAATAGTTTTGGTTGGGACTTAGCCCATATGTGCTGTCACATGGCAAGCTTTCAACATTGCACTTATTTTTAGTTGATGTCATGTACTTTTGTTTATGGATGCCTATCATGGGTGAAATGAATGTGGATACTTAGTAAGTTCAAAGAGTTTGTATAAATGGTTAGAGAAATGCCTGAGCCGCTAATCTAAGCCATGCATCATTCATGGTGGAAATTTACAGCATAACCATAATGTTCATTCAGTGATGCACCTCATAATAAAAGCTATACCCATAGTAAATAAAAGAGTGCTGAGATTGTTCATTGTCTTTTTGTCTTGTTGTTTTGACATGGGCTTGTTCATGTCAAGGGGCAAGAGGTACCTCAGTGCAGTTCTTGATGATACTATTATTACTTGCAATGACCTTTATTTGAATTTACTTTGTGGACCAAAGTGAGTAACACATGGTGTAGGTACTTGTATTCAAGGGACATGAGACATTCAACCAATACATTGTCAAGCACACCACTCATATTTGCTTTCACTTTAAACATTAATCATTCAAGATGCTATGATAGGGGTAATGAGAGCTCCACACCAATGACTACCACATTGCAAGCATTAACTTAAGTAGAAGTGTTTGGAAGTTAGATGAAACTTATTCATGCTTTACCTCTACTTATTTATATCCAAAGTGTCAGCTTTTATATTCAGTTTTCATAAGAAGTACTCTATGACCACTATAGGATGTTTTTACTTTTCATTATGCATACATTTGGTCCTAGTACTTTCTTCTATGTTACACTTTGTGAATTTATCATTGAACATCTTTACATTGAGTATTTGATATCACTTCATAATTTGCTTGCATATTGTTATTCCTTTGAAGAATGAATCATTTGACTCTATGTAGCAATAGTAATCACCTTTGATATCCATTGATAGTATTAAAATGCAAAGTCCATGTTAGTTTTATCACCTTCATACTCGGGACGAGCATGGGATAAGCTTGGGGATGTTGATGTATGTAAAATGCATACATGAACTTTACATTTTATTACATGTTATTCCATGTTATTTGCATCATATATGGGTTATATTCATGATTTATATTGATTTCTGGGGATAATTAACAATGTTCCCATTTTTCTGGAATTAACCCTGCACTGTCAGAAAACCCCTGTTTCTATATTTTTACGTTTCAGGCGACCAAACGACGTCCAAATGACCTGAAACTTTACGAGGATCATTTTTTTGGAAGGAACGAAACGTAGGCGCAAAGGAATCAAAGAAACGGAGACCAGAAGGTCGAAAGGGGTGGGCCCACGCGGCCAGATTCCCTGACCGCGTGGGACCCACCAAGTTGGCCCTCGGGCCTCCGCTGCTATCGATCCTTCTTCCCGAAGCTTCGTCTTGACCTAAAAACGACTATATATAGACCCCCCAGGGCTTTCGCGAAAGAGAGCGCCGCCGAAACAAAGAAACTACGAAACAGAGATCTGGAGCTAAAGATTGGAGGGAGAAAACTCCGGCGGGGCGCTACCGGCGTGGTCTCCTTCCCCTTCAACAACATCTCCACCGACACCATGATGAAGAGGGAGTAGTCCACCTCTGGACTATGGGTTTGTGGAAGTAACTTATGTATCTCTCCTCTCTATGAGCTTCACTAATTAGTACCGTATGAGCTGCTGAACATGATTACGGTCATCTATGTAATTCCTTTGTGGTGGATCTTTATTATGAGTTAATACATGTTTGAGATTGCAATGGTTTTGTTTCAGTTATGAAAGTAGATGCATATTATGTACCCGTTCTTATTTACTTGTCATGATCAAGCATGTTTATGAGAGCATGTGAGGGGGAACGTGTGCATTAGTTGGAGTAACGGGGGTGGCTAGTGCAGTGAACGTGACAGATAGTTCTGCGATCCACTTGGGTTTTCTACCTTACTTTGTTGCCTCACTAGGGATAAACAAAAATACCATGCTACCGGAGAGTGGATGTGACCTTGGACACTACCTCCATGACTAGATCTAGCATGTTCTTATTTTAACTTCATGTCATTGAACTTATTGCTATGCTCTGATTTATATTAATTACTAAGGTGTTATGATTTAGTTCGCATCTTGGTGGAGCATAAGAGAGAGAACAACTTATACTTGAGATCTCCATGTTAGGACGTGATGCCCATATTATTAATAACTTGTAAAACCATGTCTTGCCATTTTTCATGTTAATCTTAGTGTTCCATTGTCTACCACGTTATCAAGAGAGAGTGCATTTGTGAAACCATGAACCCCGGTCCATTTTTAATCATAAGAAACACCTTTCCAACACTTTTATCACCACTTTTGTTTGCTGCCATTATTAAATCCGAAAATACAAAAATACTTTTACATCTTGCATACATTATAAAAAACCCAAAAATATCATTTATCATTACTACTATCATCCTTGCATATTTATTTACCATCATTGCATATTTACTTATTGTTTGCATTGCATATTATTTTATTATCATTCTCACACCTTGTGCTTGACAACCACTTGGTGAGGTTGAGGGCACAAAACAATTTATTTTGTTGCAGGTTCCCAAGAGAAGGATAAGGAGATAACACCTGAAATACTGGTTCCCCGAGAGATCGATATTAAACCCTCGAGTCACCCCTCGTGGGGAAAACTGTCTTCCACTACTACATACACTCTGACTTGGAGTCTCAACCTAACCCATATTCTTTTGACGCATGTAATTCCGCGCCATCAAGACTGTTTTCTGGCGTCCGTTATAATAGCATCATTGGGTATCACCGCTCCCAGAACGGCGCGGGAGCGGGAGCAGAGGGAGGCGTGGCTCGCCGGGAGTCCATCGAGCACGAGCAGCGGAGGTCGTCGGCCGTCGCCCGCGGTACTGGTCGTCCAACACGGCGCCGGCGGCGACCACGTGAGTGCCACGTCAGTGCAGGAGTCAACCCAGCAAAACCACCTCAATTTGTCAAAAACCGCTCAAAATTCGTCGAAAACCACTAGCGGGGGGTGGTTTATCCGGTATTGTACATTTCAGGGTTAGAAGTAGACCTGCAATGTGGTAGATTTGGGGGGTGAATTCTATACTTTATCCATACGTGGAGGTAGGAATCCGGAAGGCGTAGATCCTTTCTACTGAAAGCCCGTAAGTTTTTTCAGTCTAGCCCGTAGGTTCTTGCGGCCCAAAATTGGTGACCGAATATTTAGGAACATGTAGTACTCCAGTTCTCAAAGAATCCCAAATTTAGTGATCCATTATTAATTTTTTCCATAACTCCAGGATCATATATGTCTAAACCCTAGACATCAAAATTGTACAAGTTTCATCATCGAGACAAATAAAACAACTTTTTCCCACTAAATACCTCACCCTCTTTTTTTGACATTATTACATCTCCTCCGAGTGCATGTTATCCACACTCTCTTCATCAAACATTACATCTCCACGTGCATATTGTCCAAACCCTCCACACTGCAAGATGGTTCGCCATTTTTAACTAGTCGTTACTCATCAACGGAATATATTAGCTTACCATCCTCACCTTGCTTGTTTCTTTCTCGCACTCACTGTCTGCTAATAAAAACACCATCGCCTTTACCCCCCCTCCCACCACCATCACACACACAGTCCAATCAACATCGATTGTGGCGTGTGTTGTGTGTGCGTGCGAGGCGGAGGGGACCAAGTGGTTTTATTTAGCGTTGAAAATGACGCAAAACAACCACATTTGGGGCTAAGTTGTCTACTAACCACCACTTTGGGGGAAATGACGCAGAGCACCGCACTTTGGGGTAGGATTGTGTCGCGGAGCACTGATGATTCGTCGATGTGCGCTCAAAATGCGTGACACGAACCCGCGGTGCCGGGGGAGATACTCCGCAACTCGCCCCGCGGAGACCTGCTTCCAGCGAGATACGCAAGACAGCAAGCAGACGCTTTTTAGACCAGACGCCCCGGCCCGTCGGCAAGCCCCTTCAGAGGATGTCGGCGACGATTGGTTGAACCCGGCCGGACTTAGCCGCTCCGGGATTCGGTTGTCGGTATTCTATGAATTTCAGAAGGAGTCGCCGAATAATGGAAGCATGAACAAGGGTTTGAGAGTAAAAAGTAGGGTTGTATTGATATGTCGATTGTTTGCTTAATTTCAATCGGCCATCACCTCTCACATATGTATGAGGCGGCTGGATTTCCCTACAAGCAAAGGACTTCTACAAGGATTACAATTAGCAATCTAAGTCGAATTCTATATATCTCTAAACTGGGCAAGTTTTGGTCGATTTCGTACTGAACTCGGACCCAAGGGTCCTTTTTTGGCTCCTTTAGGAAGTCTCCTTTTGTCCTTTCGTGTTGACCTCGAATTTGCCTTCCCTTCGCGCTTGAATTGACCTGATTTCCATTTCCTTGGGCGTCTCACGAGTCCCGAATTTGGCTTGCTGCTAAGTCCTTCTTGATCCGCCATTCCCCAAATTTCTTGGTAGTTAGTGTTGCCCAATCCTTTGTTGCCGACTCCTTTTGTTGCCGACTCCTTTTGTGTCGGGTTCCCTGTCCAGATTTGCAGCATTTGTCTTGCTTCTTGTCGTGGCCATAGAGTTTGCATACCAACTCGGATGGAGATGAGCCAAACATCAAACTTGTTTGTCTCGATGAGACCATCAACCGCACACGGGCCAATTCTCCAAACAAGTAGGCCTTGAGGATGTTCCGGATCCTTTTCTCCGAGGTGCTTTTCCGGGTTGCCAATCCTTCCCGGGGCGAGTCTTGAACTGGAGGTGACGACCTGCCAAAAAACGGGTGCTAACAATCGCTTTAATCGTGTTAACACGATTTCTGACCGTTTGGCCCCACGTGTCGGGTCTACTTGGCAAAATTAGAACGATTATACTGAGCCATTAAAATAGTCATAGGGGCCACTAGTGAACATGGGACACACACATCATGTCAATCTTCTCCAAATCCCCCATTTCTTCCTCGACGTATGTGTCGATGCGCATGCAGGGGCATGCCCTTGGCGAGTGAGGGAGACGATGTGGGAGAGGCTCGAGCGCGTCCCGTATCAACCTGTGCTGGTATCCGTCCATCACCTGCTCTACCGTTGCCTGCTCAAATCAATGGGAGAACACAAGAATTAATGAATTCGTTACTCACCTAGTCGGACAAATCGGGGCGGCCGAGGGTGACAGATTCGAACAGGAACACGCTGGGGGCTAGCGGCCCGTCGTTCTTGAGGCCGTAGAGAAGATCGCCATGGTGGTGGCGCTGCAGGTGCTGGTGCACGTCGGCACCCCGCGGGTCGCGGCCTCGAGCGGCGCCCACAGCTGGATGAAATCATAGAATTGGGCAGATCTCATCCAGAGCACACTGAAGCGGGGGTAAGGCGGGCGGCGAGGTCATAGGCACACTTGAGGGTTGCCATGAGGTGGGTCAGGAGGCGCTTGGTGGTGTGTAGCGTGGGCGGGAGAGCCGGGAGGTGGGGGATTTGGAGGAGGGGATCTAGAGCAAGAAGATAGTTCTGACGTGTGGGTCTCACGTCCAGTACAACTCAACCTAACAGACGTTACCTACCATTTGTTCCCCTTTGCCACGTGGGTCTGATAGTGGGCCAGGTTGGTCAGAAATCGTGTTAACACGGTTAAACTGACGAATCAGTGCTCCGCGTCACAACCTTGCCCCAAAGTGCGGTGCTCTGCGTCATTTTTCCCAAAAGTGGTAGTTACTAGGCAACTCAGCCCCAAATGTGGTGGTTCTGCGTCATTTTCTCTATTTGGCGACAATAAATATATGATAAAGCTAGGAAAGGTGTCATCGGGGTTTAGTTAGTTACGATGAGGCTAGGAATTATTTAGTTGAATATTGTTTGTGTTAGTGTATGTTCCTTAGATGTCGTGCTTAACTAGGTGTGGGTACGGTCGGTCGAAATTTCATAATGGGTCCACCCAATATAGATGTGTTTCTTAGAGGGGAGGCCTTGGTACATTTCAAGTCCACACAGAGAAGCTATTGATACACATACACATCCCAAAGAAACAAGGGGGTATAAGTGTTCCAATTGTTAAATTGTTAATCAAATGGATCAGCCTATCTAATGAATCAGTTACATGGAGGATTCAAAGTTAACAGAGAAGTTCCCTTTAAAAAAGGTTAATATAGAAGGTAGTATGAGACTTCCATCGCTGAGCTCCGGTGAAGACTAATCTTCACGAGGCAGACTTGTCAGGCTACATTAGTTACCTGGCAAAGAGTCAACTAAAAACAGAGTTATGATAAAACAGAAAACATTTCAGAGTGTTAGGTCAATTTCATCTGTTCATCTGCAATCCAGCGGCGCTTGCCGTCTCTTAACGCTTCACACCAGGACTCAAGTACTCCCCATCATCGATCTGCAATCGAACGGCTCCGCTTCACTCCATTGTCGTTGTTTGAAATCCAACAAACAACTTTATTTATGTTTTGCTTCTAGCTCTACCTACTATCTTTGTTGCCATTAGTTGGCTATTTAGTACAACTAGTACCCTAGTGCGTCAATCCAGTCTATGCTTACTGTCCAAAGTCATCAACGGACTGATCCCGTGCCCCGCTCAAGGCAGGGCACGCTGTGCCCTGAGGCCTCACATCCACCATCCGCTCCCCATCCGACGGTCAAAGCAGGTCCAAATTTAGATCTCAAAATTAAAACTTCTCAGAAAAAATCGAAAAAATTCCCACGAGTTCTATATGTCACGTTGTGTATTGTGGTAAATTGTAGATTTTTTTGGATCACCGGTTTATGATTTAATAGCTTTTAAGTTGAAAACACAGAAAATTTAGTTAATGGTAAACCATTTATCCAAAGAAATCCTAAAAATTTGTGAACACACAACGGAACATATAGAACTCGTGGGAATTTTTTCGATTTTTTCTGAGAAGTTTTAATTTTGAGATCTAAATTTGGACCTGCTCTGACCGTCGGATGGGGAGCGGATGGTGGATCGTGGGCCTCAGGGCACAGCGTGCCCTGCCTTGAGCGGGGCACGGGATCTCAGTCCGTCATCAACCTAGTCAATGCTGTCATCAACCCAATCAATGCTTACTACCCAAAGTCATCAATCCAATCAATACGACCGTGTGTCGTTCTATTTTTCTGACAACACCTGCTCAATCAATGGGTAAAATTTCATATTCATAACCGTATTTGTACACATCAATTTTTTTGAACCAATGACACAAATTCCATGCGCGCTCAGAGCCGTGAGCCAAAAGTCCGCGTCCCCTCATACCTAGCCTACTCCAACCTTTTATTTTCCTGCCAACATCACTCAAACCACATTCGGTAGAGAAAAATAAAAATCAGTCAAAACAGGGGCAAGAGAAGTTAATCTAAAATTCAAGTGGAGTTTGACATGGTCTCACCATGGAGGACGACAGGAGGACGACCGGCCGCAGCTCCGCCGCAATCCGCATTGCCAAATTTGCCATAGGAGCCAGAGCCATTTCATCCCCACCAGAAACCCTGACGAGAGATTTCCCCTAAACCCTCGCCTACCGTCCCTGACACCCTGCTGGCGTGCTCCTCCTGCGCCCATGGCGGGCTCGGATCCGGGGCCTGACATCTCCGGCCTCTTCTGCCACTACAACACCCTCTACTTCCACGACTCCCTCGGCGCGTGCGCCGTCTCCTGGGCCGAGGAGCCGCTCCCCTACGGGTAACCGCCGCCCTCCCATTTCCTCGAGTTTTTGCGTTCTGGGGTGCCATACTGCCATCTAGGTTCGCTTTCCGGCCGGGGTTTCGCAGATCGAGGCTTCAGATGTTGGAATGTTTCCCGGATTCCGAGATATTGCCTGTTGCATACCTTGCCCCCCTTTGAAAATCACCGCACAGATTCGGTGCATTGCGATACTTTTTGTTGTTGGGAAATTTTGCAGAGAAGAACCCCTATTTCGTGCGAGCTGCGATTTGTTCTTCCGGAGGCGCAAGTGGCTTTAGTCACTCGTTCATCTACCAGGGGAACCTTGACGGTTACTTTTGGAGGGAAATAGTTCAATCTCCCTCTTGTTCATTCGATTTAGAACACCAGTTCCTCAAAAGCGAATTAGGGCACTAGAGGAAATGCTAGTCATGTTTGCTTACCTCAGTTTAAGGTTCCAGCAGAACATAGGTGACTCATCTCTCAGCAGCTTGTGCATCTATGGTTATTGGAGTTTCGACACTAACCTTTGAATCCTTGCATTGTTATTTTGTTCATTTGATTCGGTGATATGTTGGAGTCTGTGATGTGGGTAGGGATATCTAGGTGTATGGCAAGAACAAAGCAGAATGATTCAGTATATTTTTTTACATCCTTTCCGGCAAGGAAAGAGGAAAATAATGGAGCTAATGGCGTTAATGCACTTTCCATGTCAATTAGTCCACACTGCCACTCCCTGAAGTAGCATGTTCTAATTTCAAAAGTGTACTGAAATGAATTTGCCAGTGCTGGACGGATCCACGAGTTGTGAACAATTGGATGGCATTGTGCGGATGGCTGAAAAAGGTCTAGGACTCGAAACTTCGTGTTGTACATATTGTATCACTCACGGCGATGCACTCTAAATCTCTGAAAACATGGTGAGACAGCTCTGAGCCCAAGCACAAGGATTTATTATTGGTTTCTTGTAGATTTGATAAAGTAACTTCTGATGAGAGGATTTTGTGCCATGGCCGGGTACAGTGACAGTTTTGTAATTAAGGAATAATCCCAGTACCAATTTGAGGAATACATTTGTTTGAGATCTGTAACATACAGGCCTACTACAAAAGAAGCCTCAAACCCTTAACAGAGTGCCATGTCATCTAATTATTTCCATATAGTTGGATGGGCAATCTATGATACAGATATGCCACCTTCCAAGTATTCATTATATCATAAAATCCCTGATCTCTCTGCAGTCTTCATCTCACAACAAATAATCTAAAATATTATGTGCTATAACTATTGTCTTGGTAAAACAGGTCAACAACACCAAAGGCTTTCAGTATGCTGTGACGTGTATCATTAATTAACAATATTGGGTGAAGCGTATAAAGCATTCACTTCAATAATTCGTGAAAAGTGAAGACGAAAAACTGTCGACACTAGTACATTTCAAAGGTCATTGGATTATCTTGTGATACATCAATCATAGCGATGGACTTTTTTTTTTGAGATTGCGATGGACTTGCATATAGGTAATAATACAGTGTTCTGCTAATAGTTGAATTCATTTGAGTGGATTTTTTTTGGCTTATACTATAAATAGCTTTCCAAAGTATAAACAATGCTAATGTCGAACCTAGTTATGTGTGGTTTATCATCCACTTATGCATTAAAGTACTCTACGGCACCATACCAGAACATCTGTCATGGACTTCTCATGTTTAATCGTTTTCATGCAGTACCTTAAGTGATTGTGAGTATTATCCTGGCGGTGGTGGCTGTATCGTACTTCTTTCCAAGTCCTTGTACGAATGCCACCTAGACTCGGATCTGAAGAATGTTCTGCTCCATGAGATGATACATGCCTATATGTGCATCAAAGAGAATAATACTAACCATAGGTACTTAACTGGAATTACCTTATATAATTCTAATTTTGTAAGTTCTTTCTGGTTATTTCTAAATGGTTAATCACAGTGACCATGGTGGGAACTTCCAGAAGCTGATGAATATAATCAATTCCAGCATGGTACCAGATGCTCATGTAAGTTGAGTTCAAGTAGCCACTGTCAATTCAGTCTGTACTTAGAGATTCCTTATTAACATCGTCAACTATAATCAGCGACCCGTTGGTGGCTACAGCATAATCATGCGCCATCAGATCAGGAAGAAATATTATCAATACAAAGTAAGCATCGGGACTGTAATACTAGCAAGTAATAATTCTTATTTTATTTTGAGATTGACATATAAACATTTTGCAGTGTGAAAACTGTGGAGATTTGGTCAAGTCAACCAAGATCAGTGGACCTTCACATGATGACTGCATTGAGAGAATGGGTGCTAATTACTCATGTCCAAATTCTATGTGCCAGTGGCATAGGTATTAGCTCTATGCTTCAGTGCAATTTTTGGTTTGGTAATTCATATTTGCCTCAGTATGCCTGTAAGAATGCTGAATCCTGACAGAAATGTTTTAGTTAGATACGTGCTTTCCAGCCAACTCTGAATTTTTTTGAAGGTAAAATGTACTACTCTATGTGTTCTCATGCTGGGCAGTATAGGATTGGTACTCATTGGAGATTTTGTTGCAACATTAAAACAGGGATCTGAGCTCAATGTATGACTGAAAAATATACCGACTAGTGTTATATTTTACAAGAAAGAGGAGACATATTGAACTAACCTAGTGGTGATGAAGCTCTACTTGTTCAAATAATTCTATACTTGGCTGGCATCCCACTACCAACAATATAGCTATATGGATCAAATTTGTACAATCGCCATTTGATTTTCATATAGTTAAATATGAACGCTTGCTGTCAGGGTCTGTTGATGTCCAGATAGATTTATGCAATATAAATATGTGGAAACACATCGGTGAATCTTTCCAGCAAAGATGGGTATCTTGATTCCCTTAGAGGACCTAGGGCCAAATTGTTTTGCCCATTATACATATTTGGCATTGACATTAATACACAAGGCAATTATTACTGTACTTTCAGAAGTGTAAATTACCGAATCTGAATAGAATAATTGTCACAATGTATATTTTTGAGGAAAGCTAGAGCTTTTCATTCATTGATAGGCAGGGGAAAGACTGCCGATAAGGAAGCTACAAGGTAGTCCGGGCTCACATCGAGCCACTCACGAGGCAGAAGCGCACTGGAAGCAAACTTGACACAGATATGAGCTAAATTATTACACTCTTTTTTTTTGTAAAAACAAACCAAAACCTTTGAAAGCCTTAGAACGGTCCTTAGCTTCTTCTAGGACGCATATCACCGAAGACCCTTCTGCCTCCACTTTGTAACCAGCAGCCCATAGCAAGTTTCAAGCATCACACACAGCCAGCCCTGCCTTAGGGCAAACAAGATACCATCTCCAAGGCTGGCAGCAGATCATTACCATTACCATATGCCTGGCAGAAACACCCGAAAAGGAGGAGCCATCATCCCTGCGTGCGACACATCGCAAGCTAGGGCACCACAAGGCTCACTTCTAGGTTTGTTTCACAGGCTGCTTCAGAGACACCTTATGCGGAAGCTCTAGCATCATCAGTCTCTAGGATCCAACCCATCACCTTAACAATCATTGAACGAGTCACCATCTGGATATGTCAATCCGGAAGATCTGTCATGTTTCTCATGCCGTAACGCAAATAAGTCTTCCCGCCATCTGCCCACAGAGGATAGCTTAGGACCGCTCGTGTGGCGAAGGGTACGGAAGCCTGGTTGATGACCTCAGTATCCCAGCTCCTAGAAGCTTCATCAATCAACTCACTTGAACAGTAGCATCTTAAAACCTGACAGGTTGTCTGCCATCAAATTTGGATAGGATAATTGTCAGACCGCTTCTCTGAAGCCAAGTATTTTGACAAATTCCTCAGTATAACCCAGTGACAGAGAGTATATATCCCGATGTCTCATAAGTCATAACGTTGCTATTGGAGTGTGGATGGCGTAACCAAATTCGGAGTAGTTGCCAAGTCAGTTACATGTAATTAGGAAACTTGAGGATGGCTGACATTACTATCATCACTTGCCATTTTGGCACCTCCTTGAGGTCAGCATTTGCATCTTAAATTCTTAATGTAAACCTGAGACAAAATTGAATAATCTCCAAATGCAGATTAGGTTATTGCTTTGATGCAAACCTTACCAAATAGCATTTTTTCAGAAAAATGAATATTTCGGATTACTCCATATCCAACTTGCGCCCTGCTTTGGCTTCTCCTTTCCACCCTTATATGTTTTTTTTTTGCTGGGCCACCCTTATACGTTTGAACGTTTGTATGTCTGTCTTGATATGTATATTTGGTATGCAGGCACCAGAAGCAGTGCTCTGGTAGCTATTATACAGTTCGAGAGTCAACAACATGCTATGTGAGACTAGGTTCCATAGGTAATTTTTGCCTCAAGACATAGTTGATCTAGAAATGTCTGGACGAGTCTTCATAGTATGGTAATTGTATTGCTTATTGCTGACAGCTTCTTCAGCCGAAGAAACACTAGATGAGCGCAAGGCTGACAATCAGCCAGCGGACATTGGCATGGCAAGCATACATCAAATAAGTGTAGGACAAGCAATAAACATGAACGGGAGGATGCATCAGCTGAGTTCCTCCATCTTACTGATGTTGCAATTGACAAATCGGGACTGGGCTCCACTTCAGGGCACAGGTCTAGTAAGAAGATCAAATTGTCGAAGGACATTGGCTTTGACCTCCCTACTGCCACAACTGTTCAGCAAGCACAAAAGAGACCAAGAACAGATGAACAAAACAAGAACCAAGGGTGCAGCAGACAAAAGAAAAGAAAAATAAGCAAGTGGGACGGTTCTTATACGGTACTGATTGGAGGGTTGAATTACTATTTTGTAGATAATTCAGATGAAGATGAGGTACCTTTGATAAACAAAAGAACCGAAAGGAGAAAACGACAGAAGTTACTGGAAAGTTCTCAGGCTATGGACTCAAACAATGGTGTTGGGGGTACTAGTTCCAGTTCTCGATAGCTGTTTTGGTTCTTGTTCTCAAGGTCCAGGGGACAATAACAGATCTGAAATTGTGCCCGCTTCTCAAGTTGATGAAAGGTCGGTTCCAAATCATCTCAGGATCAAGAAATCGTGCCTGCTTCGCAAGTTGATGAAAGGTTGTTGCCAAATCGTGTCGCGAGTAATCATGTAGCTGCTGCAGATCAAACTGGTCATGAAACTGTATCATCTCCGTTGGATTCACTGGTGGCTGGCGAAATCGTGCACATTTCAGATGGGTGACTATCACAGTTTCTCTCTCAGCTGAAGCTCGGTTTTGCATTTTGCTGGTGATAGGCATCTTGTCAAGTGCTAGGTTGTAAACTTAGTCTTAAACCTCACTTTAATGTGTGTGTCTTGCTACTGACATGGGCAGGATGCTGTGCGAGACTTGTGAAATATCTGCCCTGTACATAGTTTTGTTTAGTTCTGTTACATTTCGCCCCTTTTACTAGCATAGAGTGAGGGTTTCACTGTGAGGACTGTAGCTCATTTCAGGCCACCATGTTCCTCTTATCCTTTACTGTCAGCGGAAAATCTGTAACTACAGACTTACTGTAGTACTGTTGCCCCCTCTCGTGACCTGTGAACCAGTGAAGAATCTCTTTGTATATATATGAAACCATCGTCAATATATTAGGATGCAAGTTTGATTTTGTATTTGTGTTAAAAATTTTTTTTTGCTTCCACCGGGACGCGGGGACGCACAGAAGCAACTGTCCCGCGTCGCGAACGCGAGGACAGTTCCAAACGCGCTTAAAAGGCCAGCCCGAAACAGCCACCACCGCCAAAGCTCCATCTCGGAGCCTCAGCAGAGGCCGCCTCAGACTAAAGCTAGATACTTCTTCATATGGACTTTCCGCACGTAACCATGTACATCGCCTACAACCATTGTCATTTCCTTTTGTATTGACAACACCTCGGTGAGAACAAGGCAGAGGCCTAGTGATAAAGGTAGCAGTGCTAAACCTGTCAACTAGATTTCGAGTCATGCCGGGAATGAATTTCTGGAATTCTCACAAAGGAGCAATTCTTTTATAAAATTAAGCCACCAAAGGTTAGTCCTGCTTGGTCTCATTTTTTTTGACAACACCTCGGTGAAGTTGGAGTCGCCCTGGATGGTGTGATGACGATGACGCAGGTAGACAACCTCGACGACGAGCTTCATCTTGGTCTGTGTGCGGTCTGCTTTGGTAGCCAGGGTGGCCATGTGTGCCCTCGCGACGTCGTGTTACATGACGGTCGGCGAGCGTGTTTGGGCCAGTTACCTGCTAATTACCGGCCACCTCTCTTCTTCTTAATTAATAAAAATGGCAAGTCTTTTACCTCGTTCCAAAAGAAAACCTCTCCTGTTTATAACCTAGCCGCCAGGCGGTTCCACAGCCAAAGCTCTCCTCCGGCGATCCGCCGCTCCACTTCCCCTCCGCTCGCCGTCTTGGCGGCACGAGGGGGAGGGGAGCTCCGGCTCTCGTTCATATGGTGTTTTTGTCCTAAGTTTTGTAGGTTTCGTGTTTTCTTCGTCGGCGTCATGGTGGGGCTGATGCCGATGGTACTCGTAGGAATAATCGTCTTCCAGCCCTTGCTCTTACTCGTCGGAGGTGTTGCTGACACTGGCGAGAGGCTTGTGGAGTCCAACCTGTTGGCGCAGTTTCAATCTAACGTTCTGTCGAGGCGTGACAGCGGGAAGGGGCTGCTCTTGGAGTACGGCGATGCTAACTACTGGGCCGCCTGTTGAAGGGTGGGGTGGCGTTGGCCCTGGATCCAACGTTGAAGAGGCTCGGAGGGCCGATATTTTTTATCGAGATAGATCCAGCCTTACGAGAATGGTGACTATTACGGCTCATTAACGTCTTATGGCAAAGAGTTTCTCCAGCGTCAAGATTTGGACCAACCGCTTCTTCTCCGGCGACGGCGGAAGACGTGGATGCTTGGTAGTTGCGGCGATGGCGGTTTGTAGCAGTTTAATCGCTTGTTTTTTTTTCTAGTTTTATGCTACTTGTATTTGTGCAATCTCTGTATCCATACTTTTATCAATACAAGTACACCCTCCGTTCATAAAATGATGTCTCAACCTAGTCCAAACACATACATGCAAATTTGGACTAGGTTGAGACATCTTTTATGAACGGAGGGAGTATAATGTATGCCTGCGGGCGTACAATGTAAAAAAAAACCCTTTTAAACCATTGAAACGAGAAAAGTGACTCAAACACACGGAATAGCCCTATCTCCATCTTATCTCCCTCCCAAATCCCCACTCGCACCCTTCTTGTTCTTCTATCCACACTCGCGAGCTGCGCAAGCGCGCTCTCCGCTCCACCGCCATGGCGTCCATCACCCTCCTCTCCCTCGCTCCGGCCGCTACCTTGCTCCACCTCCCCGCCTGCACCACCTCCTCCTCACGCTTCGCCGCCATTCCCCTCCCTCTCACCGGCCGCCGGGCTCTCCTCCTCCGCGCGCGCATCCCCCGCCGGGTCACCGTCGTGTGCAGCGCCGCGGCTGCGCCGAGGCCTCGGTGGCGGCGCCCGTGGAGAAGTTCCGGCTCGACAACCTCAGCCCGCAGAAGGGGTCGCGGCACCGGCGGAAGCGGAAGGGGCGTGGTATCTCGGCCGGGCAGGGCGCCAGCTGCGGGTTCGGCATGCGCGGGCAGAAGTCGCGCTCGGGGCCCGGCGTCCGCCGAGGGTTCGAGGGCGGCCAAATGCCGCTCTACCGCCGTCTGCCAAAGCTCCGCGGAATTGCCGGCGGTGAGTCACTTCAATCCAAGCACCCACTTGGCCACTTCCCTCATCAGTTGAAGCCTTACGCACTAAGCTCTGTAGTCTGTATGCTCACCTCTACAATCTACATTGTTCATATAATGTGCCCAATTAGCTTAGAAGTATTCGACGCAGTGATGCACATTAGTAACCGTGCTTTGCGAGTGACTGTAATTGGGAAGTAACCTGATGCTAATTCTACCCTGCCTTTTCAGGAATGCACATCGGGTTGCCAAAGTACGTGCCGTTCAATTTGAGAGACATAGCGCAGGGTGGGTTCAAGGATGGTGAGGAGATTTCATTGGAGTCCTTGAAATCCAAGGGTTTGATCAACCCATCTGGCAGAGAAAGAAAGCTTCCACTCAAGGTACAACCTACCTATGACCTTATCTTTACTGAAACCTGAATGTCCTAGCATCGAGTGTTTAGCTTAACTTCTCGCCCTATGTAACTTGATTGGTCTCTGTATCCTAGCTGTGTGACACAGATAAGGTTTTATGTACAAGGCTAAGGCAATAGAGCATCATTTGGCATTGTGGTGGCTTTAAGCAGTACTTCATTCCTTTTTATTGGTGCAACAGACAGTTAGCATCATCTTTTCCTGAGATGCAGCCAGAAATTCTTCCTGAAATTAGTAAACTTTCTCCTAACTAAGAAAACTGGACCTAGAACACATGTCTATACTAAAATCGTAATGTGGGGTGCTATCAACTTCCATTGAAGGTACAACCTATATAGTTATCTGATTATCTTTACTAAATCCTGAGTGTCCTTGCATTCGAGTGTTTAGCTTAACTTCTGGCCCTACATAACTTGATTGGTTTTTATGCATATTAGCTGTGTGACACAGATAAGATAAAGTTTATGCACAAGGCGGATAAGAGCTTCTACAACCTATATGGCGCACAACTCATATCTCGGCCGTCCGTTCGCGCGTTTGAACGGCCGAGATTTGACGTTGAATGCGCGCGAATGGATGGCCAAGATACGAGTTGTGCGCCATATAGGTTGTAGAAAATCCATTTAGTGCACAAGGCTATGACTGTAAAACATAATTTGGCATTGTGGTTGCTTTAAGCAGCACCTTATTCCTAATTTTGGATGCAACAGACAGTCAGCATCATCTTTTCTTGAGACGCAGCCAGAGTCTTGGAATTAGTAATTATTCTCCTAACTAAGTAGATTCCTTAAGGCCGCACATCAGTTTCAAACTGGACCTAGAACAGTTGTCTGTATTAAATTTGTAGGGTACTATCAGCTTTATCCTTACATATGTGTTATTCTGCTGGTAACAGTTGATGTTCAGCAGATGGCAGTCCTTTCATCTTAACTTTGGTACAGCGGATGCTGCTGTGATATTGTTCTCTAGTTCACGTGTTAGTACATATTTATGTAGGGAAACAAAAAATTGCTTAATAAATAACCGAGTTTGTACAATCACAAACACAAAATTGTTTAATAGAAATGAAGAAATACATGCAGGAACATGATTATCCCAAATAACACACTCCCTGCTTCTCCGCAAATCTTGTGAGCTCATGAGCGACCTTATTGGTATCTCTCTTAACCTATCCAGCTGAATCCCTGGTAGAAGTTGCACTGTAGTTTTGGCATCGATGGTCATAATACTCCAACTTGGTTTCTCTGTAGTTGGGTTGTTGAGGGCATTAACTACCAAAAAAGATTCAGGTTTGAGAATGACGGGTTGATGTGTACGATTAACCAGAGTGAGCCCTTCGAAACAAGCATGAGCTTCTGCACATAAACATGCATTTATATTTTTGAGACAGCTAGGACAACTGCACCTGTATAATCTGGGATAACTCTAACTGAAGCACCACACATTACCTCTCGATATGCTGTATTGACGTTGATTTTTTCGTAGCCACCAGGCCGCTGCATCCACGAGTAAGAATTGATATTAGTATGCTGATACATCTTATCAACATCAAGCAAACCAGGATAAAACATGGGCCATTGTCCTTTCACATCTTCAGATTTAGATTACCCATGTTGTTTGGACTTGGCCTAGTTCATTAGAAACTGAGCCGCTTCATGGACAGTAGCATCTCATTTGAAATGAACAATGTCATTATGATGCCAAGCTCTCCAAATCATAAGAAGCACTAAAGCTTGAGTTTCTTTGTAATTAAGTCCAGCGACAAAGTAAACCAGCACAGTCTGAATACCTGAACATATGTTCTATCCCAGCCCACAGATATCACAAGTACCAGAATTTTTCAGAGTTTGCTGCCATTTATTTTTCTTGGTCGCTAGTGCATCAATACACTTGCCATCTGAAAATTCTAACGTTATTTGGCACATTGGCATACCATATATTTTGCCATAAACGTTCACTGGCAGCCAAATTGGTACTCCCATTTTTCTGATTTCAGCAGATAACCAGTGAGCCAATTTGTAAGCACCTCTGACTGAAAAAATACCCGTTTTATTCTAGTGGCAGACGACGAAGTCTTGTTGGATATTGATCATTCACTGATAACCTGATCTTAAAAATTTCAATCGGACATCCCATTAACATGCTTTTAGAAACTAGTACTTACGAATAACAGCGTCAGAGTGAGCCTGGTGCCTGTGCTTCCCTTACAGTTTTACTTTAAATAAACAGTTTCAGAAATAACTACACATCTGTATCATCTGCACCGAAATGGACTTCATCTGCTACTTGTGAATGCCATTTTGTTTGGTCTGCATGACTGTATGTTAATGTTTTGTTCACCAATATGTAGATTTTAGGAGAGGGTGATGTATCAGTCAAGTTGAACATCAAGGCTGGAGCATTCTCCTCCTCGGCCAAGGAGAAACTTGAGGCAGCTGGCTGTACTTTAACAGTGTTGCCCAAGCGGAAGAAATGGCTACCAGCAGCTTATGTGAAGAACCAAGCTCGTGCTGAAGAGTACTTCCGCAAGAAAAATGCCGGTGCTGGTGAAGCTGACGCGGCCTCCACATAGAGTTCATACACACTGTACCTCTCTACCCTTCTCTTTAGCACGTGTTTATTGCTCCCATCTCATCCCAAAATGTCCATGTACCATGGATTTTGTATTTATGTGATATGCAAGTATTTTGCGCCCTTATTTTGGTATGCATGGTCCCTTTATGTGGTGTTTTTAAAAGAAAGAGTAGATTTCACCCAATTTGTTTTTTACCTGGGTAGATTTAAAAAAATTCTATGGAAACAAGCATTAGTAAAACATAGCACTAGGTTTTAGATTGCTCTTAATGTAAAGCTCAGTAATAAGAGACGGCATCAATTTTGTATAGAAACCAATGTTTCGTGTTTAAAAAAACACACATGCCACTGGTATCAGATAATATTAACTTCAGACATTTATATCCATGTAAAAGTACATCACCCGGTGAGATATGAATCTTTCGATGCTTTATCTGCCAACTATTTTCTCGCCGTTTTCTTTCAACTCTGGAGCCTAAAATCTGTTCTGGCAAGTACAAGACAGTTCATCTACAGAGTTATCTCTTTAAAAAATCAAATCATCATCTGTGTTTCTTCATTTATGCTCTGATGTGTACCTGAGAGTTTCTCAGTTTTGCAACGTCTTTCGTGGTTCCTGGCCAGTGGGGGGCGTGCATGTTTGATGCACTATTCTCCACTGACAAGGATCTGCAATTATTCTACAGGGGTGCAACTCATTCTATACACGTATCAATTGATATGTGGACACAACATTTCAACAGAGCTCATCCTAAGGTTGCGTGTTTGTAGGAGTTGCAATAGGACAGTTTTGCAAGACATATATAATGATTGACTTCCTGTCGAACAGCACCATTCAGTGAAATGCAGACAGTTTTATATGATAAATCTTCGTTACACCTATGGGTTATGGAGTTAACACTTGACTCTGTCACATCACGAGGAATTTCATTGTTCACTTAATCTGACAGTACATTTCCCCTGGAAACTGAAGGTTGAATTATAGTTCATGTTCCCTCGGGGAAGTGGGTGTTCCATGAATTTTCCAGCTAGTGTTTTTGTATGATTGCTCAAACATAAATGCCTGCCAGATAGTGCTTTTCCCGTCTTGAGGCTTGTCTCATTAGGACGTTATTATGCGCATATCCATAATTATAGTGCTGATCTGTACCATCATTTTTTCCGTTGATGAGAGTTATCCCCTTTTCTTGGTCCCTCCTCGGTCCTGGCATTGACACTTCTTTGTTGAACTGGCTTATCGCTCTCGTTTCAATTGTTTACATGCCACCGAAATTTCCATGTCTTCATCGTTTCTTTCAGAATTCTATTCCATCCCAGCATCATTTAGTGAGCAAAGCTGAGAGGAGCCCTTCCTATTTTAGATAAACATACAACCCCTCGCTACTATTTTATAAACCAAGTCATCTAATTAATCTATTACTCCTATGTTGATTTCCTATGAACGTTGCATCACAACATTTTGACTGGTCATATGTAGATGTTCAATCTACAGTAGTTTAATACCACATTGACAAACTAGTTAAACGACACGCTAACCTATTCGCTAAGCATCTGAAGTCTAATATCACTGCAAATAATTGAACAATACACATGTCTAGGCGCTTGTGAGAATTTTAAATTTCTGGTCAAAGTATCCTCGCAAATTCTGGATTGACCCGTGGGAGGGAGCAGCAATTTACTACTGTTCCAAGCAAAGTTTCCAGATAAAAACAAATAGAAACATGGGTTTTGTTGACTTGTTGTATAGAGCATTAGTTAATCATAGATAGATAAGTAAGGATTTTATAATGGAGCTAAGCTCGTGCGCATATGTTTACTAAGCAAAGTTTTCATGCATGCTGCTTTGGTTTCAAAAGGAAACAAAGTGAGAAAATTCCCCAGACAAAGGCAAAGGGATCGGATGTCTCGCTCATGTTTTTTTTGCATGTGAGAAGACGGAGGATCTATGCTCACTAATTTTGTGGCGAGAAGTTAGCTACACAAGTTAGAACGCGTTTCACAATTGGACTTCTTGTATATGCTTAGCGATGTAAGATGCTAAACAACATGTTCTTTTCAGCAGCTGGTTAGGGTAGGGACACTAAGTGCACTACCAGTCTAGCGGCATCTTTCACCTAGTTGTTGCTTCTGGTTCTCAATTTTTCGATCGAGCAGCGTCCAGTTCAGAAAGATGGGATCACTGTTGATAAATATTCTCTCACATAAAATCACTTTCTTATTTACTTTCACATAAATGCGGCACACACAAACTGGCTGTCAGGTCATTGGCAGGCTGCACAGTCAGTGATCCATAAGACACATCTGGTGTGTTTTTTTTTAACAGGACGGATTGTGTTGAGACAAATGCTTGCACTGCACAAGACACGGGACGTCGACTGCTGAAGAAATTTTCCTGATTTTTTCGCGATAAATGATTATTGGTCCTAGTTTTTCCGTTCGAAAACCTGAACTGTCAGTCAACCATGCCAAGTGAATGCATGAGAGGACAACGTCCTCTGTTTTATAGTTGTCCACTCGATATCCAGGCCATTCACAATCGACCATGTCTCGAGTCTGGACTTCAGAGGAGTATGACATACACCAACACTGATAGACACTTCAGTTTATGGAGCGGTTGTCTAGCTTAGTCAATTGTCCACATCTCTTATTACCGTAAAAAAGGTCCTCCTTTCTTCTTACCGTAAAAAAAATGTGCACAAAAGAGGATATGGACCACCACTCAAATCACGGTCGGGGAATGGGAAGAAGACGCCTTTTTGGGATGTGCCTTGGTTATTTGGGTCCAAGCCGAAGCATATTGCTCCCCTAATTTATGCCGTGCCCAAAAGAAAAGAAAATGGAGCGTTTTCAATGTACATGGCAACGGGTGGATTACCAAAATTGACCATTTGGAGCAATATGCCCATGACGTCGAAGATGACAATCGTTGCACGGCAAGTGAACTGCAATACTCGGCAGCGTCGGTCTACAAGGCGCAATTCGTTGGGGCTACCTCTGCCAACATGAAGCCCATGATTTCGTGTCATTGGGTGCCCCCCAAGGCCAATTTTTTGTTTGTGTGGCGATTCAAAATAGGTTATGGACAACAGACCGGCTCAAGAGAAGAGAAGATGACCAAATTGCAGCATGTGTCCTCTTTGCAAGAGAATCGGCGGCTCAACGCCTCGTCAATAGATAAGATTGGCTCGGGCTTCACACCATTGACTTCCATCTTTGGCCGATCGGTGCTTAGCGCGAGTGAGCCCCCCAAACCGCAAGGTGATTGCTTGCTCATTTCTTGGGAAGTCTGGAATGAAAGAAATGCTCGGCTATATCTTCCGCAATAAGCACACGCCCACCATGGTCATTTTTGAGAGAATTTAAAAGCGAGGCTAAACTTTGGATCGCCGCGTGGGGCTAAGCGAGTAGTCCGGTCGTAATAATTTGTTTTTACTTTCTTGTCAAGCTCCTCATTCCACTATGGTCATTTTGAAAGAAACTCCGTTGAAAAGTTGTAGGTGAATATAGTAACAAGAGGAGTTCAAGAGATTATTACAAGCAAAGATTAGAACAAAACGAGGGCGACAAAAACATTTCCGTTGGCTTGCAGTCGATCAGTACCTCGGTCGATGGATAGGATCATAGGAGCACCGCGACAAGGAGAGACCTTTTGCGTCGCACGGAGCAAGCCGATGGAGGCCGTTGTGTCTGAACCACTAGCAATAAATTCCATCCGCCTGAGTTGGCGTTGGCTCCGTGCTGCGCCCCCTGTTCCCACTTCCACGGCGGCGCGGCCTCCCCCACATCAATAGCGACCCCAACGTTGGCCGCCTCGCCATTAACTCCTCCCCGTCCGTCCCCTTGGGCGCCAACCGCCAAGCGTGGCAGGGCGAAAGGGAAGAAGGATGGATAGCCGCGGCTCGATCGCTGGGCAAAAAACGAGCAACCAACACCCACCCGGCGCATTTAACGCCTCCCAACCGCGACGACAGGCCACACCGAGCTGTGCTGCTTCCTGTGCGGCTGTGTCCCCAATCCCACGCAACACCGGCCGACGAGCTCGCATACATCGAGCCCAGGACGCGCCGGCGCCACGGCGAGCTCGCCGGCACCAACCCCGCGTCCTATCGATCGTCGGGCCACGCGAGCGTGCGACGATTTATGCAAATCCAGGCAGACGAGCCAAGCATACCTAGTGGGGCTACCACGCGCGCGGCTGGCTCGACCGTGTGCGAGCCGGATCATATGGCTATGATACGGTAATAGTTCTAGTAGTAGCATCATCCGCTGATTGCTCCTTGCCATTAATACACAGCGAGTTTCGGTCGTCCATCTCCAGCTAGCAGAGCCGGCGTTCAACTGAAAACGGAGGGCGCGGTTCGATTGCCAAATCTCAAGCCTATGGGATCCGCATGAAAGAGTCTGTTCAGGCAAAGGTGTCGGCACGGCAAGTGAACTGCATTTACTCGACGGCAGGAAAACGAAGTGTTCCTAGTAGTACTCAACAATATCTCCTGGCTACTAAGAGCATCCACAGTGCGACGGTAAGGAGCCGGCGCTAGGATTATATTCCAGCCCGATCGGCAGTTTTGATTAGCAATCCCGGGCGTCCGACGCTGCAAGTGTCGCCCGACGCTTCTGTTGGTTTGTTGGCTCGCGGCTTGAAAATCGTAATGTATGGGCTAACAACCGCGTGCATGCAAGCGCTGGAATAGGCGCCGAGCGTTGGCAGCGTAAGCGCTTAGCGGATAACTCGATTTTGTTTTATTTATTTTTCTTGCTTAAGCGCCTAATTAAGCGTCTAGCGTTGTGGATGCTCTAATACCGATCGAGCCCATCCGTAATAACAACTGAAAATGATGGAGTGGAAACAACACGAGTGTGAGGAAAACCATGGAGATTTATACAATTCAAAGGGATTTAATTGACAGGCAGCCAAGGACTCGCCGATCGACCATGCCTGCATTGCATGGCATCCCTTTCACTCCGGTTACAATATGGATTACAAATTCATTCCGGCCCGTGGAAATTCGCGATCCCTTTCACTCCGGTTACAATATGGATTACAAATTCATTCCGGCCCGTGGAAATTCGCGACACGAACAATTTAACAACCCATGTCAACGTCCTTCTCCAACGTAAATATAGGTACAGCTAATTTAATCTGATGTGAATGATCTCTCCCTCCTTGTGTGACGAATTCCACCACCAGTATTGATTTAATCCCCTTTTTAATTTAATTTATAGCGCGAAGAAAATGAAAGTTCAGAGAAAAAAGAACGGACGAGCAACGGAGAGAGGAGAGGAGAAAGAACAGTAACCCCACAAGCTGAAAGCTCCAAGTTTTGGGGGACACGTACATGCAGGGTATGGCGGTGCGCCGGCCGCGAGCTCCATGATTCATCGATCACAGCTTGACGACCTCCGGGATGTCGACAGGGTAGCGGTGGATGCACTCGTCCCAGGGCCCGTCGGTGGGCGTCTTGACGGGGCGGAGGCACTTCCAGACGGCGCTGTTGCACTTGAACCCGCTGCCGAAGCCGATCTGCCACACGCGGTCGCCCTTGCGCATGCGGCCCTTGGCCTCGATGTAGGCGAGCTCGTACCAGAGCGAGCTGCTGGAGGTGTTGCCGAAGCGGTGCAGGGTCATGCGCGACGCCTCCACGTGCCGCGGCGACAGGTCCAGGTTCTTCTGCAGCTCGTCGATGACGGCGCGGCCGCCGGCGTGGATGCAGAAGTGCTCGAAGGCCAGCTTGAAGTCCGGGATGTACGGCTTCCACTTCTTGCTGATGACCTTGCGGCCCACGAGGCGGAAGAAGAAGAGCAGCTGCTCCGACATGGGCAGCACCAGCGGGCCCATGGTGGTGATGTTGGACTTGAGCGCCTCGCCGGCGATGGCCATCAGCTCCTTGGAGAGGGAGATGCCCGAGTGCCCCTCCTCGTCCTCCTCCTCGTACACGCACCGGTACGCGCGGTCGTCCGCGCCCTTGTGCGTCCGGACCACGTGCATCAGCCTGTACTTGGCGCGCTTCGCCTCACGGCGCCGGTTGGACAGCAGGATCGCCGCCGCGCCCATCCGGAACAGGCAGTTGGGCAGCAGCATGTCCCGCCGGCTCCCGTGGTAGAAGTTGGGGTGATGATCTCCGTCGAGATCACGAGCGCGTTCGAGTTGGGATGCACCTGCCATCCATCCATATCGTTAGAAGTTGGGAGTACAAGTTCAGAAGTGAAATGGGGACAGACAGTGGTCTCGGTTTCGAGACTTAATCAAGGGAGCGTAGAATTAATTACCTGGAGCATGTCGCGCGCGAGGTCGATGGATATGAGCCCTGCGCTGCATCCCATCCGGAGAGGTTGAAGCTGCGGATGTTGCTGCGGAGCTTGTACCTATTGATGATCATGGCGGAGAGGGAGGGCGTGGGGGAGAAGAGGCTGCAGTTGACGACGAGGATGTCGATGTCCTTTGGTTTGAGCCCCGTGCGGAGGACGAGGTCGTCGATGGCGTTGAAGATGACGAGCTGCGCCTCGGCCCTGGCGGCCTCCATGCTGGGGCTGGGCGGGATGTAGTGGTTGGCCGGCGGGAGGCAGGTCTCCTCACCGAGGCCGGAGCGCTCGAGGATCCGGGTCTGGAACCTGAGGCTCTTCTCGTTGTTGCTGATGAGCTTGATGTGCTCCATGAAGGTGGTGAAGGGCACCCGGAAGCTGGGGGAGGGCTTGTAGCAGCAGTAGTCGACGAGGTAGACGGGCCTGGGGCGCGACATGAAGTAGACGGTGGCGACGAAGACAACGAGAAAGGCGGAGCAGAGGATGTGGACGAGGTCGAAGTGGAGGGAGCGCCAGAGGTTGAGCAGCTCGTCGGGGCCGAGCCGGACGAGCTCCAGCGCGGTGGCGGCCATGACCGGGACGAGGAGCAGCGTGAGGAAGTGGTTCACCAGGTACTGGTACCCGAGCTTGACGTACTTGAGCTTCACCGACCCGGAGAAGCCGCTCCCCGGCGCGCTCGGCATGATCGGTCGATGCTCTACTTACGTACGCCTCGCGCGCCCGCGGCTCGGATCCGCACGACACGGCTCTCTGCCACTTGCTTCAATCTCCCGCCTTGCGCCAAGCTAGCGAGCGTAGAGATGTGCGTACGGATGCGTGCGGGA
This sequence comes from Poa pratensis, assembly GCA_947311845.1. Taxonomy (NCBI): domain Eukaryota; kingdom Viridiplantae; phylum Streptophyta; class Magnoliopsida; order Poales; family Poaceae; genus Poa; species Poa pratensis. The sequence goes on from CAMZMU010000054.1 coordinate 32,716,840, forward strand.
GGCACGGTGCTGGCTGGGCGTGTTGTTGGCCGGCGTGGGGTATGCGGTTGCTGCAGAGGTGGTGGTGCCGTGGTGGGGATAAATATAGTGGCGAGGTGGCGGAGGGAGGACCGGGGGCAGATGGGCCGTTTAAATGAGGAGACTGTCTACCGCCACCAACCGGAGAGTGAGCTCGGGAGTTGGAAACTGGCTGAACACTGGGGACGGACTGCCTGTTCTTCCCTATACACGGGACGGGATCCTGCGTGCGACTCCGGTCTCTCCGCCGCTCCATTGCTCCTGACGGTGACCAAGGTTTAGAAAAACGCGCGCGGTGATCGAACTTTGTTTGTGCAGTGCAGCTCATGGATTTGTTACCGGTTAAATACCGTGTTTAACGGCCGATAATCGGAATTCTCGGTCCTCCGTAAATAAGTTTATTGGGCGAAAATTATGAACCGTTTGAATTTGTGTCAGGTTCTTCCTCCAAAACCGGTTTTATTTATTTTAATGTTTAAGCTTGAATATTAAATCTTGTCTAAAAATCTCGTCAGGTAGTTACCTGAAATCCCGGGCCCCCTCCGAGAATTTCTTCATACCGGTATGCAAATGATCCTTGGCACAGCTTCGAGTGACTTCTACTTGGATCAAATCTCCCAATGTCGTACAAGAGATTGTGAGCTTACAGTGACGGTTATACTCACACAGATTGATTTTGGAGGTAGAGTTATTCCCGTCTAGGGTGATTTATACACTTCTTGTCAGGGTCACGTGAAACTAACATTATTATTAGTGCAGTTAAAAAAACTTTTTTACTAGTATATCTGTTGTAATCTTTCTGTCGGACCAGTTATCTACATGGCTTGCTTGCCCGCTATCCGTTTGAGCCGTACACTAAGGGCTCCTTTGATTCGCACGATTTCATAATGCGGGAATAGGGAAGACGTAGGATTGAAATGACATGTCCTCTTAAATCCTACTTGAATTGGAAACTGCAGGATTCTGGATCCATTAGTGTTTGATTGTACGGGAAAACCCAAACATTTCTAAAATGAGGCTGGAGTGGAGGTTTTTTTTTCTTTCAAAATAGAGTGCAAAGAAATCCTTTGTAGGAATTCCAAATATTGTAATCTTTTGAATCGAACGATCTTTGTAGGAAAATATCCTAAGGACCCAAATCATCTAAAAATTCCACACAATTCTTTTGAATCAAAGGAGCTCCAAGCAGTTGAGATACAATTACTTCTGGAGATATAAATAAATAATTAAATAGGACGGAAAACAGTGAGCATAGACACACGGTCATGCTTACATCTCAATCGCGCTAGTTAATCAGCCTAAACTGGACATAATTTCAAATGCATGTTAGATTGTTAGTTGAACGATATTCGATCTGCGCTTCCGGTATAGTTTACTTGTATAAGTAGTACATGAGTAGAATTCTAACCATCGTATTGTTAGGTGTAACAAACTTGTAAACACTACTTTTAATAAGTAATAAATAAGGCATATACATCACTCCGATGTAGAGTCTGGGGTTATCCCCTTTTTTAAAGAAAAAAATGCCACTCAATTGAGGCGTGTACGTGCAAACCAGATAACCCTATTCGGCTATTCCTAATTTTCTATAATGTGATCATGTTGCTACTATCACATCCTGGATCTGATGATCAAACACAGACTAATAGTGAGTTAGTTCAACAGTTAGTCCTTTTTTTTCTCAACAGCTGACCGATACATATGAGCTAAGCATCCAACAGTCACATCGTCCATTTCTAAATTCTGAACGAACCGTCAAAGCTCCTGCATTTCCCCTTTTTACATCGCAAGTTCAGAGACCCAGTATTGTATCTAACGGTCGTAGTAATTTTTCCTCTGCGTGGGGGAATATGGCAAAACTGGCAAGACATGTACAATAATTGGGCTGACGAATCGGCTCCGTTGCGCCTGCAACTTACCCCAGTTGAGCTCGATCGCTACGCCCGTGAAACCTGTTCGAGGCCTACATGTGCAAATTACTCGTCTGTTGGTACCTTCTGCTTGCACAATCAAAGCACTCCTGCAGCAAGATCGGCAACCGTCATAAAGGAATCTGGCGTCCAGTTCCCTGGCCTCTTGCACTTGCAAGAACTCAAACGATTTCTCTGTCTTATTTTCTCCCGATCGTTTGGAGAAATGACAATCAGGAGAAGCTGTTAGGTAAACTGTTCTGGAAGGAAACGTCACCCACCGGTTTAATCTGATGACAAAATTTTGCTTTCTCGTTGGTTTCTGGTGGAGGTACCTGCATTTCCCACGGGAAATACAGATACAGACACTCCCTACGACGCAGTACTCGGTACAGTAGTCACCGATATATACAGTACCTGCGCGTAAACTGTTGAGCCATTTACTCACCAATGCAGCACTTTGGTGACCATGCATGCAGTACTAACAACGTAGGCCATCACATTACACCTGCGACCTAATGTTCGGACAAGCTCTGACGCACCACCACTAGCAAAGCAGCAGCAGCTCCAGCTGGATGGGATGCTTCTCGTTCTCGACCTTCGATTTTGAACGGCTAGAACTGCTGCAGTCGCCCGTTATGGCACTCGCAATATATATTTTCTCCGACCGCAGTGAATGTAGCTCAGACTCGAGATCGTGCATGCTGCGATCGATGATGTGATGCATGGCTGGTGGATGGCTGAAGGAGATGACCTCAGGGAGGAGTAAAGGCCTCGGCGGAAATCTGTTTCGTGCTGCTTATCGGCCACATGTGCAGTGACCTAAGCTGAGCAGATCGTCGAATTTAAAGCCCCGCGACAGATGCAGCTATAGCCGTGCAGACGTGCAAAGTGGTGAGTGAAAGTAACTCATCTCCCAACGTCTCGGAGAGCACCGTGTCAAAAACATTTATCTCCGGGAAAATTGCACCGTGGTCCTGTACGTTGTGCAAGTGCAACGTGGTTTAACGTAGCATGCAGTGTGAGGAGGATCGAGCCGAGACTTTCTAATGCGAATGATTAGTGTATCTAAAACCGGTGAGGTATAGATTGTGAATTAGAAGGATTAGGCGCACTTTGCTCCGCCCGTTGTTTATTGTCAACGTTGTGTGCTTGTTTTTGTGGTTGTGGGTTGTGCCTGGACTAAGTCTGGACTTTCCGATTTTTGCAGTCAGCTAGTGTGTGTAAATTTGGGGCTACATTGCACTTGTGGTTGTGTGTACAAACACTGGAATTGGCCTACCATACTTTTCTCTAGGATAAAATCCATTATATGGTAATATCGATGCTCAAAACAAATATTACAGAAACTTTCTGTAATTTTGATCAGAATGAAACTGATGCTTGAAGCATGTAGGAAAAACCAGGAGTAAGGAAACCATACAGAAAAATCAAGAATAAGTAAAACTTTTTTGCAAAATTGTGGTCAACTTTATCTGTATTCGTCGGCTTAGCAGATGAACCCATCCCTTACACTGCATCATATATGCCTGCATCTTTACTCTGAATTTGGCTTCCTCTTCTAAGTCATTTTCTACTGAAAGAAAGCGAAGGGAGAAAGATAAACAACTCATCAGCACATATCAAATGATACAACATAAGTTTTGAGATGTCAAAGGATAGTAAGCATATGATTTCTACAATTTGCCGAGCACATACCTTCTCGAGCATGAAGAACACATCGAAACGAATACCAATTTCCGCAAAAGTTATGTTAACCTCAATGCAAAGTGCAGACACACAGATCAAAAGGTTCCTTGGATAGTATTTGGATCATGATAATCACAGTAACAAACTGAAAAAGTTACTATCCCAACTTTTTCTCCAATTCTTTGACTCAAATCACAGTACTTGACCACCATCCTAGAATGGCTACGATACAGTTACTCAAACTAGCTGTGCAGACGTGCGAAGTGGCGAGTGAGACTAACCAGTCTCCCAACGTCTCGGAGAGCACCGTATCAAAAAACTTTTGTCTCGAAGGAAATTTCCCCGAGGTCCTGTACGTTGTGCAAGTGCAACATGATTAAAACGTCAAGACGATACTACGTAGAGACCTTCTAATGCGAATGATTAGGGCTCACTTGGTTTGGAGTTTGAAATTACGGAGCGGAAATTCCCACCCCCTGAGCGCAGGAATTTTAGCGGGACCTAAAGTGGTATGTAAAGTTTACGAGTCGTTTTGGCTAATTTCTCCCGTAAACCAATCGGGGCCTTAGTGTCATCTAAAACCTGTGTGGGGTCAGATTGTGAATAGGCAAGTTCTCCGAAAAGTCATTTTGGCTATGATCTCACTTTTTTTTAAAAATAAAAAATATATTTAAAAGTTTCAGAAAATCTGAATGTTGCATGTTCTCAATTATATAATCTACAAATGTACAAAATCTCAATGCAAAAGACAATACATTTTGAGCTACACAAAAATGATAAAAGTTGGAAATTTGAAACTACATATTGTTCACTATACTCGATATGTACATTTGTCATTTTTGTGTAGCTCAAAACATAAAGTATTTTGCATTGAGATTTATCACACTTGTAGGACATATCATTGAGAACATGCTTGGTTTTTTCAGATTTTTTTAAACTTTTAAATATATTTTTAATTTTCTGAATAAAAAAAGCGGGATCACTCAAGTTCGGGAGCATTAAATCTCCACTCCAATTTCTCTACTAGCAGATCCCTTAAAAGGGTCCGGGCATTAAAATAACCGCAGTTCCGCCGGTTTATTTTGCATTGCCGGGTTCTCTCAAGGACATTAATATTTTACAGAGATCTCATTTTTTATCTATACTTGCTAGTGGATGTTCTGGTTTGCAATTACACGGTCAATGGACATCGGGACATGACTATACTATAGAGTATTATCTAGCCGACGGCCTATATCCTTCATGGTCAACATTTGTGAAGACCATCCAACATCCTCGAGGTAAAAAGCAATCAGGTTTTGCCGCTGCTCAAGAAGCATGTTGAAAGGATATTGTGAGAGAGCATTTGGTGTGTTGTAACCTTGGTAGGTAGGCCTGGAATTCGAGCCGAGCCGAGCGAGCTCGGCTCGACTCGCTTGAACTCGCTCAACTGACGAGTCGAGCTTGACTCGACTCGTTCAACAAACGAGTTCAGAAATAAAACTTAGCCCGACTCGGTAAACTCGCGAGTAGCTAGCGAGTAGCTCGTTTAACTCGCATAAATAAAAAATATGTAATTTTTTATATATTAGTTCCAAACTGTTAATATTTTTTGCACCGATATTGGTGTGGACGTTTTATATTTCCGCATTGATCTACCCTTTTACTAGAGATGTAAAATTGTAGAAAGATCATCACTGTTGTAGTTCAGAATTAGTAGCAAAATTTCTTTTTTTTGTATGCGCGCATGTTTGAACACTTAGAATGTGTTAAACGAGTTTTCGAGCTACTCACGAGTAGCTTGGTCAACAAACGAGTTCAGAAGTGAAACTTGGCTTGGCTCGTGAGATATCGAGTTCGAGACGAGCCGAGCCGAGCCGAGTCACGAGCTACTCGTTTAGCTCACGAGTTTCGAGTTTAATTCCAGCCCTATTGGTAGGCCCTGCTCGTTTTTGCGATAAGCAATCCCTCTCAGGTATCATGACGGCATGTGTGATTTTACACAATATGATCATCAAGTTTGAGAGGGATTGTGACTTGGATTTTTTTTTGACAATGTTGCTAGCCGTGTCAAACCTAGCATAGACCCGGGCCGGATCCAAGCTTTTCGTGAGACTTACCGACATATTGCAAACGTGACTACATGTCACCAACTTCGTAATGATCTTATTGAATATCAGTGGAAATTATATGGGGCATAGTCTCCCATTTTCGTTATTTTATTTACTTTGTATTCATGTGTGATTTGAACAATTGTTTGCCAGACCCATCGTTATTTGTTTAATTATTTGTATTTGAACAATTATTGTGATTGCGATCATTGTTATGTTGTGTGATTCTAAAACATTAATATGTTTGACTTATATTGTTGTTATATTAAAATTTTGTATGCAAATATCATACTATATGGGATAAATCCCAGAAACTGTTTTGAGGCATCGCGCTCAGGCGGAACAGTGAGTTGAAAGTCCCTCTAGCATAAGCTCCAACGTAAGTTGATGCCGCGAATATGAAGCATCTGCTTCGTTTCGAAGCTTTCGAACTTGCATGGTACAACGTCTCTATCTAAGATCTTCCTCGGTTTGGCACGAACGAAAGAATCGAGACATCCTTCTCTTTAGGCAATAAAGCCTCAACAAAGAGTTCTTGTCAGCAATACTAATTAAAAGAGCAAAGATATTGACCAAAGAATGGGGGTGAATAAGCTACTATAAATTTAAACATGTTTTTCATTTGAGGGAAGTATGGAATTACAAGTTCTCTAAAAATCAAGATGTGATACAGTACTGTATGGCAAGGTTACTCTAGCAAGCAAGATATAAAAATGTAAACAAGACAGAGATAACACCAAGCAGGATAATAACAATTACCAAATATTAAGCAATATAATAACAAGTAACACATAGTACAAAAGAGGCACAAAGATGAGGATGATTTATCCCTAGAGATTCAAATTATTGGGAGGATTCAAATCTCCATAGGACAGCCTTTAACATGAGGTGCATACTGTAAAAATACCTAGCCTTCACACTCGATGTGATCCTTCCTGACTTACGGCTACAAGATCCTCCTTTCCGATGCGCAACTTAGGGCTCCCGTTTTCGATTCACATACTGAGATCCTCCGACTTCCAACACATTTGGATAAGATCGCTTCCAAGCTTTCGGAAGCATGGGGAAGAACAACACTATGGCTGGACGTTGCGTTCTCGTCAAGGCGGTGCTCACGGTCATTGCCATGTATCACCTGACGACACTTCCTTTGCCTTGTGAGGTGCTCCTTGCCATCGACAAAATTCGAAGATCATTCCTTCGCGCCAGCGAGGTGTCTGTTTCGGGAGCGAAATGCAAAGTTAATTAAATGGGAGCACATTTGTAGACTTAATGACCTCGGTGGCCTTGGAATCCTTAACAGCCAAAAAATTCCGCGTGCTTTACGCATTCGTTGGATACTATCCACTGCTCCCACGTAAAAAAACTAAAGGATGGATGAATTTTTCTGGCAAAAAACACACAATTTGACTATGATTTTACTTATGATATGTCTAAAATATGTTATAATTACAGATAAAAAATATATTTCACAAGAGAAAATGCAATTACAGATAAAAAATATATGTATGGCGACAACAAGTTTTAACTGCCATGTTTATTCTCTTCGCAGTGGAAGTCCTAGGTTTTACAGATATCTACGTAATTATATTTTGATGTTTAATTCCATACAACAAATTTTTATTTCATAAACTTGCAGTGGAGTACAACAGATGGTAGAATAGACACTATTTTTTCCATTGCTGATTATTTCTATCAACGTTGTTTAAATACCGAGCACACAACATGCACACTCTGTCAAATTTTGACTTGCTAGACAATTTTGACCACAAAAAGTAGTCTAATTGGTTCAGCTTATAATGTACAAGTTTCTATAAGATGCTTATTTAATCATACACTACAATCTTCTATTGAGAAATTCGTTAGATCGTACACTTTTCCTTTACTATAAATGCATATAAATTATGCATTGTAGGAAACACAGTCCTATAAATACTTTTATTAAACAAATACAGCCTCTTATATTTCAATATATTCAGTACAAATAAAAACACACAAACCATCATTTAGGAATATTGATAGTTATGAGGTTAAATTATGCAAATGAACAAAAAATTATACCTATAATGCTATAGCATGTTAAAAATAAGACCATATAAGTATAAAAGCTTTGTATAAATTGTATTTAGTTTGATTCGTCCCAGACCCAATTGTTTAGGGACATAGTATGTATATTTCATATATTATAATGTTTCGTTCGTTGTTATCATTGTCATATACTCTGGTTAATAATTAATAAGATATTGATGCATAGACATGCTGTTTCAACCTACATTTTCAAAAATAAAGCAATGTCCCCGGCGACGAAGTGGCTAGCCGTCGTCTGTAGTTCGTCGTCTGTGAGCAACATCGGTGGAGAATGATTCGATTGCGATTGCATTTTCTGTTTAGAATCTTTCAATAAAACTTGAGGTATTCAATGTAAGTTTCTTACTTTTTGAGTCATCGTGTTGTCACCCCACTCTAAACTAATGTAGCTTCTAGTCTTTCGGAAAACCACTAACCTCCTATTGTTAAAAAGAAGGCTCTAATATTCTCGCGACATTATTTTCAAACTGTTTTCTCATCGAGTCTACCACTTGGCGTGCCACGAATTAAGCCGCCGTGCTTGCTTGTTGCTGTCCGCTGCTCAACGTCAACGTGGTAAAGCCCGAGTGAGCAGGTGTTTGGCGGCCATGGCTATACCGGAAAAACCGGCTATAAACCGGAGGCGCACTTTACATAGGTAGGTAGTTCATCAGGGGGATGTATGTTATATATACGTGTGGGCGTGTCCAAACCTACGCGGCGACGCCGTTTTGCCATGAAAAAGCACAGACAGGATCATCAATGGCCAAACGATAGCGCTGCGTTACCCTGCACACCAGTCCATGATTCGTCCAGTTCGGGTGTTGGCTGCAGTAGTTCTCCCCGCGTGGAGAAAAGAGTATAGTAGGATCCTTCTGGATGGGATGGGATGTGCGGAGTTGGGCGTTGGGAGCTATGCCGGCAACGGCGAAACGCGTCCTCCTACTCTGCTTCTTCTTCCTCTCTGTCCATCTTCCTCCCCCCGCGCGCGTGCACTCCATTGCTCGTTGTCGAGCGAGTGGAGCTCATTAATGGTGCGCGATCCCGCGATCACCGCCATAATTTGGCACGCATGAGGGATCTTTCTTGCTTCACGCACGTCTCTAGGTCAGACGCGCTCCCTGATCTGGACCATTCCGCCTCCTAGCTAACTGAAAAAATACTATACGTGTATAGAATTATAGATGCTCACTGATTAACTGTGTACGGTTGGCACCTGCAAGACTACAACATCGCTTGGTCTGTAACCTGCAAGAAAATATTTTTACTATTCCCTAGTATATAAAAGTACGACAGATTCAGCTTCAATTCCGCTGTCCACGTCGCCCGGAAAACGCCGGACGTTCGATCACGGTAATCAACGATCCAGACGCGCTTTAAAATTCGCGTTGCTACAGTAACACTGTAGCAGAGCGATTTCTGCCAATCACACGGCGACACGTCACCCCACACGGACGCTTTTGCAGAAAAGCGCCCGCAAAGGACCTGGACGTAATTTTCGAAAAATCCATGGACTTCCTTGCAAGATTGCCAGCGATCCCCCCCTCCCTCTCTCTCCCGCGACCGTCGCGTCGCCGGCGGCTGCCGCCGCGCTCCGCCGCCGCCACACCGCTCCCCGCCCGCATCGGAGGGCACGGGGAGATGCGCCGCCGCGCCCGACACCTCCGCGCCTCGGATCGCGGGCCGGGACGGCGCGCCGTCGCCGGGATCGTCGCCGCCATGCACGGCTCCCTCCGCCGCTTCCGCGCGTCTCCGGCGGCACTCCGGCGACCTTTAAGGGGCGCGCCGCCACTCCCGTACAGCTCGCGGCCGCGCGCATCCGCAGAGATGAGCTGCGCGTCCCAGAACGCGCCGACGCGCCGCCGGCGAGCTTCGCGCCGCCGCGGCCGATCCGGTCAACCCGGGCCACTGTGACGTCAGCGTAACGTCACAGTGGCCCACACGTCAGAATTTTTTTTTACAATTTTTTTAAAAAAAAAAAAACTGTGGAACCCCCATGGCAGAAATTATATAATTACAATATTATATAATTACAATAAAAAACTAAAATCGGGAAAAACATATCTTCCAAACTACGATTCAAAAAATACAGACAATATATCAATAATTACAGAAAAATGGTAACACTTATATCTTCCAACCTACAATTCAAAATAACACTCATAAAAAACAAAAACAAACAAAAAAATTACATCTTCCACACTACAATCCAAAAAAATATAAACATCAATTCATAATTACAATAAAAATACTAAAATCCAAAAAAACATATCTTCCAATAACGCTTATAAAAAACAAAAACAAACAAATAAATTACATCTTCCACATTACAATCCAAAATAATATAAACATCATGTCAATATTTTCTAAATTTAGCAAACTACCAAACTTTCTGCGTCACAGTGGCCCACATGTCAGAATTTTTTCCGAAACCAAATTTTTTTCGGGGTAAAAAATTACCTGTGGGACCCACATGCCAGCAATTACGTAAACACAAAAAAAAAAAACTAAAATCCAAAAAAAAAACATGCAACTCCCCCTAATTTCCTACGATTATGGAGTTAAATTAAATCCAAAGGAATACAACAAATTCCAACGAAATTCATCATTACACAAACTTCTTCAAATTTCACTAATTTCCAATCCTACACAATTTTAAGATGTACATCTTACCAAATTTAGATTTCATTTAGTCCACCAAAATCTAACCATTTTGAAAACAAAAACATTTTCAATTCCAATGATTTCCAAACTTAGACGACTTTACAACGTCAACATTTCCAAATTCAAATTCAAAAAACACGCATTTCGGTGCGAAATTTGTCACGGTCGTGCATGCCATCATCAGATACGTGCATGATTTTTTTCGGATTTTTTTGAAAAGTTTTCAATTTGTTATATTTTTTTTGAAAATACCGGGAATTGAATTCAACAAATACTAATACAATATATTTCCTCTAATTGTTGACTAAAATTAAATACTTAAAACAAAACACAAATATATTACACCAATTAAATTAAATTGATACTCAAAGATAAAATAACTGAATTCTCTCCAATTATGCAATTTAGTTCAACAAATGCTTAAATTTACCTTACCCCTCACAAATTATGCAACTGAATTTCAAAAATGCTTAATTACATGCACAGTAGATGAAACATAAATTTATTTCCTCTAAAAATAGCTTGAATTTAATAAATGATAATACAATTTTTAACCCTAAAATTTCTTTGCATTCCAAAATATTTCAAATCCTCACAACTATTAAATATCGATATTTTAAAATTCAAATTACACCAAACACGCGCGGCATTTGCCACGCTATCTACAAATTCATCAACCGGCCGCAAATTCAAAATAAATAAAAAATACACATAACATACATATCTTCCACCATGCAATTCAAAATAACAATTACAAAAAAAAAAGTAGGACTCAAACAAAAAAAACATATTTTTCAAATCTATAGTTCAAAATAATGCAAACAATATAACAAAATTTCCTAAAATTAACAAATTCTCAAACTTACCACACAAAAGTTATACTATACGTCCTCTAATTATGAAACTCAAACAAATATTCCAGCAACATACAAACATATTTAACCATTTCGATTTGCTAAACATTTGACGGTACTGTATACTATATAAAGACACTAAAAAAATAAAAAATAAATATTTCAACAAAAATACAAACATATATAACCATTTCGATTTGCTAAACATTTAACGGTACCGTATATCATATAAAAGCACTCAAAAATATACTAACTCTTTCAAAGTATTTTCCTTTAAAAAAAACCATTTGAAATAAATGTTCAAACAAATGGAACACATTTTTACATTTCGAATTGCTACAAAATTAAAAACACTTTAAAATATAACTGACAAAATGCATTAACCCTAACTATGTAGTCGAAACAAATGGTTATGATATAATTCAAATATATCCAAGCATCCCAATTTTCTAGGTATCGGAAAATAGTTAATGTGACAAATTACTTCTTCTACGATAAAATATATCATATTTCTCATAAAAAAATACATACAGCCATTTCTAAAACTTAATTTGCTAAAAAAAAGAAAAACTCCAAAATATAAATACTTCACATATTATCTAACAAAACCTTTAAAAAAAACTAACATATTTGAAATAGACATTAAAATAAATGCAGCACATTCGAACATTTTTAATTGCTAACAAATTAGAAGCACTCTAAAATATATCTCAAAAATTGCATTCACCCTAATTATAAAGTTGACGTAAATTAGCACTCTAAAATATATCTCAAAAATTGCATTCACCCTAATTATAAAGTTGACGTAAATTTTATATTCTACTTCAAATATATCCAAACATCCCAAATTTCTAAATATCTAAAAATACTCGATATAACAAATTACTACCTCTACAATAAAACGTAACTCTAAAATGTGTGAACCAACTTACAGAAACAAAAAATAACTACCTAGAAATATTTTCACACAAAAAAACCAAAACACATTTAAAATTAAATTACAATAATTCCCAAATTTAAGCAACCTCCAAAATCAGGTTCCCAAATTCCCAAATTTAAGCAACCTACAGTGTTAGCTACAGCGGTACTGCAGTACACTGTAGCAGTCTACAGTACTTTTTTTTTTTTTGCACAATTTTTTTTTTTTTAGTCTCCAAAATCACAGCATCTTTCAAACCTGATCATTCTACAAACATGCAAACAATTCAATTCGTAATAATTTTCTAACTTCAGCAATTTAAATATTTGAACATTTCTATAAAAAAAACTACCTTCCAAATTTGAACAGTCCTTCAAATGGACGTTATCAAAATTGAAATACAACCACATTGAAACATTATAATTCAAATTCCAAATTTCATTACTTTAGGCTTTTAAAGGTCTTTCGCACCTAAACATTTTACAAACGTCACAATAATCCAAATCTTAATGACTTTCCAACCTGAACAATTTTCCAAACCTAAACATTTCTATAACATAAAACCAAATATTTACGACAAAACAAAAAAACATGTTTGGAAAAATCGAATTTCCCAACATGTGGCAAAATTTTAGGAACATAAAAAATCAATTTGAAGCATTTCATTATTACTCAATATATTAAGGGAAGTGACTTTCTCGCGCGGAGAGGCCCTCTGACACTGTAGATCTACAGTGTTAGCTACAGTAGTACTGTTGTACACTGTAGCTATCTACAGTACTCGATCCTGCCGTCAATTGTTGATCCAACGTGCAGCACATCCTCCGTGACAGATTTTCAAAACGCCCCTCACAAGTCAAGAATTAGCTCCGCTACCCACGTTTTCTCGCAGACAGGGACCAAAACGAAAATTCGTACAAGCACAGGGACCCGTCGTAATACTTCGCGCACTCCCCCTCTCTCCTCCTCTCTCTCCCGCGAACCCGCCGTCGCCGGCGACGCCGGCGCGCTCCGCCGCCGTTCCGGCCCTCCCCGTCCAGATCGGCGCACACGGAGACGTCCGCCGTCGCGCGCTCCCCCTCCTCGCCCGCTCTCGCAAGCCGGAACGGCGCGACCTCACCGCAATCGACGCTGCCGTCGTCGCAGGCCTCCGCACCGTCTGCAGGTCGCCGGCGACGCTCCGGCGTCTCAAAATCGGCGGCGCCGCCACTGGCGGGCACACCAACTTTCCAACCTGAACAATTTTTCCAACCTAAACATTTCCAAAACATAAAACCAATTATTCACGACAAAAAAACAAACATGTTTGGAAGATTCAAAATTGTCAACTTCTGGCGGAATTTTAGGAAAACAAATAAACAAATTGAAGCATTTCAATCCATATTCCAAATTTAAACCCTCCAAACAAAAATTATAACTCCTTGAAGCCCGAATATTTTATGAACGTGACATGTACGTTCCCACTTTCAACAATTTTTAAAATCTAAACGTTCTAAAAACCGTAAATTTTCCCAATTACAACAACTAACTAACATTATTTCTAAATTTCGACATTTTTAGATACAACGGGTGCGGCGTGTCGCCGCACCAAATTCCACTAGTAACATGTATAGCCGCTCCTTCGCTGTCCGCCTTCACTGCCGGCGCGCCGGGTGGACGAACACGATCGGGAAATATATCCAATCTTTTGAAAGGCCAACTAGAATTACGTGTGTGATGCATCTTGTATTCTTGTAAGTAATTGTTCGGCGGCAGCTTTAATCGTTCAGGCAGTATTCGCCGGAGCCACCGTTGCGCCCTGGTTTTGCCGATGGATGCACGGCTAGAATTTTGCTGTTAATGGCCACTTGACATTTGACAAGGCTACGGCACAAGCTAGTGAACCGATCGACTAACTGAAAGCATCGCCTTGCGAGGCTTGACTTGTTTCTGGAAAGGAGGAAATTAGTTAGCACGTGCTGACGCAGTGACGCTGACCTGACCTTGTATGAGTAAATGGGAGTCAAGAGTTCCAGCGTGCGTGACTTGTCACGGTTTGAACACTCACAATGCCAATCCATTACGTTGACAAGTTCATACCTACTTATATTTATTTGTTGAGTGGACTTCACTGTTCACTGCATCGAACGCATTCGCGAAACGGAGGCAATTTTTTTTTTGCCTCATCCATGAATTAAGAAGAAGGGAGTTGTCCAATTAATTACGGAAAATCGGGTGAAAATCGCTACAGACTTTGACACGAAAGACGACCAAGCCACATTGAAAACGTAAACACAATATAGAATTACCACATCGAAAAATGAACATGGATGATCTTCACTGCCAACAAGCAAAATATACTATAGAATCTATAGTTCTACTCAAATATATCATACACTTCAGATCTAGGCTATACCGAGGGTTTGATATACCACGATTTTTCTCATACACGAACTGTATAGCAACGAAGCTTATGCGAATCAATGCACTAACTAAAATCATCGATCTAACACAATAACATCAGCATCATCTTGTCAACAAGCAAAATATACCATAGAACCTACATATTTACTCAGATATATCACATGCTCACAGATCTACCTATCAGAGCGAGGGTTTGATGTTACTTACGACCATGAAAGCAGCGGGGAAGGAAGAGGAAATCTCGGAGAAGAGACGGAAAAAGGATTGCCGTCGACGACCACCACCGATCGAAAGAGGAGATGGCGTCGTTACCTGCTGCTCGGTGAAGAAATCTGCCGTGGGAGAGCTCGGGGGTTGGGGGTGGCCGGAGTTTCAGCAATAAGCCAAAGGGGGTGAAATCAGGGAAACCAAATGATGGGCGGTGACGAAATATGTCCCGTCGTTTTTTCGCATAAGCGTGCTAGCTCACGCAATTTTGCACCCGAAGAGGGTAGTTCTGGGAACACTACCGATTCGGTCGTTTCTTAAAGGTCTGTCTCAGGTGTGATTTAAGTATAGTGCAGGCGAAAAAACGTGAACCGGTCCAACAGGCAAAAACACTATCTTTGCATCCTAGAGTCTGACTAGTGGAATTTGGCGCGGCGGCACGCCGTACCCGTTGTGATTCAAAATGTTGAAATCTGTCGGAATTTTTCGTCTAGAGTATGTTCAAATACTTAGTGAATTAAAATGTTCAAATATGCTTGTATTTTGACATAAATTTTTAATTTAACTCCGTAGTTAGAGAATGCATGATATGAGAATTTATTAGTTTTAACTCCATATTTAGATAAAGTTCATTTAGATTGTATCTAAATATTAACCAAATTGAATGTTCAAATATGTTTGCATCATGCCATAAGTAGTTAGCATATATTTTTGTGAGCATGTTGATATATTTTAGAGTGTCTCCAATTTTTTTAGCAAATTGAAATGTTCAAATATGTTTCTATTTTTTCAATAATATCTAATTTAAGACCATAATGAGTGGAAACACACATTTATTGAATTGAATTCCATATTTAGAGAAAGTTCATCTAGATTACATCCAAATATTTACCAAATTGAAATGTTCAATTTAAGTCCATAATTAGAGGAAGTGCATTTGTTTTTTGTCTAAATATTCACCAACTCAAAATATTTAAACATTTAATAAATTAGATTTCACATAATTAGAGGAAGTACAGTTGTTTTTTATCAAAATATTCACCAATTCAAAATATGTAATCATGTTTGTTTTTGACATAAATAGTTAGAATTTATTTTTCTGAGCATTTTGATGACTTCATATAATTAGAGGAAGTGCATTTTGTTTTTTTGCCCAAATATTTACCAATTCAAAATATTTCAACATGTTTGATGTACATTTATCGAATTGAATTCCATATTTAGGGAAAGTTCATCTAGATTAAATCCAAATATTTACCAAATTGAAATGTTCAATTTAAGTCCATAATTAGAGGAAGAACACTATGTGAGCATTTAATGAATTTAACTCCATATAATTAGAGGAAGTGCATTTGTTTTTTTACAAATATTCACCAATTCAAAATATCTAAACATGTTTGTTTTTTGCCGTAAATAGTTAGCATTTATTTTTCTGAGCATTTTGATGTATTTTCCATATTTTTCCGACGGGTATGGGTATTTATAGAAATACTTCAATTTTCTGATTTTTTTATAAAAAAAGGCATTGTAGAAGCGCGGTACTGTAGACATCTACAGTATTCGGTGACGTGGCAGCGTGAGGGAAGAATTTGTGGAAAACGCGGGGATTTTTCTGCAAGAAATTTGACAAAATTCTTGGAATGTTTGTACGAATTTGGATCTAAAAATTGAGGAGTTAAAGTCGACAAAACTCGAAAGCGATGATGGGGGTGGAACCTACTCGTCGACGCGCATATATTCATGTATATAATTTTTTGGTAAACGCGGGGACTTTTCTGCAACACAATTGACAATTTTTTTTGTCTAAATATTCACCAACTCAAAATATTTAAACATTTAATAAATTAGATTCCACATAATTAGAGGAAGTACAGTTGTTTTTTATCAAAATATTCACCAATTCAAAATATCTAATCATGTTTGTTTTTTACATAAATAGTTAGCATTTATTTTTCTGAGAATTTTGATGACTTCATAGGGAAAGTTCATCTAGATTACATCCAAATATTTACCAAATTGAAATGTTCAATTTAAGTCCATAATTAGAGGAAGTACACTATGTGAGCATTTAATGAATTTAACTCAATATAATTAGAGGAAGTGCATTTGTTTTTCTGTACAAATATTCACCAATTCAAAATATCTAAACATGTTTGTTTTTTGCCATAAATAGTTAGCATTTATTTTTCTGAGCATTTTGATGTATTTTCCATATTTTTCCGACAGATATGGGTATTTATAGAAATACTTCATTTTTCTGATTTTTTTTAAAAAAAGGCATTGTAGAAGCGTGGTACTGTAGACATCTACAGTATTCGGTGACGTGGCAGCGTGAGGGAAGAATTTGTGGAAAACACGGGGATTTTTCTACAAGAAATTTGACAAAATTCTTGGAATGTTTCTGCGAATTTGGATCTAAAAATTGAGAAGTTAAAGTCGACAAAACTCGAAAGCGATGATGGGGGTGGAAGCTACTCGTCGACGCACATATATTCATGTATATAATTTTTTGGTAAACGCGGGGACTTTTCTGCAAAAAAAATTGACAAAATTCATGAAATGTTTGTGTGAATTTGGATCAAAAAATTGAGCAGTTAGAGTCGACAAAACCTGAAACCGTTCACGGGAGGTGGAACGTGTATGTAATTTTTGGAAAAAAGAAATTCAAAAAAAAAGGGAAAAAAAGAAGCGCACTGTTCATGTAAACAGTGCAAACAGCACTTACTGTTCATAGAATAGTACCTACTGTTCCATGAACAGTCCCGGAGCGCTCTCAGCGCGAGAAAGCTGCCTGCCTTAATATAGTTACTAGTGGAATTTAGCGCGGCGGCACGCCGCGCTCTTAGCGAGAATTTCTGTGAATATAGCTTGTTTTATAGTTTTAGTCGTATAATACATTTCGTAAGTAGGAGTGGTGGCTCTGATTTATTTTAGCTGACACGTCGTGCCCCTTGTTTAAGACAACAAAACCCACATACTATATTATCCACGGTTTAAGCTGGAGGGGAACAACAAATTTACCAAGTGAAACTACCTCTATAGAGCATCAAAGACTGATCCTGCTGCTTAAAGGTTCCTAATGCTTCGTTTAAAAGAAATATTTTCATAAGTTAAAAGTAGAGGGTATATGATCAGTGCCTTTTGTTTTTCTTAACCCACATTTCATATGAACCACCGAAACTATACCAATCAAGAGCAGGCAACACGTTTGGAAGTTACACATAAAAGAAATAAGATGCAAAATGATACCCTGACAGAAAGATGACTCTCCTTGGCCTCCATTTCATCCTTAGTGTATTGGTACATGAGGTCCAACACCTAAATATAGAGAAAAACAATAACCAGAGATAATTGTATCACCAAGGCCAAGCAGATATCTCTCTATCAATGAACTGCCATCTCTAGTAGCTTAGACGGATAGGCGTGCGCCGCGTACAACACTTCGTGTTGCTGTCAGCGGCGCTGCTGTGGACTGCAGCGCGGTAAACAACATATGTGACTTCATATGTGAACACTAAAGCTCAGCTATATCTGTTTGCCATCTGACAAAATGGAAATTGGCCAAGTACGTGAGCCTGCTGTACAGATATAGGTCGAGTTGCGTAAGAAAAATATGAAGAACACATAGTATCCTTTCCTAGCATCAAATGCATATTAACAGAAAATAATATGTCGAGCCAAAATCCAACCATGCAATTTATTGCAACATCTAACCACATTGGCATTTTTTTTTGATAAACAAAGCTAAACAACCAAATTGGAGAAGCTTATTGTATGGCCATTTAATCAAGACAATGTGCGACATCTGTCCAAGTGTTTCACGCATATGGATACAGTAGAAGTGTGAGAAAATGCCACCTCCTGCAGATGACATAAGCAGAAAAATGCATAGTTGTGTGTGCCCATATATGAATACAAAGTATTATAGAGATACTATACAAACCATATGCACAATGGAATGCATACATGTGTACAGATTGTCCCTATTTCCTTTACTATCTAAAGATTGTGAGTTTGTGACTGTACATGGCTATGAAAAATACACAAGACTGTATCATACAATAGCGACATTGTAACGTGGAACGGTGAAATCACCTGAAACAAATGACAGACCACCTATATTTGCTGCAGGGGACACCGAAAGAGTTCTTTGTTACATTGATAGGGAGGACAAAAGTTCATTGTTGAACAGCTGCAGAAAAAAGTCCAGCACGGTAATAGGAGAATACCTTGAAAACAACAATTCAATAGTTTTTTGCATGGCAATAGGAGAATCCCGTCCCACGATATTTATATTATATTATGGAGCATATAAAAAGTTTTTGCATGGTAAAAATACATATCCAGTATGCTTCCAAAGGAAAAGTAACTGTATAATCACTAATCAGAATGCATGGCTCATGCCAAAAGATAGTAAAAAGTTGAGATATAACATGAAACTAAGTTCGCAAAAAAGAGCCTCTCCCAAACTCTTATCCTAAATGCAATCTGAAGCATGCATATAACCATACTTGCACTAAATCACTCATGGATACACTTTGGAGAAGCATCTAACACTACTCTATTATAAGGAAAAAGAAATGTGCCAGGGGAGTTGAGAAACAGGAGAAGGCAATTCAGTATATCTTATCATAGCAAACTATAACAGAGACACATCTCCATATTTACAAAGTGCAGTTTGCAACTGACAGCTCATGTTTGTATGTTTTCTACTCTAAACATAAGTTTCTTGCTGCCTAATTGTCTGAATAGGGATAATATGGGTTCATGATATTGGTAGAATCAGGGAGGCATGAATATAGCTGACTTCACATTAGGACCTGAAATTAGACAACACACGATTGCTATTTTCGGAGAATGAACACGCCCTTCAGTTGAGGGGACAACCAGAAAAGGCAGAGGCAACATATACAAACATTGAAGAAAGCGTCGCCGCGGCTGCAGTGGTGGAAGACTATACAACATCACAGTGGTGGCGAGCAGGTCGACATGACGGTGGAAAAATTGCAGCGGTGGAAATTTCCATGCCGTCAAAGTGGCGGCAAGCAAGGCGACATGTGCAACACCACCTCAATGGCCCCATCAGCGGTGGTGATGGCGAGGAGCAACCTCAGAAGGCGGTCAGCCATGGCCTTCATCACCTTGAGGCACACTGTGACGTAGGACGATCTGGTTTTCCCGATGGTCCAATCGGCAACCTAGAAATCGCAGCGGTAACCAAGGAATTGTGGAACATGACACAGTACAGAAGTATGTAAAGACCAATACAGCTATATAATGCACCAAAAAGTAGAATGAGCATATTTGGAAGACAAAAAAAATGCACTTAAAAGAATTGGCTCGATATTGCAGTACCCTCATTTAAATAAAGAAGAACACTCACCCAGCCGTCTATAAAAGTAGTACACTATTGAATTACATTCCAGCACACAAGAGTAATTTCCACCATAAATCAGGTGACAAATTGAGTTCCTTATACCTGCAGACAAATATTTGTGTAACAATGGGAAGAAGATCCAGTACATAATATTGCAGTAATTTCCAAAGTTTAATAGATTTAATTCATTTCCTCAAATTATTAATAAAGTTGGACCACCGTAAGATTTATATTAATTGCAGAAAATATTTTTTAGAAATGATTAAAAGTCAGAGAACAGGACCCACATGTCATAACTTTATTAATTTCTAAAAATAATTCCGGGAAAAGGAAAGAGACGCTGACGTCAGCAATGGAGTTGAGCTCCTGCTGTGCACGTGCTCGACGCCGGAGCGAGTGCGAGCAAGCGCCTATGGGCGCATTGGACGCGCCTGGTCAAGGGCGTCTAGAAGGTGGCGGCGCCGGCCATTATTGGTCACCGGAGTTGCTCCGGTGACGGCTATGCGCGGCGACCGGAGGTGGCTCACGGCGGCTGGAGCAACCAAGGCGAGAGGGAGAGAGCGGAGGGGTCCGGGAGGACCGAAAGCTCACCAGGAGCGTGATGGAGAGGTCGGGGAAGCTCGGCCAGGTCGAGGGCGGCCGGAATCGTGCGCGACGGTGGCGGACCGAGGCGGAAGGAAACGGCGAAACTCGTCGGGCTCGTTGCTTCCCAGCAAGCACGACTCGACCAGGAGGGAGAGGGAAGCACGGCGAAGGCCTAGGAGGCCTCGATTCGTCGCGGGGAGGCCGGAGACGGCGGCGCCGCCACGGCGGCCGTACGGCTAGGGTTCCGCCCGGAGGACGGATGAGAGCACTGTAACATCCCAAATTGAATAATCAGTAATGTTATTCCAAAAATGTGGGCCAACAAAAACTTTTATTGTTTTATGAGTGTTGATTGCAAGTTGTTACTTGTGTTAATTATTTCATGTTGCTTGTGTGTTGCTTGCTCTAATTAACACATGAAGAAAAGGAAGAAAACAAAACAAAAAGTTAAAGCAAGAAAAATAATGTGACAAGTGTCACACAAATTATTCAAAGTGAGAAATTGTTCTCCTTTCAAACAAAATTCAGAGGAGTGGTGATGTAAACACTCCCATTTTTATTCTTACTACTTTTCCCTCTCAAATAATATTTTGAACTAGCTTTAAAATTCTAAAGTAAAATCAATTTGAAATAAACGAAAATACCACAATTAAAACCTTATGAACAAAATTGATTCAAAGTATTTTATTTTGAAACACCAAATTTTGTGGAGTCTCTACATGTTATGGGAAGGCTTCACAAATATTTTTGAATTTTTATAAACAAGTTAAGTGCCCTAAATAAAATCCTAAAATGCTACTGGACTAAAAAGAAATAAAAGAAAATAGTAAAGGAAAAGAGGCAGGGGTTTTTTCGCAAAATGGCCATCCCCTACCTCTCTCCTAGCTCGCTGTAGCCCGCGCCGTGTCGCCATGGTCGTCGACGCCGTGCCCAGGCCCCCCCAGGCCCCCCCTCCTGCTCGCACCGCACCTCTGTATCCTCTGCCCCGTAGAGGAGAGAAATCGAGCGCTTCCCCCTCTCCTACGCTGCCCCTGTCCCCCTCTGCTCCGCCGAGGTGAACTCGACGGCGCCGGCCAAATTCGGCCCCCCCTCTGCTCCCCGACACGCACCCGTCGCCATAGCTGCTCCTAGCTCCCGCCCGGACCCCTCAGACGCCCCTGCATCGAGCTCCCTGCACGCGTCGCCGCGGAATCGAGCAGGACCTCCCCGGTATCGCCATGGACGCCGTCCGTGCTCCACGACCACCGTGGACCGCCCCTGCCCTATAAAATCCCCCCGACCCCGCTGCAACTCCACACCACTCTGCACCACTCCACTCCCCTCTGTGCACCACCAGGAAGGCGTGCACGCTGCCCGCGTCCCTCTGCAACCTCGCCGTGCCCGAGGTAGAAGAACACCCTGCAGCCGTGCTGCTGCTGCCTCTTCTCCCCCTCCAATCCCTCTACAATATTGCCCGAGCTCACCGCACTCACCCTCACCCTTTTTCCCCTTTTATTCGTGCCCAGAAGCGCCGCAGGAGCTCGCCGGAGTGCTGTCCGTGCCCGTGGAAGTTCAGCGGCTCGCCGTCGACGATTCACGCCGCCCCAGCAAGCACCACTTGGCCCAGACGTTCGCCCGAGCCGCCGCCGTCGATTTGCGTCATCGCCGCCTTCTGCCGTGCCCCCTAGGTGAGGTTTCCAGCCACCTCGCCGTCGCCGGAGCCACAGCGCCGCCCGTTCTGGGTCGTCGCCGATGGACTCGATCGCGAGCCGTTGGATCTAAATCCAACGGTAGTGTACCTCTTCGTTTAGATGTTAGGCTGACGGGCTGACCCCAACCGTCAGCGTTTTATTAATTTCCACCCGTGCACTGAGTCACTGACAGAAGGGCCCCACCTGTCATAGATTTCAACATTATCCACACATAGGAATTTCCTAATTAGTTCTCTCTGGAAATTTTCAGTACTGGACCCATTTTAGAAATTCAATAACTTGAGATCTAGACATCCAAATAAATTAAATCCAAATGTTCTGGAAAGATGAAATTGTTTAACAAACCCAAGTGGTCTCACTTCATTTAAATAAGTAATAAAAAGGTATTATTAAAAATTCCACAGAAGGTTTAAAATCTAAACTAGTTTGTTTCTGATACTCAATTAGTCCAAATAATTCCAAACCAATTTTATTAGCTTGGTATTGTGATCTATTAGCTTCCCTAATTTTGGTAGAATTAATTAAGCAATATTAATTGTTGACTTAAGTTAAACCCCTCTGCACTAAAACAGTTAAAAATGATTAATGGTTAACCCAAATGAGTTAGGACCAATTTTGTTAGCTCACATTTAGCCTTGGTTACTTGTCCCTAAAAGGATTTAATTTTAGGAGCAACAGACCTTATATGGTAGCCAAAACTTGATTATTAAGATACTGGATTAAAACCATTGTGTAGGGAGTTTGGTAACTCCAATTAATCCAAATCCAATTGGGTTGTCTTCTACACATCAGTAGATTTCTATAGAATTTTAGTTTGTATTTTTAGGACAAACAGAACTCAAGTTGTGCAATTAAACATATTCCCCTCATTTCTGCCATATTTGAAACATAAATAAATAATGATAAATACAATTAAATTGAAACCAAATGGTGTTGCTAAATGTATGCAGTGGCTATTTATAGCATTTAGGATTGTAATGTTGTGATGTTTGCTTGAGTAGTTTAGTGATTGCTTGTAATTTTTTTAATCGATTAGACGAGAACGTTGCTGGAGTTATCGAGGAGGGGGAATTTGTTGAACCTGAAGATCAAGACCAATGTCACTTTGCCGAGTAAGGCAAGCTACTCTCTGAGCTTGCACCTAAATATATATGCATCTACTTTGATCAAATTATTTACTCTTAAAGCAATGGTTTACAAAACGTTTTCAAAAAGTATATGGATATTATTTTGCCACCCTATGTAGAAATATAAGGTAGTTTATATAAAACTATAGGATGGGAAACAATGTTGTTTATTCAAAAACTCCTTTGGAAATACTTGTGTGGATGTGAAATGCCGAGATGTCGGTGTTGAAGTGGAGAAATGAAAAATGGTGGTGTTTATGAAAAATGCACAGTGTCCTAGTACTATGACGACCAATCTTACCCTGTGCGACCACATTTACCATATATGGGAAAAAGGCTTAGTCACATAATTTGCCCTTATTAGTATGAGATACCTCATCGACGGAGATGACTCCCTTATGCATGAGGGGATGGTTTAGTGAACTCCCCTGACCTGGCTCCTCGCTCAAACTCTATGGAAAGATAAGGAGGAGGATTGAAGACTTCACCATGTGGTCGCCGGGAAAAACCTATGAGTCCTCACACTTAGGGTTTCTGACGGGAAACTGGACTGAGTGTTGATGGAAAGTGTCATAGGGGTAGGATCCTATACTAGCATGAGCAAAGGACAGACTATGGTCGGTGGCTCAACTTCGCATACACCTTGTATGGTGGGACATGGCTGACACGATGAGTTACTGGATGGATGTGGGCTAAAAGCGTGCTACCTCTGCAGAGGGTTAAAACTATTCGAATAGCCGAGTCCTCGGATATGGACAATTGGGAGGCTGTCCTAAGATCATGTGCAAGTTTTATAAAAGAGTTGAGTTTTAAAAGAAAAACGAAGTGGAAAATGTTTCATACACCTATACCAACGGATCGGTATAAGGTTGTTGATGGAAAGTGGACCATGGTGGACTATGGTCGGAAAAGGAGGAGTTTTGGAGAAACAGATAAAATGATGATTTTATTCAAAGATAGTTACAAAATTCTTCTTACCTTTTTCAATAAAGATATAGAGATGTTTTAAGAAAATAAAAGTTTGAAATTAAAATAAAACAAGTGCATACTCATGTTGGGGTTTGCGAGTACAATCAAATGTACTCATATTGGTTTCGTCCCTGGCTATTGTCCTAGCCAGGCTATGAGGAGGAGCACTACGCCGAGGAGGAGTATGGCGACTTCTACGCAAACTAAGGATCTCCATAAGTCAGCTGCCTGTCGGGTCGTCTTCGTTAGGATTTGATGACTACTACGCCGTAGCTTCCGCTGATATTTTGGTTTGGCCCATGAAGGCACCTATGTAAGACTTGGTCTAAATGACCATTTATGTAAGACTTTTAATTCGGTATTGTAATGGATGTAAACTTTGGTATTCAATTCGGATTATGTGCAACGACAGACTGATCACGGGATCGTTGTGTTAAGCATAATCGGGTATTTCGGACAGCTATTCCGGGGTCTCCACAAGCACGGGGAGGAGAGGTTGAGATGTGTGGGAGTTTTGCAGTAAGGTCCCTAATTCTTCGGGAAATTGGGTTGGGGTTCAGTTTTTATGTAGGAAGGACCGATTCCGAAATTTCGTAAAACGCAGGGACTTTCTTGCAAAACAGCCACGGGGACCATCGGATCGGGAAGCGGCGGCGCGGATCAAAAGCACTGTAGAACACCGTTCAACACTGTAGCTCTACAGTAGCACGAGCGCTCTCCGCTCGCGAAAGTGCTTGTCTTTAATATAGTTAGTAATTAGTAATTGAGGCGACCAACCAAACAAGACCTAAAGTAATAATGTAGTTCCGCATCGGCTTCAATCGTTCAGGCAGTTTTGGCCGGAGCCACTGTTGCACCCTAGTTTTGCTGATCGTTGCACGGCTACTCGGCTAGAATTATTCTGTTAACGGCCACATTGACACGGCCGAGGGACAAGTTAGTGAACCGATCGACTAACCGACAGCATAGTGAGGCTTGACTTGTTTCTAGAAAGGAGGAAATTAGTAAGCACGTGCTGACGCTGATCTGACCTTGCATGAGTAAATTGGAGTCAAGATTTTCTATCATAGCGTGCTTGATTTGGAGGCATGCTGACATGTATTAAATGCAAGTCAAATTGTGGTTAGGTGATGTTGAGGTTTGGTTGTTGGGGTAAGGTGATCTGACAATTCGATGCCAGAGCTGATTCCACAAGCTCGTGAATCGTGATCAGATGGATCACCAAAGACTAATCACATATGGAAAAACACTATAAAAAATCTGCCAATCCCATTAACGTGGAGAGATTAGGTCCGCCAAACCGCCAACTACTGCAGGTCTTACTATACTACTCCCTCTGTACCGGTTCAAAGGGCATGCATGATAATTCTCTCGGACATACTCTCTCCGTTTTTTAATATAAGATATTTTAGCATTTGTTCACATTCATATATATCTAGATGTATGTAGACATATTTTAGTGTGTATGTGCACTCATATTAGTATACATGTAGACAACATGTTGGATAGCTAAAACTTCTTATATTTATGCACAGAGGGAGTATATATTTAGAGCTGAAATCTTGCATGCAATGGTGGGAAGGGTCAACCATGCTCTAAGTAAAAGTGAATTAATACAAATGCCCCTAATAGGTCAGGGGATTTTGGAACTGCATGATCTTCTAAATATGCTCTTTAGGTCGGGGTATGGGGAAGTGTGGAAAGTAACATGAATTTTGTCATAATTAAGCCACTTATAGTTTCCCTTTAGGTGTGTGTCAAGTCCAAAATTAATAACAATTCACGATGGGAGGCCTCATTTCCCCCTCTTTTTCTCTCGCCTTATCCTCTTTTGAGAATCACTTCAGCTGCCTCGGGGCCTCCCCCTTCTCCTTCGGCAGCCTCGTCGGACGGAGTGGGGAGGGATGGGGTTGCGGACCCTCCTCCGTAGTTAGGATATGTATATTAGTTTGTCTTACGCCCGTATGGTGGACTAGCGCTTTGTCGTTCCAATGTTGTGTGTCTAGGTCGCCAGCGAGCAGTGGCCTAGATTCCGGGCTGGCCTCTACTGGTCGCCTCCCCTAGTGGAAGGTGGGGCTTCAAGGCAGATCCGATGACTCTTCTTTGAATAAGCTCAACGGTTCCCAACAGCGACAAGATCTCAGGCTCCATCGTCATCCTCGACGACCTCTTGGTGAGGGGGTAGAAGGTGGAGGTGAGCATGTCCTTTCCTTTTGCGATGTGTCAGGGTTATCTCGGTCCAGAGAGGTCATTCCACGCTCGGGCTTCTGGTTGATCCGAGCTTTTTCTTCCTTCGTTGGAAGATCTTCATCAATCTCAGTGTATTATCCAACGACAGAGGTGCCCCAAGTGGTCGTGGAGGCGCGTGCTCTTGGTTGTGGAGATCCCCAACTCCGGCTGCGATGTGCCGGGGTTACCTCGGGCCATATATATAAGCCACTCCACGCTCAAACTTATGGTTGATGTGAGCTTATTTTTTCCTTTGGTGGAAGATCTTCATCGATCTCGGCATGTGATCCAACGGCGGCGGTGCCCCAAGTGGTGGCGTAGCCGGCGCCGCTGCTCCCACCTACGCCTAGATGTCAAGCTGTCTTGACAGCCATGGCTAAGGACCTGAATGCTTGTTTGTGATATTTGTAGGGTCCTGTTTACAATTTCTGAAGACCTAGTGGCTATTTCCACATGTTTCAGGGTCCTCGTTGTAACTTTCTTTGTGCTGCCAAGTTAATGCAATTCTAGGCCCTTCGTTGCCATTTTCCGTTAAAGAAAAAGTCCAAAATTAATTTAATTCTATTCTTTGAGGCTTGTGTTTGGTTATCTAGCATACACGTATGGTGTGCCGCATTAGTCGTACTGCAACTGTCATACTGTATTTCCTTCTTTTGTTGCCGAGGCAAACATCTGTCATATACAGTGGTACATTATGCATAATCCAGCAGTATAGTTGATCAAGTCTGGGTAGCTCACTGTCATTTGGAGTGTAATTCTTGGGCATTAATTTGGCGAACTAGATGGCGAGGTGCAGCCGTCCAGGTGGTGTGGACGGTGTGAGTTGTGACGATGTGGGTGGCCATGCATAGCCCACGAGGCGACTCTCCATTTCGTTCTGGCTCCAACCCCCGTCGTCCATCAATTGAAGATGTTGTTGCATTAGACATATCACCATTGTGTGCAGGAAAAACGACTGCTTCCAACTTCGATGGTCGTCATTTCTGCTTCTGATAACGAGATAGATTTACAACGTCTGAGGTTGATTGCCACCTTGCAGCTAGCACACTAAGACCAAACACTGAGGGCAATTTAATTACAGCTGTGGCATAGTATGTGCAGATAGGCCGGCCGTACGCGTTCTTTTCGGACTAGAAACAACGCTACCAGTAGTAGTACGTTTTTCTTCTTTCTTAATTATAGGTAATTAAGGCGTAAAGGAAAGACGCTTTAATTCTGAAAGCAAGCTCGCGTACCCGCGTCAGCTGCTTGCAGTTGCCGGAGTGTTAGAGCCGGCCCCAACCGTGTCCTAATCCGTCTTTAAGATTAGAAAAACCACGGCCGGGCTGTTAGAACCAACCGTGTCCTAATCCGTCTTTAAGATTAGAAGAACCACGGCCGGGCTGTTAGAACCAACCGTGTCCTAATCCGTCTTTAAGATTAGAAAAACCACGGCCGGGCTGTTAGAACCAACCGTGTCCTAATCCGTCTTTAAGATTAGAAAAACCACGTGCGGTGCAGGCGAGAGTCAAAAAACCAAATGGCCCGTACGCAATCTGGTAACGTACTTGTGCAAATCCGTCTTCTTCTACGCGTCGCCGAGAAGAACAGTGTGTGTTTGACAAGCAAGTCGAGATTGTGAAGCGCCTTATCGCGAGGTACGGTTGGGAGAGTGAGTGATATTATCGGCAGCAGCAAGAGTCAACGATGTCAAACACCATCACACGACGTTGATCGCGTCAACGGAGAAGTCGGCGACGACACCGCTCGGCTGGTCGCTTTCCGGCGCTCGGCCGGCCAGCCTCTTCATGGCACACACACAGTAGTACCGTTACCGTCGGAGTCAGTCAAGAGGGAAGAAGAGGTAAACATTAGCCTTGGTATCGCTGTCGGTGCTGAACACGTGTGGTTCTTAATTTTTAGAAAAAAAATAGTAGTTGCAAGAATCGGGAAGCAGCAGCTTTCAGATTTTATGTCGCGGTTACGCGTCGCTCCGCCGTCTGATCTGATCGTCATACCGAATTCTGATTTTCCTACTCTGTAGACCTACGTACTTTTGTAGGACTTGGATGGCATTTGGCTTTCGGCGCCGGTTCCTCCTCTGAGAAACTCCGCCGCTGTTGCACGTCAACGGAGGGAAATGGGGCGCTGGACGGGCCGAAATGTGCAGTCCAGCGCGGGCCAGATGTTCATCTCGAGTCTTTCCTCGCGTTACGCAAGTCCAACAATACTTTTGTCATTTTTGATGGTTCTCGGGATTTCGGCCCAACTGTGATACGTGATCAACACATTTTTTTAGACCAATGATCTTCCTTCAATGCTTTGGAGAAAATACGTATCAAGTCATAAACGCCGAGCAGGCAAATTTTTCTCCATATTAGAAATTACACTATTTATTATGCTTTTAATTAAGATGAAAACAATAAGAAACAAAACTATAAAACTATTTTGTACACTCTAAAGGAAAAAAGGTAAGCTCACATAGAAGTTAGCTTCTTGTGAGTTTTGAACTGTTGATCCCGGCAAAAAGTGTCGGAAAAAGATATTTATGGCATCAATTTTATATGTGTACCAATTCATTGTGACTCCCGTGCAGAGTGATGCAGGAAGTAATTCTTCTTCCCACAAAGATGACTCAGAGTTGATTATCGAGCATTTGGGATGATCAGGCAGTCTCTCCTTCCCAAAACCTGAAGAAATTGGTTTGTCTCCCCAACTCAACTGTGGTTTTCAGGCACACCGGTATTAAAGCGAGATAAAAAAAAGTGTAGTAAATGCAATAACAAATAAAATAAATGAAGTGGTAAAACTAATATGCAAACTATACGATTAAATGCAAGAGATATATTTTAGTGATTTTTGTAATAATAAATAGCTGAGAATAAAAATGCGGTGTAATAAAGTAAAGAATGTTTCTTATAATAAAAGGTGGACTGAAGTTTATGGTTTCACTCAACCTCTCTTTCATGAGTATGATGACACAAATATAGCATTAGACGACAAGGTAATTAAATATTGATGCAACTATTTAATTATATGTATATTTAGCATGTGTCTGGGGATCACTCCTAACATAAAATTGATGCAACACGACTTTGTAAGACTCCCTATATAAATGATTTGTTCGCAAGCTAGAATTAAGTGTAAACATAGAGTATTGTTTTAGATACTTTGACATGATATTGAATGATCTCATTGTATACTTGAACTAACAAGCGAGACCTTTTCTGCCACTAGATAGACATAGCAATGTGGCATCCATTTATCCCTAGCGAGGTAGATGTGGAAAGATAAAAAACATAATAGTTCCAAATTTTCTGTCACTATCAATTTGCTACTACCCATTTACTCCCACTAATGACATGTTCCACCTCTCATGCCCTAGAATGCTAGTGTTTGATCAGGACAAGAATACAAACATGGGAAATAATATATATCTACAACATACATTATAGCACATACTAAAATTACATCTCATATCCACCAAGATGCTAATACAAATATGTTCATAATCATTTACGGCAGCTTATATGGTTCTAAAACATGTTAGTACGTACATATAGACATAGATCAAGATACTGCCACAAACCCGTAGTCCAAGGGTGGACTAATCCATTCTCATCGGTGATGTTGAAGACATTGGAGAGGCCGGAGAAGCAACTGGAGACGATTCCGACAGCGCCACTCCTCCAATTTTAGTCGACTGCGACCATGTGTTTCTCTATTTCGGTGTTTATTTATTCGCACACTTATATCCTCGATAATTTCATGAAATCACGCATTATATAGAGGGTTTAAGGTCATGGGTCAATTATTTATGTGCCCTGCTTCGCTTAACTTTCCTCATACTCGCTTAACTTTCCCATATGTGCCCTACTTTGCTCTTTTGAGGCTCGCACATGGCCAAACGGGACGTTTCCGTTTGGTCAACAACTTTGACCGTTAACTTCTGATGGGTGGGACCCACATGTCATAGATTTAATAATTTTAGATTTTTTTGAAATGTTTAAATTTCTCTCAGGGGACCCAATACCGACGAATCTAAATCTGAGATCTAACCAGTGCAATATTTGAATTTTCATGTTTCTAAAAAAATGTGAAAAAAATCTGAATGTTGGCAATGATTATTTATATTAGTGTGCAAAATTTAAATGCGAAATATTGTGTAGTTTGGTCTGTGTAAAAATGACAAATTTCCGAATCTGTGATCTAAACAGTGCAAAATTCAAATTTTCAAGTTTCGCGAAAAAATGTGAAAAAAATCCGGATGTTGACAATGATTATTTATACTAGTGTGCAA
The DNA here is from genome assembly GCA_947311845.1 of Poa pratensis. Lineage (NCBI taxonomy): Eukaryota > Viridiplantae > Streptophyta > Magnoliopsida > Poales > Poaceae > Poa > Poa pratensis. The sequence goes on from CAMZMU010000054.1 coordinate 32,747,918, forward strand.
AATTTGAGTGCGAAATATTGTGTAGTTTGGTCTGTGTAAAAATGACAAATTTCTGAATCTGAGATCTAAACAGTGCAAAATTCGAATTTTCAAGTTTTGAAAAAAATGTGAAAAAAATTCCGTATGTTGACAATGATTATTTGTACTAGTCTACAAAATTTCAGTGCGAAATATTGTGTAGTTTGGTCTGTGTAAAAATGATAAATTTCTAAATCTGAGATCTAAACAGTGCAAAATTTGAATTTTCAAGTTTCGAAAAAAATATGAAAAAATTTCTGAATGATGAAAATGATTATTTATACTAGTGTGCAAAATTTGAGTGTGAAATATTGTGTAGTTTGGTCTGTGTAAAATGACAAATTTTGAATCTAAGATCTAAACAGTGCAAAATTCAATTTTTCAACTTTCGCAAAAAAATGTGAAAAAAAATCCGGATGTTGACATGATTATTTATACTAGTATGCAAAATTTGAGTGCGAAATATTTGTAGTTTGGTCTGTGTAAAAATGACAAATTTCTAAATCTGAGACCTAAACAGTCTAACTTATACGAGCATTTATGGATTTCAAGCTATATGACCAATGTCATAGCCATAACCATGGCTAGTCTTTTGCTATGATGATCAAACTCGCTGTGTTTATGGGTTTTGACATTACAAACAATATTGCCGAAGTAAAGAATACAAGAAAATTGACCCTTTTTCTAACTTTTTATTAGTGGCAAATTTCTTATTTTTTGTGAAATAGGTGTGACAAAAAAGGGTGAAAAATGAAAGTCCATAATTTGCACGGATAGCATGACATATGGGAGGCATAACACCAGAATATTTTGAATTTTTTAGCTTTTTAGCTATATTTCATGCATTAAACGAGTTTAATAGGATTTAACGCTATTTAACGAGATTTGAACTACAAGTGTGTTATAGTTTGTCCCCAAAATTATAGAAAAATCATATAAACGTAGTATAGAATGGTTCTATGCAAAACCGGCCAAAAAATCAGAAAATTCACAACTTGGTTATGAATGGTTACTCCGCCAATTTTGACCTTTTTTTAAAGAAAACTCTCATAAATCGAGAAAGGTTCAAAAAATAGAAATCCAGCGTAATCGTCCCTTTTAGTGTACTACTGTCAGGAAAAATCATAAACTTGGAATTCAAGTTTTTGAAAAAAACGAGTCTTCTCATATTGGGCTATCTTGTGTGAACATTCATGAGTTTCAAGCTAGGTGACCTAGGTCATGGCCATATACATGGCTAGCCTTTTGCTATGATGACCAAACTAGGCATAAACATGAGTTTTGACATTACAAACAAGATTGCCGAAGCAAAGATTGCAAGAAAATTGACCCTTTTTTCTAACTTCTATTTAGTGTCAAATTCTTTATTTTTTGTGAAATAGGTATGACAAATAAGGTGCAAAATGATGTCCATAATTTTACGCAGAGTGACATATGGGAGGCACAATGCCGGAATATTTTAAATTTTTAAGATTTTTAGCTATATTTCATGCATTAAACGAGTTTAATAGGATTTAACGCAGAAAAATCATATAAATTGAGGGAACATTCAAAAAATAGGAAACCGGGCGGCAAGCTTTTTTATCAGAGTACTAGTTTCGAAGAAAAATAATAAACATCCAATACAACAAGTTTTGGCTAGAGCGACGCACAGAGCGGGCGCGTGTGCGACAGTTCGCGCCTAGAGCACGCCATGACGCACCCAGAGCGCGTCCAGAGCGTGCACTTAAGGTGTTCGACAGCAGTCCGACAACGCCGCCCGCTCGTGGTTGTCAGAGAAGCGCTCCCTCGTGCATAACACCTTGCCCGTTAGGACGCTCGGCTCACCCCTGAGCACGATAGAATGGACAGCGAGGTCGGACTAGAACTGTTTTTCACAAAAATACAATCAAAAAAGTTCAAAACTAGCAAAACCGTATAACTAGAAAGTTGTAGGATATCCAATTTGGCACACAACCATATAAAGACTGCTTCCTAATTTGTTGAGAATCGGCCGGAACATGCTGATGCCGACATCGGTATGTCCAGATCGTGCCCTCAAGGTGTTCGACAACAGTCCGACGGCGCTGCTCGCTCGTGGTCGTGGAGAAGCCCTCCCTCACGCGTAACATCTTACCCGTTAGGACGCTCGGCTCACCCTAAGCACGATAGAGTTGACGGTGAGGTCGTAAGGAGGCTTATACGAGCTAGCCAACCAGCTATCAACTCACGTATAGCACCTACTCGTACTAGCAAGTCAGTAATCAAGCTAGCCATGTATAACACCTACTCGTACTAGTTAGCCAGCCATCGATCCAGCCATCGACTCACGTATAGCACCTACTGCATACTAGCTAGCCAGCAAGCCATCAACTCACATACACACTAGTACTAGTTAGCACGTGCTCCATGGTGTCTTTATTTTCTATTTTTTTAACTCGACATTTTTATGTTTAAAAAAATTCTACAAAAAATCATAGATGTTGACAATAATATATTATACGGTTCTGTAAATGTTCAATCCAAAATAGTTTGTATTCCGACCTACACAAAAAAGAGAAAATCTGATAGATCTGAAAAATCGAATTTTGCACTGTTTAGATCTCAGATTTAGAAATTTGTCATTTTTACATAGACCAAACTACACAATATTTCGCACTCAAATTTTGCGCAGTAGCATAAATAATCATTGTCAACATCCAGAACTTTTTTCATATTTTTTTCGAAACTTGAACATTCAAATTTTACACTGTTTAGATCTCAGATTCAGAAATTTGTCATTTTTACACAGATCAAAATAGACAATATTTCGCACTCAAATTTTGCACACAAGTATAAATAATTATGGTTGACATCCAGGATTTTTTTCAAAACTTGAAAATTCGAATTTTACACTGTTTAGATCTCAGATTCAAAATTTTGTTATTTTTACACAGACCAAACTACACAATATTTCGCACTTAAATTTTGCACACAAGTATAAGTAATCATTGTCGACATCCAGAATTTTTTTCACAATTTTTTTGAAACTTGAAAACGTCTCATTTGATTAAGTAACGGTCAAAGTTGTTGACCAGATGGAAACGTTCATTTGGCCATGTGTGAGCCTCAAAAGAGCGAAGTAGGGCACATACGAGTAAAGTTAAGCGAGTAGGACACAAATGAGGAAAACTAAGCGAAACAGGGCACATAAATAATTGACCCTAAGGTCAATGAAGGTACTGGCAAAACAATTGCGCGCGGCGATTTGACGACCGAGGGGCCAGATACCCTCCTCCGCTCGTCAGGCCCCAGCAGACGCTGAGGGGTCTATCTGGTGCCTCAGTTGCCTTCTGGGCTCCATATTGACCTCATAAACTTTTTCCATAAAAACTGGCCTGGAAAAAAGCTTAGATTGATTTGACGTTTGGAAGGTTTGTGAAAATTAATAATACGGAAAAAATGTTTCCTGTTGTTCGGAGTTAGATACCAAAATAATGAGATTTAATGGAATTTCCATAAATAATCATAAAAATGTTGGTACAATCTTATGATGCGATGCAAATATGACATATTAAAGCATAATAAACAATAAAGTTCATCAATATGATTCCAACGTATCAACCGGCAAGGATGGACAATAAGAGTCATTCGAAAGCATAAATGAGAAAATGTGTGGCACACGAAACAAACAAACATGACAAAGAAAAGAATAAACACAAAGCACAAACCAAATTAACAAAGTTTGCATCACTCGACCATCGAGCACATAAAAAGAAAATGCAATCTATTGTTTTCTATGTATACCCGATGAGCAAGTTTTCTCAACATCTCATAGTACAAGACAAGTCGATATACTTGTTGAAATTCCAAAGATACTGATGTAACCGGCTCAGATCGGATCTAGATTAGTTAGCTAGGGTTTTCACCTTTACCCTTCTGCACGAACTCACTCGGCCCCTGAAACCCAAATCTCCATATGTGTATATAAGGCGGGCTAGGCACCTACCGAGTTGTAAGAACCCAATATGTAACATCCTGAAATTTGGCCTTTCAAAAAAAAAATTTATTCTAAAAATATTGTTATTGGCTTTGGATTTAATTTGCCTTGGTTAAACGACCTTTTCAATTTTTAATCTTTTACAAAACCTTGTCCAAGTCTGGAATCTTGAGTTTTGTGTTCTCTCTCACTTGGTATCTTGATTTCTTGGTCTCAAAACCCCAAAAACATTTTCTGAAAATCCTCTTTCTTTTATAAACCAAAATCCATTTAATTGAGCTTTCCAAAGGAAGTAATTGAAATATTGTTCTAAAAATTCTACAAAAATTAGGGAATGATCCCTAGGCAATATATAGCCTATTTATGCAAAAATATTTGATTCACACTTGGGGATTTACCTCAAATCTTTTCTACCCAATTTCTGCCCTATAACTCAAATGATTTTGTAAATTAGCCAAATGATTTTTCTAGTGGGAGGCAAGGACCTAGTTACAAGCCCAAAGGGTGTCTACACCTCAGAGCAAAAGGTTGGCCAAACCAAAAATGTTTTGCTTCTTCAAAACAAATGTTTTGTTTTTGACCAGTTCAGTTTTTCCAGAATTCTAGTCGCACCAAGTTTCGAATTTGCAAAAACTTTAGTCAGCAATGTGGAAGGTTTTTGAATTTGGCGTACAACGGTGAAAACCTCACCCCTTTTGGAGCACGGAGCTGGAAGTTACAGCTCGATGCCGCTGATGCCCAAAAGTATAGGGGATCGCTGAAATCTTTGTTGGGAAGTATTACCCAAATTTATAGTTCGACTCGATGGGAACACAAGAATACCAATAAGACTTTGGCAATTGAGGCGTCACTCTCAACCACACCTGTATATCAATAAACTTGCAGCGGTAATAGTGATGGCAGTAAGGTGATTCAAGCAAGCAAAATAAAACAGTAGTAGTGAAAGGACACGGATGTCGCCTAGAGGGGGGGGGGGGTGAATAGGCGATTAAAATTCTTCTATGGTTTAGGCTTGAATAAATGCGGAATAAAACTAGTGGTTAATTTATCAAGCACAAAACCTAAACAAAGCTAGGTTTACCTATGTGCACCAACAACTTATGCTAAACAAGATAAGCAACTATGTGATAGCAAGATATATTACTTCAAGCTCGATGGCTATCAGAAAGTAAATTGCATAAGTAAGAAGCTCGGGTATAGAAATACCGAGGCACTTAGAGACGATGATTTATCCCGAAGTTCACTTCCCAATGGAAGATACATCTCCGTTGGAGCGGTGCGGAGTCACAAAGTGATCTCCGAATAGCCGTCAAATGGCACACCGTAATCTCCTTCGTGCCTCTACCAATGTAGAGTGCCACGAGCCACTATGGGACACTTGAGGGTGGTCACCGAACCCGTACAAGGATGAGGCACACTCCACAACTTAATTGGAGGCTCTCACCGGAATCCAGTGACTCACAAGGTTGGGGCACGACTCCACAACTTAATTGGAGGCTCCCAACTATCCCGCGAGCCACCAAAACTCCGAGATCAACAAGGACCGTCTAGGGCACTCCAAGTACCCAAGAGGACAAGCTCTAGGGCACCCCAAGTACCCAAGAGTAACAAGCTTCTCAACTTCGATTTCCACGTATCACCGTGGAGAACTCAAACCGATGCAACCGATGCAATGGACAAGAACACAAGAAGTGCTCAAAATCCTTCACTCTCAAATCCCACCAAAGCAACTAATGCTATTGGGGGGAGAAGAGAGGAAGAACAAAGAAGAACACCAAATTCCTCCAAGATCTAGATCCAAAAGCTTCCCCTCACTTAGATGAGAGATTGATTGGTGGAATGATAGATCTAGATCTCCTCTCTCTTTTCCCTCTAATTGGAGGCAAGAATCATGGAGGAATAGAGAGATATCAAAGCTCAACAAGGTCAACAATGGTGGCAAATTTCGAGCTCAAGAGTTGGGGTCTCCTTGGGGAAGAAGACCCCTTAAATAGGTAGGTGAGAAATCTGCCCGTTGGCCAGTTTTCGCGCAGGGTCGGAAGTTCCGGAACTTCACCCGGAACTTCCGGAGGTAAATGAGAAATATGCCCGTTGGCCAGTTTTCGCGCAGGGTCGGAAGTTCCGCCATTCCGGGCGGAAGTTCCGCACCACTGGAATTTCACCCGGAACTTCCGGACAAAGTTCCGCTTATAAAATGAGGACACCCGAGAGCTAATATGATTAAGCGGAACTAGATTCGGAACTTTTCCCGGAACTTCCGCACCAGGAAAAACAGGAAAACCATCAATACGAAAACGAAGATATCTTTTGAATACGAACTCCGTTTTCGACGTTCTTGGGCTCGTTGGAATCACCACAACGAGCACGACAAGATTATGCAGAGAAACATCATAGTCCAACAAGGGAGGATAAAACCAAATGTAGAAAGGTAAAACCTCTCTATAAAGAAACAACCGGTAAAACCTCCAACATAAAAAACGCAATAAGTTTTTCATACGAAATCCGTTTTTGATGAACTTGAGCTTGTTATGAAGATCACAACAAGCTCCAAAACCCCACACAGAGAAAATCCAAATAAGAACCAAGAAAGATGAAGCCAAGTATGCAAAGGTTTGAGCTCTCTCCAACTGATACGCTAAAGCTCAATTGAGAGCCCCTCTTGATAGTACGGTATCTATCCTATAACCCGGTCTCCCAACTAGAACCATGAGACCGGTAAAATAGAAACCCTAACAACATCATACCTTTGCCTTGCGCATTCCACTTGAGCTAGATGACGTCGATCTTGATCTCTTCAAGTGGACCACCTTTCTTGATTGCGCTTTGCTTGGTGAAGACTCAAACATTGCTCCCCCATACTCCACTATGGGAGAGCCTCTCTTAGGCTCATCTTCACATGAACATTATCTCTAAATGGATGGCAAGCTTCAAGCCTAGGATTTCTTTGAGATGCTCCTCTTGAACTTGCGCTTCTCAACATTGATGACGATCACCACTTGACGTCATCGTCCATGGGCAATATGAAATCTTCATTTGATGCAAGCCCTTAGAAAGATACCTAACCACACATAGAAATGCTACACACATATAATGGGTTAGTTCACAAAGCTATATGGACAATTGCTTACCATACCAAGAGATACATGATCCCACTTGGTACATTTTGTAGCTTTGTGTGTTGATCAATATCTTGATCAACCTTGTATCTTTTCTTCTCTTTTGAATAGACGATGTCTTGAAGATAACCATGAATGATCACATAATCCTTTTCTTCAAGACATACTTGCAATATGCTCAACTCGATGACTTGATGCCAAATACTTCATTATATCTATATATTCATGGCATCAACCTTGTATCCAACATATGGAGTTCAAGCATGGTCTATGAACAAACACTACAAGTACAACTCAATGCAACCATCAGTCCATAGGGATTGTCATTAATTACCAAAACCACACATGGGGGCGCCATGCCCTTTCAAGTAGTAACAAGGGTTTCCCAGTTTTCACCGAAAAAGTGAAAGTGTAACTCAGGGATTTAAAACGTAGGCACGAGGTGATAGCGGGGTGTTGCATGGATAAGATTGATCATATAATAAGATACGAACAGCAATGGGACTTATCTCTAACTCCGATATATGTAGGTATGTGTTCCATAAATAGTTGTGCGTACTAACCAAGAGAATTTGCACAACATCTATTGTCCTACCTTCCCATTTCACCGGGGCCAACTTGGAACTACAGGTAATTAAGGTCTACCCTTTCGAATAGCCCGGAACAACGCATTAACACTTCATGAACACATAGAATCCTCAAACTAATACATCTCCCCCTTGTTTTCCCTACCTGTCACTTTTAGGGTTCGCATGTTCAACATAATAGCAGGTGATACACTTTGCAGATAGATACCAAACTCAAATATATGATGGGGCAAAATAAGTTCAGTACTGAAATCATGCCACTCGGGCCCTAGTAGCAAGCATTAAACATAGCATAAGTGCATCAACACAATACAAAAGTATCTTCAAGATAAACCCCTAGGATTTAGAACAACGGGTACCATTACATGATCAATCTCATCCAATCCCCATCCACCTCATGTGCCTACAGGGGACTACTCACACATGGTGATGGTGAGGGTGCTCATGGTCGATGGAGATGAAGGCGGTGAAGATGGCGGTGAAGACGGCCTCCGGATCTCTCCTCCGGGGGAGAAATCCTGGATCAATCTGTCTCCGAAAAGGAAGATCGTGGTGGTGTCTCCGAAAAGGAAGATCGTGGTGGTGGCGGCGAAAAATCCCCTCCTCCTAGGGCGTCCACTTTTTCGTATATATGAAGGGGTACGCGGAAGACCGAGGGAGAGGTGGTGCCCGACGCTCCAGATGGGTGGGCCCACGCGGTCAAGGAATCTGACCGCGTGGGGCCCACTCTTTTGGGCCTCGTGCGCCTCCTCGAGTCCGTCTTTTGCACGATGTCCTTCTTTTCCATAAAAAATGACGTGGTATTTTTCCCGATTTAATTTCCTGCAAAAACAACCAGAAAGGAGACTTTGCTAAAAACAGCGTCAGATTCAGCAGTTTTATTCTAATATGGGAAGATTCCGGAGCAAATTATGAAGCAAAGTGCTTGGAAAAGTAGATGCATTTTAGGTGCATCAACTCCCCCAAGCTTAGCTCGTTGTTTGTCCTCGAACAACTCAAACGTAGTGCAGAAGCGAGGAAAAGACTTTGACAAGAACTTTGCATTGCATATACAACACCGTTTAATACCAACAAGTATTCAAAACATAATTCCATAACAAATAATAAACTGCTGGCAAAGATGCATCTAACCGGTGTTAAAGTATTTATATTTGTTACAAAGGAAATAACATGAAGTGTCAGCACTTGGGTGAGTTTGCCCAACTGTAGAAGAAAACAAAGGTTCTTGCATCGCATATTGATTGAATCATGTCAAGATTTTTTAGATCTCTTGATTCTTTACTTTGTTGACTAGTGAACTCATTGTGCTTACATCCTTGCTCTCAATTATATCAAATCATTTACCATTCCCTATTATGACTCATATGCTTGACCAACTAGAGGTTGAAAGCCTCATGCCCCGTGAATACGAGTACCTACACCACGTGTTACTCAACTCGGGTCACAGAGTAAATTCAAGTTTTAGGTCATTGTAAGTATTTTAATAGCGTCATTGGGAGTTGCTACAGGGGTACCTCTTGCCTCATGACATGGAAGCTAGCCCATGTCAAAACGACAAGACAAACAGACAATGAACAATCTCAGCACTCTTTTATTTACTATGGGTATAGCTTTTTATTATGAGGTGCATCATAGAATGAACATTATGGTTATGCTGTAAATTTCCACCATGAATGATGCATGGCTTAGATTGGCGGCCCAAAGCATCTCTCTAGCCACTTATACAAACTCCTTAAACTTACTAAGTTTCCACATTTATTTCACCCGTGATAGGCATCCATAGACAAAAGTACATGATATCAACTAAATATAACTAAGAGCACGTTGAAAGCTTTGCATGTGTCAGCACATATGGGCTAACTCTCAACCCTCAGATTGTCAAGCATATGGCTTCATGTTTATCATTTGAAAAGATCTTTTACTTTGGTTGGCAAGTTTAGCAAGCACAATGGGATGCATAGACCTTTGTTTAGAACCACAGTTATTCAATCCACATCCAAGTGTTGACACTAAATAATATCTCTCTTGCATCATAATATAACATACTAAACCACGGAGGAGATAAACATTTGCTAGCACTTCCCTAGATGTTAGAGAAATTATGACATGCGCACTTGCTATTATTAAAAAGTCCACATAAGCACGGCAAAGGTGTCATACCTTTCATCCACTTCACGCACATCAGCTCATCATTGTTGTTCTCCTCTTCCAACTTGAACTGCGCAATAAAAACTCAAATCTGCCATAAAATGCTACTGCATACAGTACTATTTTTACCCTACCTAAACACATCAGAATAATTTCATAATTTACGGGTGTGTAGGTCATATAAAGTTGCAGCAGTGGTTAAAATTTTAGCTCATTCGGAGTTACAGAAAAAATATGAAAAATCAAACAGTGAACAGAATCAGAAATTCCTGCACCTCCGTTTTTGCATTAGATTCAAGAAAACGAAAATATTTTTGTTCTTTTTAATTTTTAGATGCATAAGGTAAATGACCAGAAGTAAATAAGAAAAAGAAACAATTAAAATCTTTTTGTGTTTTCAAGATTTTCAGAACAATAAACTAAAACATAACAAGATAAAAGGTGTTGAGAAACGGCGTTATTCAACACTTGCTTCCAGTCACCACATATACAAGAGCACAATCTCAAGAACACGAACACAAGAAAAGATACCAGATGGAGAGAAGGCTGAGATCTTTATTATTTTGTGTTGTACGTATACAATCTCATGAAACTTATATCTCTAGCTCAATCACATGCCTTCTATTTATAGCCTCACTAGGGAGGGCATTTTGGATATTAAGCCCACAAATATCTGATCACCCTTGCCTAGCAAGGAACACGATCCTTGGCCTCCAAGGAGGCAACGTGCAAGGATAAGCCTTAGCCAACAAGGAGTTCGGCTCCTTGGCTTCTAAGGAAGCTAGATGGATAATATTTGGCCTCCAAAGGATAATGATCACATATTTCGTAACACTCCCCCTTGGGCTTATACCGTGAAATGCACATGCCTCATTAAAACTCCTCCCAAAAACCCAGTGGGAAAAAAGGGATCGGAGAAAGAGTACATTGCACACGCAAGCTATGTTACACTTGTTGCCTCGTTAAAAACCTTGTGTGACAAAAGCCAGTGGGAAAAAGTCACCAAGGGAAAAAGAGTACAACAACTTATCTTCAGGATTAGTTTTGATCTTCGGGATCAATACGAGTTTAAGATCTCATATTATGGGCTATGGTTCAGGGCTCCCCCTAAACCTTGCATCTCTCTAAGTCATCTCATCCCAATGCCTTGAACACATCGGAGAAAACTAGGTGGAGGTAGAGACTTTGTAAATAAATCAGCAAGGTTTTCACATGACTTAGTATGCAAGATCTTTACTTCCCCACTCTTCTGGAGCTCATGAGGGTAGAAGAATTTAGGAGCAATATGCTTAGTGAGATTGCTCTTAACATAGCCCATCTGCATTTGTGCAACACAGGCAGCATTATCTTCATAGATAATGGTTGGGGTATCGATGACATTGAGTCCACATGACTTCAGGATGTGACTTGTCATACGTCTCAGCCAAACACATTCTCGTGCGGCCTCGTACATCGCAATTATCTCTGAGTGGTTTGTAGACGTGGCTACCAGGGTCTGCTTGAAAGACCGCCAAGAAATGGCTGTACCACCACAGAGAAATACGAATCCAGTCTGTGATCTGACATTATGGGGATCAGACATATAGCCAGCATCCGTATATCCCACCATGGACAAGTCTTGGTTTATTTTATAGAACAATCCAAGATCTTGGGTACCTTGAAGGTATCTGAGGACAGTTTTGATGCCAACCCAATGTCTTCTGGTTGGGGCAGCACTATACCTAGCTAGGAGGTTTACTGCGAATGCAATATCAGGTCTAGTGCAATTCGCAAGGTACATTAGTGCTCCAATGGCGCTCAAGTAGGGAACTTCAGGTCCCAAAACTTTCTCATTTTCTTCACAAGGTCTGAATGGGTCTTTATCCACTTCAAGGGATCTTACGACCATGGGGGTTCTTAGAGGGTGAGATTTATCCATGTTAAATTTTGCAAGGACGCTCTTTGTATAGGTGGACTGGTGTATAAAGACTCCTTCTGGGAGGTGCTCAAACTGCAGGCCTAAGCAAAGTTTGGTTTTACCCAAATCTTTCATCTCAAACTCCGTCTTAAGGTAAGACATAGCTTCCTTTATGTCCTCTGCGTTTCCGATGATATTGAGATCATCGACATAGACTGAGATGATACAGAATCCATTCTGGGATTTCTTGATGAATACGCAGGGACAATCATCATGATTGGTGTAACCTTTCTTCAGGAGAAAGTCACTCAGCCGGTTGTACCACATTCTACCGGACTGCTTTAACCCATATAGCGACCTCTGCAATTTGACGCTATACATGTTGCGATTTTCATTTGGATGTGGGATCTTTAATCCTTTAGGGACTTTCATATAGATCTCTGAGTCAAGTGACCCATATAAATATGCGGTCACCACATCCATCAACTGCATTTGCATGTTCAGGCTAGCTGCCATAGATATCAAATATCGGAACGTGATGCCACTCATCACAGGAGAGTATGTTTCATCGTAATCGATGACTGGTCTCTGCGAAAAACCTTGTGCTACCAGCCTCGCTTTATATCTCACCACCTGGTTATTTTCATTCCTCTTCCGAATGAAAACCCATTTGTACCCAACAGGGGTAACGCCAGGAGGAGTTCGCACTACAGGGCCGAACACATTCCTCCGATAAAGCGAGCGCAATTCGGCCTCAATTGCTTCTTTCCATTTAACCCATTCTGAGTGCTTCTGGCACTCTGCCATGGACTTAGGTTCTGGATCCAGTTCAACGGAAGCAATTTTTGAGGCAAAGTATATGTCGACAATAGTAGTCTTTCTGTTATATAACTCTCCTGAATCAATATAATTTATACTGATTTCATCATTCATTTTCACCAACTCGTCATGTTTTCCCAAAACGACTGAGTCTGGGTGTTCCGATGTCCCAGTACCAAAATCAATTTGCGAGCGTGATTTTGCACTGGGAATTTCATCTTCAGGATGGCTCACTTCAGGGAGCTTCTCAACTTCAGGTTGAGATTCTTCAACTGACTTAATGTGTGACGTATATGGCACGGGAATTTGTTTCTGCGGACGTCTCCGCGGAAGTTTATCCCGTGCACCCAGAGGTCTCCCCCTTTTTCTAGAGGTTTGGCCCAAATTTGAGTTAGTAGCCTTCGGGGCTATTTCTACTCTCTCTGGCACATTTACAGCAGGTATATGTGATTTTGTCACCCCACTATGATCAGTGAAGGCTTCAGGCAAATTATTTGCTAGCCTTTGGAGGTTTAAGATCTTCTGAACTTCAAGTTCAGCTTCGCTAGTGCGTGGATCTAAGGACTGGAGGCCCTCAGCACTCCATGAAATTTCTTGGCATTTCTTTTGGTACATTTCTCCCCCTAACGCCGGGAAATGGTCCTCATTAAAAATACTATCAGCGTACCGAGCCGTGAACAGATCCCCAGTCATAGGCTCAAGGTATTTGATTATAGACGGAGACTCATACCCCACATAGACCCCCAACTTTCGGTGAGGACCCATGGTGGTACGCTGAGGTGGTGATATCGGCACGTACACAGCGCAACCGAATCTTCGCAGATGGGAAATACTTGGTTCTTTCCCACGCACTAGCTGCAAGGGGGATGCAGAGTGATATGCAGTTGGCCTGAGCTGGATTAATGCTGCTGCATGCATCACAGCATGTCCCCAACAAGTAGTTGGGAGCTTGCAGTTCTGTAAAAGTGGCCTAGCAACCAATTTAATCCTTTTGATTAATGACTCTGCAAGGCCATTCTGAGTGTGGACATGTGGAACCGAATGCTCCACTTGTATGCCAAGAGTTAGGCAATAGTCATTAAATGATTTGGAGGTAAATTCTCCAGCATTGTCCATCCTTATGGATTTGATCCGGCTATCCGGAAAATTTGCTCTTAGTTTAATTATCTGGGCAACCAGCTTTGCAAAGGCATGGTTCCTTGTAGATAATAGGCATACGTGGCTCCACCTAGTGGAGGCATCAATCAGGACCATAAAATATTTGAAAGGGCCCGACAAGGGTTGTATTGGTCCACAAATATCGCCTTGAATTCTCTGCAGGAAAATTGGCAATTCATCCTTCACCTTCAAGGTGGAGGGTCTAAGGATTAACTTCCCTTTGGCACATGCAGTGCACATAAAATCTTCAGAATTTGGGAAGTGTTTTGTTGCTATGTTATGGCCAACAGAGCCTTTGATGATTTTCCTCATCATGCCCAACCCAGGATGACCAAGTCTATCATGCCATACCCTGTATGACTCTGGGTTCCTGAAAATCGTTTTCAGCGCAACATATTCCTTTATGGGCTTTATGTGTGTGTAATACAATCCTGATGCTAAGGAAGGGAGTTTCTCAACCACTTTCTTTTTGGATCCGTCAAATTTAGTCATGATCAGGTATTCAGTACCATTCTCGACCTTTGTTTCCACATGGAAACCATTTGCACGGATAGCTTTAAAGCTTAGTAGGGTCCGTTTTGATTCAGGATACAACAAGGCATCCTTGATCACTAATTGGGTACCCATAGGGAGAACTATTGTGGCACTTCCGGTACCGACAATATGAGTATTGCTTCCGGCAATGGTCATAACATTTCCAAATTTCTTGGTCAGAGTCTGGAAATATTTGGTCTCCCGAAGAACCGTATTTGTGGTGGCACTGTCTATAAGACATATCTCCTCTTCCTCCATGGATTGATACACCTTACTGTGTAAAAAGACATATTTACATCTCCACTAGAAAGAGCATAAACATATAACATACTGGAATTTATATTAAGCAAGAGTTACACTAATGCAAAATACAATACTATGCTCTTCAGGAGCTTATTACATGACCAAGTTCAGCAGGAACTATATAACACTGGAATTACAACTCATGACGGAAATATATTAGGCTAGGAGACTACGCCAGGTCTCCATATATATCAACATTCATATCTTCTGCAGGAAGATCGACACCATCCAGGCTGAAATCATCACTACCAGGATTTTCCTCAAGAAGAAGGTCTTCAAGCATCTTAGAGTCCGGCAGAGCAGCAGGCTCTACAAAGTGGGACTCGTGATTATCCTGCTTGTTGCTACCCTTGATGGACTACTGATATAACTCAACCAGGTGCTTGGGGGTGGGGCAGTTGCGAGACCAATGATTCTCGCATCCACATCTAAAGCATTTTCCTTGCTTTCCCCTAGTCTGAGCACCTGGATCAGCTCTGAATTTTTCTTTGCCTTTTCCTCTTCCTCTACCCTTGCCCTTGAATGCATTGCTCCTTTTTCCCTTCCATCCTTGGTTCCCTTTGTCCTTTTTGTGGCCATGGGAACTCCCAACACTTTGAGTGATCGCATGTGCTTCAGGCACAGCCATAGTCCCAGTTGAGCGGGCGCTATGGTTCTTCATAAGAAGTTCATTTTGTTTTTCTGCCACTAACAGGACAGAGATCAACTCAGAGTACTTGGCATATTTGGCATGCCTGTATTGCTCTTGCAACACCATGTTGGTGGGATGGAACGTTGACAAAGTTTTGTCAATTATATCAGCATCAGTGACTTTCTGGCCACACATTCTGAGCAGGGAAACAATGCGGTGCAACGCAGAGTTATATGCTGTCACAGACTTGAAGTCTTGAAAACGTAGGTTTAACCAGTCACTCTGTGCTTGAGGAAGCGCAACAGACCTTTGCTGGTCATAGCGATCGTTCAGGGATTGCCAAAGAGTGAGTGGATCCTCTTCAGTCAGATATTCAAGCTTCAACGCTGAATTGAGGTGATGCCTTAGAAAGATCAGCGCTTTCGCCTTTTCAGCGGCAGAAGGACCATTTGTGCCAGCTGCTGGCTGGTTAATGGCATGACTGAGAGACATGGATGTAAGGCTTAACTTAGCATCCATAGCCCACGTGAGGTAGTTGCTGCCATCCAGGGCGAGCTCGGCAAATTCCTTGGAGTTGATGCCCGACATTTCCTGTATATTTAGATCATGCAACAATTTACTTCAGGTAAATAAGTGCATGTCATGAGTGCAAACAGTGTAAATACTGGTATGTAAACAATTCCAGATGTTTATGCACTAATCAAATACTTCGGGATTTAATTTGCAAAGTTGTGGCCGTGTAAGCTTGACATAAGCGTCTCGTCTTGGCTTCTGGCCAACTGTTAGGCTGGCGAAGTATTTCCAGCGACGTCACAGACGTCACCGGCAAGCGCACGACGCTGGCCAAGGTGGTACGATGGCGCAGAGCTTCAGGCTCTGGTCATGGCGCCGATAGCGACGAACGTGGCCTTCCGGACACACGCGGGTGACACACGGGGAGCTGCAGGCTCCAGACGTCGATAGCGACGAACGCGGCCGTCCAGGCACACGCAGGATACTCACACAGAGCTGCAGGCTCTAGACGTCGAGCCGCCGACGCGTTGTGACCTCGCACCAGCCTTTTAGTTAAGGCAATGCCATGATGCGGAGCTTCAGGCTCCGAACATTTTGCTGATCAGCACTGCCGGTGGAGAACCATCCCATGCAAGGGAGTTAATGCTCGCGACTTGTTTGAGTTGGTTGCCTTGAGATTATTTTCTCGACCGATCAACATGAGCATGCAATATGCAGTGCTACGATAGTACACTCATGTACACACGAAGCTATTTTAGGAGTGATTAGCAAGTAGCTTTGAACAACATACCTTTGCTTGAGAGCACTCGTGTTGATAACGTGTTGAGAAACGGCGTTGTTCAACACTTGCTTCCAGTCACCACATATACAAGAGCACAATCTCAAGAACACGAACACAAGAAAAGATACCAGATGGAGAGAAGGCTGAGCTCTTTATTATTTTGTGTTGTACGTATACAATCTCATGAAACTTATATCTCTAGCTCAATCACATGCCTTCTATTTATAGCCTCACTAGGGAGGGCATTTTGGATATTAAGCCCACAAATATCTGATCACCCTTGCCTAGCAAGGAACACGATCCTTGGCCTCCAAGGAGGCAACGTGCAAGGATAAGCCTTGGCCAACAAGGAGTTCGGCTCCTTGGCTTCTAAGGAAGCTAGATGAATAATATTTGGCCTCCAAAGGATAATGATCACATATTTCGTAACAAAAGGGATATAAAACAACGAATGAAAAGGGAGAGAAGTACTCCCTCAAGCTTGAGTTCAAGCTAGTATCCCGGGTGGTAGTCGTATCCACCACTTCCACTTCCGTCGTAGTAAGGTGGTGCACCACTTGATGACCCTCCTCCATAGTAAGAGGGGTCACCACCTTGGTACCCTCCTTGCTCCGGTCCTCGGAAACCCCATGGATAGTTTTGCATCTCCGGGTTTTGGGGCTCCTCTTGTGGTGGCACTTCTTCCACGGTCCATTTTCCGGTGTTCCTGTCAAAAAGGTCAGCACGAGAGAGCCTAATGGACACATTTTGTCCATTGTGACTCTTATAAATATAGTTGCAACCACCCTTATGCCATTCACTCATTTCCATGCGACAGGTTAAAGTAAAATCAAGTAAATTAGACTCTTCTACACGTCTACCCATGTTGTTATCAAAGCCCCTCTCTTCCTTAATGTGCTCATATATTAAAGTAGCAATAGCACCAGCATATATAGGGGTAGTATCAGTCATGTTCCTTCTCACAGCTAAATGCAGAGTCCTAGCAAGAATGACTCCCAAGTTATACTCACATGTGGTGTTTTCTTTTGCACATTTAAGTAAATAAACCATTGGTCCCGTGCAAACAGAATTGTTGTCTCTAGCAAGAAATCCTCTTGCAAGGAACAACGCAAAGTATCTCAAACTTGGGTGCTGTATGTGGGTAAATTTGCCCCTATTGAGTCTCTCAGGAACATTAACAGAAATGCTACGCCAAAAAGAAACAAGTTCCTGCTTTGAATCAGCACCTATCTCATCCCAACTACCCGTGTTCTCCACACGAATAGCTTTGCAAAACTCTTCTAATGACATAACAAGGCGCTGCCCCCTCATAGTAAAATAACTTAACCCCAAATTTTTCTGGAATTTTTCAAGAAAATTTTCTGAAGAGAATTTTTCAAAGTTCATATTCTGGAATTTCTGGACTTCTGAAATAATTATGTTTATGCAAATATTCTAAAGTTCTAAGACAAATAAAATTAAAATGCAATGCAAATTTTTATGGGAATCAAGTTTGCATCATTTCCACATTTGTAATGAGGTTGATCAAGTCTCATTAATAATATGTAAAGGATAACATAAATGATTCTTATTTTATATATATAAAGAAGAAGTTCAGGATACCTCAATTTTGATTGGAATGGTTCCAATCATCAAGGTAGCATATTTTGGTACAGGAGGTGGTAGTGCAATTTCAAAGCTTCCAATCATAATAGTATTTCTTTGAATAGAATTCACACTCTTGTTTATCATTGTAACAGGATTCTTCTTGGGAAAATAGATAGTATGCTCATTTCCTTTGACATTGAATGTCACTTTGCTCTCAGTACAATTTATCACAGCTCCTGCAGTGTTTAAAAAGGGTCTTCCAAGAATAATAGATAGATTATCATCTTCAGGCATTTCTAATATAACAAAGTCTGTAGGTATTACCACATTAGCAATAGAGATAGGAACATCCTCACATATCCCAATAGGCTTAGCAGTTGATTTATCAGCCATTTGCAATGACACTTCAGTTGGAACCAATTTATTCAGGTTAAGTTTCTTATATAAAGAAAAAGGCATAACACTAACACCAGCTCCTAAATCACATAATGCATATTTCACATAAGTTTCTTTAATATGACAAGGAATAGTTGGAATACCAGGATCTCCACGCTTTTCAGGCAATTTCCCCTCAAATGAATAATTAGCAAGCATAGAAGTAATTGCATCATTAGGTATCTTTCTTTTATTAGTGACAATATCTTTCATATATTTCGAATATGGAGGAATTTTAATAGCATCAACAAGAGGGATTTGCAAATATAAAGTTTTAATCAACTCAAGAAATTTCTCAAACCTAGCATCATCCAAAGATTTTATTACCTCTTGGGGATATGGTATGGGCCTTTGTACCCATGGATCCCTCTCTTTACCTTTTTGCTGATTTGGATGCTTCTTCTTTTTATTCTTATCAATAGATGGTTGAGGGTCTTTTTCAGGAGGTTCAGGTTCTTCAATATTTTCAGCTTCATGTTGTTCTTCAGGTGTAAATGATTCCTCTTCTTCATTATTATCATCTTCAGTCTCAGCATCAGAAATAGAAATATCCTTATCTTGTTCTTGAGAATCATCAATATCTTTGTTTTCATTGGGAGATTTTCCTGCAGAAGATTTCTTCTTGAGAGCCTCTTGCTCTTTTCTCTTAGGATGGTCTTCAGGATAATCAGGATCCTCAGTACTTGCACCACCTCTAGTATTAACTCCACAAACCTGTTTCTTCTCAATAAGATTTTCATACAATTTATTTTGAAGAGAAACCATCTGTTCAACTTGATTATTCATCATCTCACAGTGTTTAATAATTCTTCTAACTTCTTCTACACTAGCATTTAAACTTTCGCGAAGAAATTTAATGTTATGAAAGTTCTCCATAATACTCATTCTAATACTATGCTCCTCAGGATTATGATTATAAGCAAAATCGTTAACATAGGATACATCAATAAGAGGTGTTACCTTTTGATTACCTTCCATAGAGCTAATAGCATTGACTTGGATTGGAAAACATGGTTTATCAATAGGAAGTTTAACACCCATTTCAGATAGTTCCTTTAGATGAGAGGTTTTAATTCCCTTCTCTTCAATATCCTTGGCAGCCACTTTCATTTGTTCATCATTTAATTTAAGAATACCTCCTTTCTTCTCTGGGAATACCTCTTTTTCATTTATCACTTCAATATTCCAATCTTCATAATTCCTAGAGATAGTCTCCAATAATTCGGTTGCTTCATCAATGGTCCTTTCCCTGAAAACATTCCCTGCAATACTATCAAGATAGTCTCTAGTATTTTTAGTTAGTCCATTGTAAAATATATCAAGTATTTCATTACTCTTGAAGCCATGTGTAGGACATTTCCTAACCAACTTACGGTATCTCCCCCAAGCTTGGGGTAGATCCTCCTTCTCTTTCTGCGAAAATTTGCTAATCTCAATAGTTAAACCATGAATCTTATCAGCAGGGAAATATTTATTATAGAATAATTGCAAGCATTCTTCTTTGCTAGTAATAGATCCAGGTTCTAAACTATTATACCAAGTTTTAGCATCTCCTCCCAAGGTAAAAGGAAATAACTTTAAGAAATAATAGCGTTGGTGAATCTCATCTTTACCAAATAAAACAGATAAATCATGCAAAACAGCAATATGTTCAAAAGGAAATTCATTGTCTCTCCCATTAAATTTAAACTTCTCAGCCTTTTTAATTATTTCGGGATCAACACTAAACTCATAATCTTTATCTTTAATTTTAATAGCTGGAGCATTCATTTTCTTAGTAACAGGAAAATAATCAGCAAGAGAAGAATTTTTATTGCTATCAAGTTTATCCAATTTATCAAGATTCGAATCCATAAAAGCCATAGCAATTGCATCTTCTTCCTCACAAGAAGAAGTTTCATATTCATCATCACAAGACTCATTATCTTCCAAATCAGACTCCACATTTTCAATAATAGATGATTCAGGAAATTCAAGTGTTTCAGTTGTCTCAGATGTTTCAGGTGTCACTTCTTTGTCTATACTACCACATATTAAATCATTTTCAGTACTAGTAGACATCTTAGACAATGGTGAACTAGATAAAAAATTTACTTTTTTCATAGGAACAACAGCAGAAACAGCATTAGGTGAAAAGTTTGGCCTACTTAGCAAGTCCGAGCCGCACGGTCTCCACTCGATTTCTTTGCCTAGAGCACCTCCCCCGTCGATTCCTCACCCACACCACTGATACGTCTCCAACGTATCCATAATTTCTGCTGTTCCATGCTTATATTATACCATTTGCTACATGTTTTATATACACTTCGTATCACTTTTATGCATTTTCTGGGACTAACCTATTAACAAGATGCCACAGTGCCAGTTCCCTGTTTTCTGCTGTTTTTGGTTTCAGAAAGTTACTTCTGGAAATATTCTCGGAATTGCACGAAACAAAAGGCCAGGTCCCTATTTTTCCAGCACGTACACGGAGTCCGAAGGAGAGACGAAGATGCCACGAGGTGGCCAAACCACATGGTGGCGCGGCTGGGCCCACAGCCGCGCCTGGAGGTGGTTTGGGCCCCTCGGGGGTCCGCCGACATCGCCCCTTCGCCTATTTATTCCCCGAGACGCGAAAACCCTAAAACACCGAGCCTTTCATCCAGAACATATTCGCTGCCGCCGCCGTCGTCAACCCTAACTCGGGGGGTTCCTGAAGCTCTTCCCGGCACCCTGCCGGAGAGGGGAATCATCACCGGAGGGCTCTACATCGCCATGCCCGCCTCCGGAGTGATGCGTGAGTAGTTCATCCTTGGACTATGGGTCCATAGCAGTAGCTAGATGGTTGTCTTCTCCACTTGTGCCATCATGTTTAGATCTTGTGAGCTGCCTATCATGATCAAGATCATCTTATTGTAATGCTACATGTTGTGTTTGCTGGGATCTGACTTATATTGATACCTATGTGGAGCTGAATATTATATTATCATGTCTATGTCATTTGTGATCTTGCATGCTCTCCGTTACTTGTTGAAGCTTTGGCCACGTGAATACTTGTAACTCCAAGAGGGGGTATTTATGCATGATAGTTGGGTTCAACCTCTATTTAACCTGGGATAGTGACAGCAAGTTCTAAGGTTGTAGATGTGTTGTTGCCACTAGGGGTAAAACAGCAATGCTTTATTCAAGGATGAATGTATTGTTTACATTACGCACATTACTTAATGCAATTGTCTGTTGCTTGCAACTTAATACTGGAAGGGGTACGGATGTTAACCGGAAAGTGGACTATTTAGGCATAGATGCATGCTGGATAGCGGTCTATGTACTTTGTCGTAATGCCCAAATGAATCTCATAGTAGACACCACAGCTCACACATGCATGTTATATGCACTTATCAATTGTCAATTGCCCAGCTGTAATTTGTTTACCCAGCATGTTAGTTATCTTATTGGAGAGACACCACTAGTGAACTGTGGACCCCGGTCCATTCTTTTACATCTGAAATACAATCTACTGCAATCATTGTTCTCTACTGTTTTATGCAAACAAACATCATTTTCCATTCGATACGTTTAACCCTTTGTTTTCAGCAAGCCGGTGAGATTGACAACCTCACTGTTAAGTTGGGGCAAAGTAGTTTGATTGTGCTGTGCAGGTTCCACGTTGGCACCGGAATCCCTGGTGTTGCGCCGCACTACACTCCTCCACCAACACCTTCGAAGCAAACCTCGTTTTCCTACTGGTCCGATTAAACCTTGGTTTCATACTGAGGGAAAACTTACTGCTGCACTCATCATACCTTCCTCTTGGGGTTCCCAACTGACGTGTGACGTACAAGCAATTGTTTCTGGCACTATTAACCTAGAGCCACCAACAACGTTTTCTGGCGCCGTTGCCGGGGAAAACAGAATTGCTTCTGCAAGGGGAGTCTCTCACACCCAATCTCTTTACTTTGTTATTTGTCTTGCTTAGTTTATTTTTATTTGTTTGTTTGCTCTCTTTATCAAAAACACAAAAAAATTAGTTACTTGTCTTGCTTAGTTTATTTTTATTTTGTTTTGTTTGCTTTCTCTATATCAAAAACACAAAAAAATTAGTTACTTGTTTAATTCAGTTAATTTTGTTTTTCAAAATGAATACTCCTGAGAACACTAAGTTGTGTGACTTCACTAGCACAAACAACAATGATTTCATATGCACTCCTATTGCTCCACCTGCTTCTAAGCAGAATTTTATGAAATTAAACCTGCTCTATTAAATCTTGTTATGAAAGAGCAATTTTCTGGTGTTAGTACTGATGATGCTGCTGCCCATCTTAATAACTTTGTTGAACTTTGTGAAATGCAAAAGTATAAGGATATGGATGGGGATATTATAAAACTGAAACTTTTTCCTTTCTCCTTGAGAGGAAGAGCTAAAGAATGGTTGCTTTCTTTGCCTAGAAATAGTATTGATTCTTGGACAAAATGCAAAGATGCTTTCATAGGGAAATATTATCCTCCTGCTAAGATTATATCCTTGAGAAGTAGCATTATGAATTTTAAACAACTTGATAATGAACATGTTGCTCAAGCTTGGGAAAGAATGAAATCTTTGGTGAAGAATTGTCCCACTCATGGACTGACTACTTGGATGATCATCCAAACCTTTTATGCAGGATTAAATTTTTCCTCAAGGAACTTATTGGATTCAGCCTCTGGAGGAACCTTTATGTCCATCACTTTAGGTGCAGCAACAAAGCTACTTGATGATATGATGATCAACTATTCCGAATGGCACACCGAAAGAGCTCCTCAAGGTAAGAAGGTAAATTCTGTTGAAGAAACCTCCTCTTTGAGTGATAAGATTGATGCTATTATGTCTATGCTTGTGAATGGTAGATCTCATGTTGATCCTAATAATGTTCCTTTAGCTTCATTGGTTGCTCAAGAAGAGCATGTTGATGTAAACTTCATTAAAAACAACAACTTCAACAACAATGCTTATAGGAATAATTTTGGTAGCAACAATTATAAGCCTTATCCTTCAAATGGTTATGGTAATTCTTATGGTAATTCCTACAGCAACAATAGAAGTGTGTCCTCTGATCTTGAAGCTATGCTTAAAGAATTTATTAGCACACAAAAAGCTTTCAATAAAACTGTTGAGGAAAAGTTTGAAAAAATTGATGATCTTGTCTCTAAAGTTGATAGTCTTGCTCATGATGTTGAAATTCTAAAACTGAAAGTTATGCCTAATGAAGTTAAAGATATTAAGTCATTTGCTACAGCAAATGCCATCCAAGTTCGAATTGATAATAATATTAGGATGTTGGCTGAATTGCATGCTAGGTGGGAAAAAGAGGAAGAACTTGAAAAAGAGAATAGTATAGTTAGAGTTTGTACTATCACCACCACTAGTAATGCTAATGTTTCACATGCTAGTAAACCTCCTACTATTGATGGTAATGTTATTGGTGTTGATAATGTCTCTACTACTTCTGCTAAGCGTTTGAAATTGCCTAAAACTGCTGAAACTTTTTCTGATAAAAGTGCTGAAATTTTTCAAACTATTGGAGACAATGGTTCCACCACCATTGACAATAATGATTTTGATTTTGATGATTGTAACATCTCTGAAGTTATTATGTTCTTGCAAAAATTAGCTAGAAGTCCCAATGCTAGCACTTAATTTGGCTTTTACAAAGCATATTACAAATGCTCTTTTGCAAGCTAGGGAGGAGAAGTTGAAACTTAAAGCTTCTATTCCTAGAAATTAGAAGATGGTTGGGAACCCATCATTAAGGTAAAGGTGAATGATTTTTATTGCAATGCCTTGTGTGATCTTGGTGCAAGTGTTTCAGTTTTGCCCAAGAAGCTTTATGATATTCTTGATTTGCCACCTTTGGAACATTGTTATTTGGATGTTTTTCTCGCTGATAATGCTATGAAGAAACCTTTGGGGCGAGTTAATGATGTTTTTATTACGGTAAAAGATAACCTTGTCCCCGTTGATTTTATTGTTATGGATATTGAATGCAATGCATCTTGTCCTATTGTTTTGGGAAGACCTTTTCTTCGAACTGTTGGTGCCATCATTGATATGAAAGAAGGTAATATAAGGTACCAATTTCCTCTCAAGAAAGGTATGGAACACTTCCCTAGGAAGAGAATGAAGTTACCTTTTGACTCTATTGTTAGAGCAAGTTATGATGTTGATGCTTCTTCTCTTGACAACACTTGATTTTCACTTTCTGCGCCTAGCTGAAAGGCGTTAAAGAAAAGCGCTTATGGGAGACAACCCATCGTTTTTATTTGCTGTTATTTTTGTTTTCTTTGAGTCAAGGATTTTTGTTACTTCTGTAGCAACTCCTTTGTATCTTTATTTTATCGCAATGTTGTGCCAAGTAAAGTTCTATATTGAAAGTTGATGCAAGATTTGGATTTCTGCGCAGTGACAGATTTTTAGCTGTCACGGATTTGAGCTTATCTCCCTGTAGAAAATTCAAAAAATTCTGAGAAAAATCACGCATATTCCTGAGATATGTACGCAACTTTCATTATTTTAGGCCAGATCCATCTGAGCAACTTAAGTGCCTCGAAAAAATTCGTCATTCCAGACTGTTCTGTTTTTGACAGATTCTGCCTTTTGTTTTGCATTCGCTCTTTTACTGTGTTTGTGTGGATTTCTTTGCTCCACAAAGCATTGGTGGCTGTAGCTAATGTCCAGAAGCTTTGGGATTGATTGTATCATTACAGAATATGAGAATTTTTGATTATGCACTAACCCTCTAATGAGAACTGTCTTGAGTTTGGTGTGAAGGAAGTTTTCAAGGATCAAGCGAGAAGGGTGATATTATGTGATCAAGAAGAGTGAAAAGCCTAAGCTTGGGGATGCCCCCGTGGTTCATCCCAACCATATTCAGAGAGACTCAAGCGTCTAAGCTTGGGGATGCCCAAGGCATCCCCTTCTTCATCAACAAACTTATCAGGTCATCTCTAGTGAAACTATATTTTAATTCTTTCACATCTTATGCGCTTTACTTGGAGCGTCTGTGTGTTTTTATTTTTGTTTTTGTTTGAATAAATTCGGATCCTAGCAATCCTTGTGTGGGAGAGAGACACGCTCCGCTTTTTCATGTGAATACTCATGTTCTTCACTTATATTTGTTGAGTATTCTTAACTAGCTACTGCAGTGCTTTTAGCTCCTGTTTTTCATGCATCTCTTCGAGCTGTTAGCACTTGTTTATAAATACTCTCTTGCTGCATTATATTATCATTTGGAGAGTTTATGTTTAATAAATTATTGGTGTTTGTTTGGAAGAAAGAAAATGCTACATGTAGTAGTTGGTATTGGAAAAGACATATGCATTCTTGTAGATCATTGTCTTGTTTTGATTTGATGCTTTGCAATTGTTTTGAGCTCTCAAGTAGATCATGTTTAAGCTCTTGCATCATGTAGTTAAAGCCTAGTAGTGGAGAACTACCGTAGAGCTTGTTGAGACTTGGGATGCATATTTGTTCTCTCTAAGGTCTAGATATTTTCTGGTAAAATGTTTGAGCAACAAGGAAGACAGTGTAGAGTCTTATAATACTTGCAATATGTTTTTATGTGATTCTTGCTGTACCGGTTTATACTTGTGTTTGCTTCAAACAACCTTGCTAGCCTAAACTCTGTACTGAGAGGGAATGCTTCTCGTGCATCCAAAACTTGAGCCAAAACCCATGCCATTTGTGTCCACCATACCTACCTACTATGTGGTATTTCCTGCCATTCCAAGTAAATATTTCATGTGCTACCTTTAAACTATTCAAAACTTTATTACTCCTTATTTGTGTCAATGTTTTATAGCTCATGAGGAAGTATGTGGTGTTTTATCTTTCAATCTTGTCATTTACTTCTGACAGACTTTCACCAATGGACTAGTGGCATATACATCCGCTTATCCAATAATTTGCAAAAAGAGCTGGCAACGGGGTGCCCAGCCCCAATTAATTACAACTTTCATTAATAATTCTCTTCACATGTTTTGCCCTGATTTATCAGTAAGCAACTTAATTTTGCAATAGACACTCCTCCATGGTATGTGAATGTTGGAAGGCACCCGAGGATTCGGTTAGCCATGGCTTGTGTAAGCAAAAGGTTGGGAGGAGTGTCATCTATAAAGAAACTAAAATACATGTGTAAACAAAAGAGAAGAGGGATGATCTACCTTGCTGGTAGAAATAACGTCCTTCATGGGAGCCGCTCTTTGAAAGTCTGGTTGACAAGGGGGTTAGAGTGCCCACTACCATTCGTTGACAACAACAAACACCTCTCAAATACTTATTTTGTGCTCTCTATATGCTTTCGAAAACTTAAAAAGCTCTAGCACATGATTTAATCCCTGCTTCCCTCTGCGAAGGGCCTATCTTTTACTTTATGTTGAGTCAGTTTACCTACTCCTTTCTATCTTAGAAGCAAACACTTGTGTCAACTTTGTGTGCATTGATTCTTACATATTTACTTATTGCACTTGTTATATTGCTTTATGTTGACAACTATCCATGAGATATACATGTTACAAGTTGAAAGCAATGCTGAAACTTAATCATCCTTTGTGTTGCTTCAATGCCTTTTACTTTGAATCTATTGCTTTATGAGTTACCTCTTATGCAAAACTTTTTGATACTTGTCTTGAAAGTACTATTCATGAAAAGTTTTTGCTTATATGATTCATTGTTTACTCTTTATCTATTTGTTAGCAAACTATAGATCATTGCTTTGAGTCACTTCATTCATGACATGAGCCTTGCAATATATTGATCAAGATTGTGTGAAAGCATGTCTCCTCAGAAATTATTTGTTGTTATCGTTTTACCTACTCGAGGACGAGTAGAACTAAGCTTGGGGATGCTTGATACGTCTCCAACGTATCCATAATTTCTGCTGTTCCATGCTTATATTATACCATTTGCTACATGTTTTATATACACTTCGTATCACTTTTATGCATTTTCTGGGACTAACCTATTAACAAGATGCCACAGTGCCAGTTCCCTGTTTTCTGCTGTTTTTGGTTTCAGAAAGTTACTTCTGGAAATATTCTCGGAATTGCACGAAACAAAAGGCCAGGTCCCTATTTTTCCAGCACGTACACGGAGTCCGAAGGAGAGACGAAGAGCCACGAGGTGGCCAAACCACAGGGCGCGGCTGGGCCCCAGCCGCGCCTGGTGGTTTGGGCCCCTCGGGGGTCCGCCGACATCGCCCCTTCGCCTATTTATTCCCCGAGACGCGAAAACCCTAAAACACCGAGCCTTTCATCCAGAACATATTCGCTGCCGCCGCCGTCGTCAACCCTAACTCGGGGGGTTCTGAAGCTCTTCCCGGCACCCTGCCGGAGAGGGGAATCATCACCGGAGGGCTCTACATCGCCATGCCCGCCTCCGGAGTGATGCGTGAGTAGTTCATCCTTGGACTATGGGTCCATAGCAGTAGCTAGATGGTTGTCTTCTCCACTTGTGCCATCATGTTTAGATCTTGTGAGCTGCCTATCATGATCAAGATCATCTTATTGTAATGCTACATGTTGTGTTTGCTGGGATCTGACTTATATTGATACCTATGTGGAGCTGAATATTATATTATCATGTCTATGTCATTTGTGATCTTGCATGCTCTCCGTTACTTGTTGAAGCCTTGGCCACGTGAATACTTGTAACTCCAAGAGGGGGTATTTATGCATGATAGTTGGGTTCAACCTCTATTTAACCTGGGATAGTGACAGCAAGTTCTAAGGTTGTAGATGTGTTGTTGCCACTAGGGGTAAAACAGCAATGCTTTATTCAAGGATGAATGTATTGTTTACATTACGCACATTACTTAATGCAATTGTCTGTTGCTTGCAACTTAATACTGGAAGGGGTACGGATGTTAACCGGAAAGTGGACTATTTAGGCATAGATGCATGCTGGATAGCGGTCTATGTACTTTGTCGTAATGCCCAAATGAATCTCATAGTAGACACCACAGCTCACACATGCATGTTATATGCACTTATCAATTGTCAATTGCCCAGCTGTAATTTGTTTACCCAGCATGTTAGTTATCTTATTGGAGAGACACCACTAGTGAACTGTGGACCCCGGTCCATTCTTTTACATCTGAAATACAATCTACTGCAATCATTGTTCTCTACTGTTTTATGCAAACAAACATCATTTCCATTCGATACGTTTAACCCTTTGTTTTCAGCAAGCCGGTGAGATTGACAACCTCACTGTTAAGTTGGGGCAAAGTAGTTTGATTGTGTTGTGCAGGTTCCACGTTGGCACCGGAATCCCTGGTGTTGCGCCGCACTACACTCCTCACCAACACCTTCGAAGCAAACCTCGTTTTCCTACTGGTCGATTAAACC
Source organism: Poa pratensis (assembly GCA_947311845.1). Taxonomy (NCBI): domain Eukaryota; kingdom Viridiplantae; phylum Streptophyta; class Magnoliopsida; order Poales; family Poaceae; genus Poa; species Poa pratensis. The sequence goes on from CAMZMU010000054.1 coordinate 32,776,762, forward strand.
TTGGTTTCATACTGAGGGAAAACTTACTGCTGCACTCATCATACCTTCCTCTTGGGGTTCCCAACTGACGTGTGACGTACAAGCAATTGTTTCTGGCACTATTAACCTAAAGCCACCAACCACCACCACAGACCACCATGAACCCCAGCCACCTCCCCCTGGTTGATTGGTGGCCGGAGTCGTCGTATCCTTCATCGACAGGTTGCCGTCGCCGCGGAATAGGAAGCTCTGCTTCCGTTCGACTCCCCGACAACGCGAGTGCGCAGACAAGCTGCGCCACGCCTCCTCGAGCCTCCCTGCCTCCTCTCCCTCACCTCCCCGTAGCCCTAGCCGCCGGGAAACGCCGCCGGAGAGCTCGCCGGAGACGGCCAACACTGTTCCCTAATTTCGCGCGAGATAACGGTTTAAACACAGTGCCACTGACAGGTGGGTCCCGCTGTCATATTTTTAATCATTTCCCGAAACATTTTCTATTTTATTTTTCTATTTGAAATTGGCAGAATTTAAATCCAACTTTGAAAGGCCATATCTCCTCAAAAATGATCAGAAAAATATGAAACCAATTTTGGTAGCTTTGTTTTGAAAATGTCTTTCCATTGGAACCAAGATGGGTTTATTTGGAATTTATTTTTTTGGCATTTTATTCGATGGCTTAGGAGGGGTTTTTGATGCATTTTTATTTCCCTTGTTAGATTTAAACCTCTCCACGAAGTGGAAGTTGTTCCGACCATACCCCACTGCTGAGGCAAGCCGTTAACCCGATCTCAAGCTCGGTCGAACTTTAGGAATTTCCGTGGTTGTTTAAATTTGTTGCTGTTGCATCTCACATGCCATGTTGCATTAAATATTGTCGCATTGCTATTATTTGTTTATCCTCAATCTTGCGCATCACTCCCCATTCTCGAGACGATGGACTGGGGGAACCGCCACGTCGAAGGAATGGAGGAACGATACAACTGTTCTGTCTTTTATTGTCAAACGAGATGGCGTGGTCGGAGGTAGCTCCGCCACAGTCATCGGTTGACATTTCTTTTCTAGTCAAAGAGAAGGCGCTGGTCGGTGGTAGCTCCGCCACAGTCATCCGGTTGACGTTTCTTTTCTAGTCAAACGAGAAGGCGCTGGTCGGAGGTAGCTCCGCCACAGTCATCCGGTTGACGCCATTTTCTTGGCTACGTTTTGGACATTGATCGTGGTGGCGCCATAGTTGCCCGGTTAATACGATTTATTCACTGCTGGATTATTATGGTTATATGTGTGGTATGGATCATGTTGGTGACAGGAATTAAAATTTGACTAAGAAGATAATCACCTCCCTCGACTAGATTGTGTCACATGTGCCACTCACCAAACACAACCAGCACAACCATGCGTCGTTCATATGGGCGGACCATGGCCGAGTATTCTATCAAGCCTCCTTTGACGCCAACCCTTTTGGCAAGTCTAATCGGTTACCTTTGTGGTCGGGGCTAGTCTTGCGAAGGTTCCGGAGCTAGGCGTCGCTCATCTGTTGGGGGCGTGCCGGATTCACTTCGTCATAAGACTTGGACCTTTGGGCGTGTCGGTGGCTACACAGGGAGTGTCTGGATAGAATAAACGGCTATGGAAGTGTGGGTTTGTACTGTCGTCGTGATCGGTTCTAGTACTTCGGTACCGGCGGTACAAGCCTAGACTTCAGCGTGTGGATAAAAGTTGCAACCTCTCGAGAGTGTGAATCTAGAATCTAGCCTTGTCCCTAGGTTATGGGACGATGTTTGGGTCAAGTCACGCTATGAGTCAGTCCAGTCGAACTTGGAGAAATAATTAATGTGAAACCCAACGATCACGTGGAAATTTGAGAGTCTAGCCAGAGTTGGCTAAGGACTTGAGAATCGAGAAATAAGCCAGAGTTGGCTAGAGGCTTGGAAGCTAGTTATGGTTACGAGTTGTTGAGTGAGAAAACGTGATCTCACTTGATAACACGAAATGTCCCTACTAAGGTAAGTAGGTAAGTTAAGTCCAACCGTTAAGCTTGGACTCACACTTAAATACCCGAACTTATGCCATGCTACTTCCCGAACTTATGCCATGCCATATAGATAGACCTTGTTTGATTTTAGGCTAATGTCTTGCGAGTACATTCATGTAGTCACTGGCTTTTCATGTGGCCAGACCCGCTGCACCGTCGTCGAGTACCCGCTGTACGAGAACTAGGAACCAGTGTCCCAGGCAGGACCCCGTGGAAGAAGGCCGTCGTTGCCACGCTACACCTACGTCCCCGCTGCGATCTCTGATAGAGGCTCGATGTTAGAAAAATAATCTACATACTGTTGTGTGCGCCTGTTGCGCGATCGCTGGAGCCTCACCCCGTGTTGTAATAATGTAACCATCGAACTCGGAACATGAATATATTTGGTTATGTCTTTGTTTATCAAGTTGTCATATATCCAGTGTTTCTGGGACTGGTATATGGGGTAACTCGATCATCTGGATCGGGGTTGCCACAGAGCTTGGTATCAGAGCCTAACTGCCTGTAGGATACCCTAGTCCCTGGACGACTTAGAATAGAGCTTGCTGCGTTGCCTTTTTTTTAACTGTTTCTTCAATTTGTTTGTGCTTTTAAACTTTAACGCTCACCTTTTCGGCTTCTGTCCCTGGTACAGATGGCAGAGTTGTTCGCCGAGACCACCGCCGCACACATTCCCGGCTTTCCGCAGTTTCTCTGTGAGATTTGGGACCACCTCTACCCAGGCACACCTCCCCGACCTACCAATGTACTACAACGTCTCGACAGGTCCACCTCTGAGTTCACCGCCACCGTCCACTTGCGACCCGAGCCGGTGGCCAATGGGATCTTCCACGCCCTCACTTCCGGTGTCTCTACTCAGGCGACCCGAGCCATACAGGAGGCTGCAGGAGACGCCATCGTCTTCCTTCGCACCTAGACCCAGTCATGAGGCAGTGCACCCGTTACGTCTACTTCCCGAGGATGGATTTAGACAACGGGGATATCCTTTTTCCCTACCCGGTAACTCCAGCCCAGCCCTCACCTCCCTACTTCAGTATACCACCCTTCTCCACAGTATCTCCACATCACCCTCCTCCAGCTTGCCTCACTTCGCGCCAACGTGGCTATGGCCGAGATGACACGGGCACCTGGAGCTGGTACTTCTCCCCACACTCGTAGCAGCACCGCTCACTACTACTCACGCTTCACCCCTGTACGATCTCAGCGTCGCCGCGTCCGTGCCGACACCCCCTCACTCTGGAGGGACTCCCGAGATGACCGCACTTCGCCCGACTACAGCCCCGCGAGGGAGGACATCGACATCATCCCACGGCGACACCCCTCGAGATGGAGTTCTAGACGCTAGGAGACAGTATCGCTTAGCGTTTATACCTTTCCGCCATGTCGCACGCTCGATAATGTAGTGGTAAAGTTGTATCCGGTATCATGTATCTTGTATCATGTATCTTGTATCATGTATCTTGTATCGAGTAACTTGTATCTTTTATCTTGATCCCGTGTAAAGTAGCGAGTAAACTAAAACCTTGTAATTCTGCCAACCATTGTATAACACCATGCGTTGTTGTCTTTGCAAACATTGTTCCCATTTGGTTTTCTTGGATGTTGC